>VDFB02000008.1:65864513-66120681 GCA_007258455.2 Sequoia sempervirens | reverse complement strand
GTGTGGAAGAGGGTGGGAGAGAAGGTGCAAGAGGTTAGGAGAGAGTTGTAGAGTGGAAGAGAGGGAGAGTGGGAGAGAAATAGAGAGTGGGTTTAGGGTTTATAGAATGTGATACTATATATTATTTATTTATTATATTAAATATATTAATATATATAATAATATATCAATATATATATTATACTAATATATATATTAGTATAATATTAGTATAATATTAATATATAATATTATATTATATGTTAATATATATTATATATTAAAATATAATATATAATGTGTATTAATATATAATATATATTATATATTGATATATAATATATATTATATAACATATGATATTGTAATAACAGATGTGACAGATATCCATCTATAACGGATATCCATTTTTTTTATTAGTGGGTTATACACTTGGATGAGCAGCAATATATATATTAACATATAATATATATATATAATATAATATATATTATATATTGATATATGATATATATTATATAACATATGACATTATAATAACACTAGAGGTGTTGGATGTCCATCTATAATTAATATATGTTATAGACGGATATCCATTCTATAGGTGCAAATTGTTAAGACATGGGGCCATGTCAGTTAGATCACGTAACAGATATCTATTTTGAAAGTTATATAAAAAAAGGGACCGTTTTGAGTATTTCAACAGTCCCTACATTCTTTTTGTCATGAAAATCTTGTGTTTTCTGTTTGCATCAAATGAAATTTAGCTTTTCAAAGATTTTCTTACACTTTTTGTAGAATTCCAATCATTTGTGTGTATGATTTTGTTTGTGCAATGGGGTGTAGCAGTCAATGTAAGAGAAAAGGTAAAAGGAAACTTACAGTAGATCAAATTGAAGCATATAGAGCAAAAGATAGAGAAAGTTAGGAAAAAAAGACAAGGTATGCAAAATATTCAAATTGAAGCTTCTTCTGAGCCATTGAATGTTAATTCAAGTGAAGATGAAATAGGAATTGAAAATATTGAAAACCATATTCAAATTGAAAATGAAAACATTGAAATTGAAAATATGCAAATTAAAAATGAAAATGTGAACATTGAGAATGAAAATGTTATTCAAAATGAAATTGTTATTGAAAATGTTGAAAATGAAAATGTGGTTGAAAATGAACCTTATGCAATACCTAATTACAAAGGAACCTCTAAATGGTTGGTTGAAATAGATGAGAACATAATTCATAATCTTCAAGGAAAAAGGTCACAACAAACAGTTCATTTGTGCGCTACGAAATTGTTCAATGAATTTATTTTGCAATAAGACATTAACCGAACAATGCCAAATTTTTGTGCAATTACTTAAGATTTACAAAATGAGACCATTATTAAAAGAATTAAAGATTTGTCTCACAAAAAAATAAGAAAAAATAAGTCTTATTGTAAAAAATCTTTGTAATGCTCTAACCTCTATTGGAAAGAATAGTAAGGAAAAAGATAAAAGGGCTGCTCGAAGAGTGATCAAAACCTCACTAGTAATCCATCATTTGAAAAATTCTCTTTTAATGAGACAAACTTGTATTTATTTTAACTTAAATCGTAAAACATTGAATAAAGCACTATCAAGAAGAGGAAGAATTGATAGTTCTCTTCAAAATGATACATGGGATTTTAGTGGGAGGCTTCCATGTGTTGATAAAAAGCTAACCAATAATGTAAAGATGAAAATTTAACAATATTGTAATTCTCATACTAGAGTATCATTGAACATAAAGGATGTTTTAAAGTTATGAATTGGCAATAGAGATCGTACATTGCATCCTAATTTTTTTTTGGAATGTAGCCAAATAATTTTGTATAAACAATTTTGTCAATAACATCCACATTTGAAAATCCCACAAAGGGCTTTTGATTCTTGCAAACCATTTTATTGTGTTCCTATTAAGGTTCATAATGCATGTTGTAAATACAATGTTGAGTTTTCAATGTATCATGAATTGTTATGCCATATTCATTCTACTATGCATACTGGCAAAATGTTGTAGGAGTGTCATGCAGTGCAACTTCCCAAGTCATCCAGGGAGTTGTTAGATTCATTTTTATGCATTAAAGGTGATGGTTGCTTATTTTATAAAACAATCTTGTTTAAATGAAACATGTTTGCAATGTGGTGGTTTATCGAAGTTTGTAACATGCTTTCATGAGGGCAGCGATCATGATTTTGGTAACAAAATTATTGAGAAAAACAAATATGAGACAGTGAAATACACATTGAAGAGTGGAGGTGAGGGTTCTAGATGTGAGTTGGTTGCAAAAGAGGTAAGTATTACTGATTTTATTTCATATTTTAAGAAAAACATTTTCTATAAGTATGCAAGGCATAGCCATAGGTTGTAGTGGTTGGATTGAAAATTTAGGATGTGTAAGGACTCTTTCCCCATTGGAACTATTGTGTCTATAGTTGATTTTGCTGAAAATTACACATTGCAACCACAAAATGAAGCTCAATCACAATATTATAATTCTATTCAAATTGCTATTTTTGTCCACATAACATATATGCATGCCCCTAATAGTACAAAAGAGGACAGGAAGATAATTAGGGAGTACCATTTTTACATGAGTGATGATAGATCTCATTCATTCGAGTTTGTACATTGTTTTGAATTTTTTTTTGAGTTCTTGTAGGAAAAATGAATTGCAATGGATCAACATTTGATTTGGTCAAATAACTACACAGGGAAATTCAAGAATTCTCACATGTTTTATTGGTTGAGTAGGATTCATATAGAGAGGGCTGTACCCACATATTTGGAGTTTTTTCAAAGCAGGGCATGGAAAAGGTGAGCATGATGGTGTAAGTGCATGTGTGAAGAGAGCTTTGGTTTTAAGTAACAAATGAAGATTAGAGGTGGTGAAACATTTAGTGATGCATGTTTTATTGTGGATTGGTGTACCTATGCACTATCATGAGGATGGACACTTGATTCACAAGTCAGTAGATTCTTTTGGTTGGTTGAGGAGGGCATAGTGGGAGATAGAATGGAATGTCAAAAAATTAGAGATTCTTCAAAGATACATTCAGTTTGAAGCTCATATGTGAGTGCATGGACTATATGGACATGAGAGATGACTTTTTTTTGTCAAAATTGTATTCAGTGTGATTGGGATCAATGTGAGTCAAATGAATGGGTAGATACATGGATTCCATAGTACCTAACCCCTTTATCTATTGCACAATCCTCATTACAAGATGTAATGGAAATTTCACTTGACTACGATCATCTTTTAGATCTTGTATAGCCATGATATTTCTATGCAGTTGTAGCACCACAGGGGAATGAAGAGGGATCAGACTATTGGTTGGCATTATGTGTACAGAGAAAGAAAAAGCTAACACAATTGATGACAGATGATGATAGATTCATGTATCCTACATGTTTAGTTTTTGTTTCTTGAACTTGGTTGTATTACCATTTCACCATCGTTTAGGTTGTTTACAATAATATAGATTTGTTATTCTAAGTATATTTAGATGTTGATAAAAAAATTATAATCACACAGGTTCATTTGTTGTTTTCAGAACTTGGTTACAAACATATATGATTAAAAAGAATGACGTACTTTCATTTGAAGACTATGAGAAACATAAAACCATTCTAATGTATCTGTACCTTGTTATAGCAACAAATGTTAAGTTATTGAGACATCATGTTAGAAAAAAAACAAAAAAACTATGGACAATTAGTAGTGTTGATCATGAAGCATTACTAGAAAATTTAAAGGTAAGAGATGACCTTGCAGGGCCACTTGAGTAGAAGATCATTTTTTGTATGGGATAGGTATGATATTATTCATCACATTTTGATATTGCTTATCTACTAAGGTTCATTATTTAGGTTGTTTAGAATAATATAGATTGGTTATTCTAAGCATCTTTTATAGTTTGTATTACTAATTCATCATCATTCAAGTTGTTTAGAATAATATAGATTTTTAGTCTAAGTATTTTTTCTATTGTGATGATATAGATATCTCATTTGAAGTATATTGTAATGTTCCTAACATGATAGATCATGCACCTGTTGCAACAATAGCCAACTCTGATCATTTGGAAGAGTATGTGACATATTAGAATAATATAGGTTGGTTATTCTAAGCATATTTTATAGTTTGCATTACCATGTCATCATCATTCAGGTTGTTTAGAATAATATAGATTTTTTAGTCTAAGCATCTTTTCTATTGTGACAATATAGGTTTCTCACTTAAAGTATATTGTGATGTTCCTAGCACATTAGATCATGGAATTGTTGCAACAATAGCTAGATTTGATCCTTTGGGAGAGGTATGCAAGAGATTAGAATAATATAGATTGGTTATTCTAAACATATTTTATAGTTTGCATTACCATTTCATCATCAATTAGGTCATTTAGAATAATATAGATTTGTTATTCTAAGCATGTTTTCTATTATATGTAGTTTCACTGCTACCTTAATGGTTTGTATAGGTGGTTCACTTTAGAACACCAACATGCTACTCTTGTGGAAGAGTGTGCCAACGACGAAGGCAATGTGACCTCTATTTCCTTCCCCTATTGGCAAATGACTATGTATTAGGGTCATTTGATGTATGCCTACATGGAATTTTGTAATCCCTATATTTGATAGCAATTATTGAATGATAATATCATGCATATTGTGTAAAATTTGTGTATTCAAGTGTATACTTTACAACTTATGTGTATACTTTGTCACTTATGAGTATTGCAATATATACTTTATGACTTAGATCTTTTAAAGAGTATACTTTCTATTCATGTGTGTAGTTCACTACTTAAGTGTATTTGAGTGAACAAATCACTTTGTCACTTACTAACAAGGAACAAAAAACCCCTAAACCCCTTTGCACCTTTACATCTCATCCATCTGACCCTTTTTCCATCAATTGAAAACTCATCACCATAGAAAAATGCATTTGAGATAGAAAAAACTGAGAGAGGTTATTGTAGAGGGTTGCAACACGATCCCATGGCCTCAAATGGAGATTCTGGAGGTGTAATGGTTTCTAAGAAATAAAGGTTCAAAGATTACTACCTTTTAGCACTTTGGGTTCTTAAGGGAAATTGTCGATATAATGTAGCTCGGAGTGATTCGACATATTTGGGTACAAAAAAGGGCCATCCTTAGCATAAACGTACCCATCTGAATGTGTTGGAACATTCCATTTGGTCCTACAAGTTGCAGAACAAAATTTACACCACTTTACAACATTATACTGCTTGCATTTGACAAATTTTTCCTCAACTAAAAAATTGTCACCATGGGAAAATTCCTCTGAGATAGCAAAAAATGAGAGAGGTTATTGTAGAGGGTCTCAACACAATCCCATAGCCTAATATGGAGAGTCTATATGCATCATAGTTTCTGAGAAATAGAGATTCAAAGATTACTGTCTTTTAGCACTTTGGACTCTTAAGGGAAATCGTCGATACAATGTACCTTAGAACGATTTGGTGTATTTGAGTGCAAAAGAGGACCATTCCTAGCATAAATGTACCCATAAAAATGTGTTTAAATAGTTTATTTGGTCCTACAAATTGCATAACGAAAGTTGCACCTCTTTGCAACATTACACTACTTGCATTTGACAACTTTTTCCTCAATTGAAAACTCGTCATCGAGGGAAAATTACTTTGAGTTATCAAAAAATGAGAGAGGTTATTTGAGAGGGTATGAACATGATCCCATAGCCTTAGATGGAGAGTTTATAAGCATTGCGGTTTTTGAGAAATAGAGATTCAAATATTACTATATGTTAGCATTTTGGACTCTTAAGGGAAATCATCGGTCCAATGTAGCTTAGAGTGATTCAGCATATTTGGCTGCAAAAGAGAACCATCCCTAGTGTAAACATACCCATCCAAATGTGTTGGAGTAGTCTATTTGGTCCTATGAGTTGTAGAACGAAAGTTGCACTACTTTACAACTTTACACTACTTGCATCTAAACACTTTTTCCTCAACTGAAAACTCATTATCAAGGGAAAACACTTATGAGATAGAAAAATTGAGAGAGGTTATTGTAGAGGGTCTCAACATGATCCCATAGCCTTAGACAAATATTCTATAAGCATCACAGTTTCCAAGGAATACCCCTTCAAATATTTGGGTGGAAAAAATGAATATCCCTAGCATAAACGTAACCATCTGGACATGTTGGAAGAATTTTTTTGGTCCTACAAGTTGCAGAACGAATGTTGCACCACTTTGCAACTTTACACTACTTGCATCTGACAAATTTTTCCTCAACTAAAAACTCATCACTGTGGGAAAATGCCTCCGAGATAGAAAAATATGAGAGGTTATTGTATAGGGTCCCAACATGATCCCATAGCCTCTGACAAAATTTTTGTAGGTGTCATGATTTTTGAAAAATAACCCTTCAAATATTTCTACCTTTAGCACTTTGAACTCTTAAGGGAAATTGTTGGTCCAATGTAGTTCAGAGTGATTCAACATATTTGGGTATAAAAGAGGACCATCCCTATTGTAAATGTACCCATCTGGACATGTTGGAACAGTCTATTTGGTCCTACAAGTTGTAAAATGAAATTTGTACCACTTTGCAACTTTACACTACTTGTCAAAATTGCAACTTATTATCAAATGATGGAAGTTCAAGAGTCATCTTGTTGTATTTCATTGGAAAATAATTGGAATTTATTTATTCATGGACCAATTAGGTATGAATTAGATGTTAGAAGGGTTTGGGAGAGCAGGGGAGGTCAATCGAGGTTTGGGTATGATGCCCTAGATGTGAAAAGTGTGGTTTTTGAGTGAAATTGGGAGGTTTAAGGGTGTTAGTGATTGAAATATATTGGGGCAGCAATTTGTAAAGGTATATTAAGCATATGAAGACTTCTATAAACATGCTTGAGGGGTTTTATGAGTGAGATAAGTTTAGAAATGCATACTTTCAATTAACCCCCTTATAATCTAGGAAAAATGAGTATTACATGATTGAGTGACTTAGATGGCATTTACAAGGATGATAGTTGTGGAATTTGGATGTTTATAGTCTTGTGAGATACTGTCCAAAGGAATCTTGTAGGGGAAATAGTTTTAAAGAGGATTTGTTTTGCAAATTAGAGCTAATTGGAGCCCTATTTGGCATAATAGTTCAATTTCAGTGGGGTTGTTCCAAAACAAGCACATTAGGTTTTGAGATATGTTAAAGAGAAGGGTAATGGCTGTCTTTCACAACCTTTTTTTTTGTGGGTTTTAGTTGATTTTGTGAAGATAGTAATTCTTACTCAAGATGATTTTATACCTTTTAAATGTTATTATGCTTCAATGAACATTAAGTGACATTGATTTTTATCTAGATGATTAAATAACTTTTGAATGAACATTGTAACATGAAATGTATTTCATTAAGTTATATCCACTTTTCATTAATTTTAACTTCTTTTGAAATAAAAATCATTTGCATACTTCATTACATGAGTTTAAAAAACAAAATAATGTCAAATGTAAATTCATTCAACAAAGCTTGAAATCATGGGTATTCTCAAAATGAGTGTTTGATAAAAATGTATTGGTAGATATGTATGAAAAATGTGGTACAATAGAAAAGGAAATTCATTGTTTGAAAAGTATCCTCAAAGAAATAGATGGATTGCCAATTGTAATTCATAAGTTCTATTAAAATGTTACTTCATTAATCTATAACATACATTATCAATCATAACTGTAAACAATTCTAAGATAATTATACATTCCATTTTGAAAATTCAAAGTAGAAAGACATGCACATGAGGAAAAAATTAGATCAAACATCAATTCTTATATATCAAATTGTAGAATAATTGTGTTTGTGCATATACAAATTGGGCATATGCCTACTTAAGACAAGTTTTACAAATTGTGGCATATATGCCATCTCAAGATCTATCAAACCCTAAGTACATGTCAATCTATATCATATCCTAATCCTATGTTTGACCATCAAAAACAAGCCTCCTCAAAGAAGTTAGATTCTCTATAGTTTCCTGCACAATAACATTTCAAACCATAAATTAGATTATGTGAATGGTTAACAAGATAGACTAGTAAATAGAAACTTATATACCATCATTTATAAATTATAAATTTAACATAAAATTAGTATACATGTACTATATTATATCAATAATGCAATTCTTTTTTATCTCAAAGCTTGCTCTCTTTTCTGTAAGGTGTTCTGCATATGATTGTCCCTCATGATGATCAAGAGTCCTCATATAAAGTAATGGTCTCTCATTCGTCACAATGTTGAGTTGAACAAAGGAATATAGCAGATAAAATAAAATGGATACAAATTAAAATATATTTTTTGACAAATAATCTTATCTACTAATCACATATCTACTCCTATCTAAATGTAAATGATTTGTAATATAAAATAAACACATACCTACCATGATGCTATGACACTAGATGTGCTCATAGTGGATGGATCAGCTAAGATGGTTTCCTATATAAAAAATGACAAGAATGTAAATGCACATGCACATATAGTTATAATGTTGACAATAAAATAGATATATACCTATTGTGCAACTTCATCCAATGGGTCAGACTCAATCAACAAAGCTGTATAAGAACCAGGTTGTCGCTTAAAAAGGAAAGATTACATTAGAATATCAATATATGTAGTACATGTATTTAAACATATTAGATTTCAAAGATTAACATCTAAAATAACAATTTAAATTATTTACCATGTACTAATTGTCTAAGGAAAATGAAATGGTAGTATGCGTAGCCTACTACACTTTTGACAACTACTCCTCTATCAACAATTGTTAAAGATTCTAGCACATTAACATATATTAGTACAAATATCCTTCATAAAATATGAAAGAATTTACATAAAGCACACTATGAAATTGCTTTAAGACTTACTAGTGCTCCCATATCATCCCTGGAAGTTGATGTCTCTCCTGCAAATGCTCCACTTCATCCTCTATCAAGTCCTACATCCAACATATTGATATGAACCTCAAAGTCAGATGTGTCTATGGGAGCCTTAGTGGACCATCAAAGAGGACTGAAACATAAATTTTTGCATGTCATTCAATTATGAGGCACACAAATATGTCCCAAAGAGGATGGTGTACTAGTGGGAGTTGATGGCTATGTACTAGTGGGAGTTGTTGCAACAAGTGCACCACCGTGATGGGATGAACCATCAAATGGCTACGCAACATGATGGCTCTACCTCACCAAATGATCACTCAATGAATGTAATGCATAAATTCTCATAGTCCCCACATCTACAACAATCTCAGGGCAAGGTAGTGGAGTCGAAGTAGCAATAGGTTGAGGAGGATGAATTGGGGTGACTCGGCGTGCCCTAGGTCTATCCTATTGCATCCCTCTACCAACACCCTAGAAAACTCAAATGTCAAAGTAATTGACATGTTTCCTTAGCACCAACTTAGCATATAATTTTTGGAGAAAATACTGAGGGACATCAAGATTCTTGTTGGATGGTTTATCAAAAACCATCCACCAACGTCTCCAAAAATTATCTAATATTCCTCTATGGCTGCACCATTTAATTGAAAACTTTGGTTTTCACACATTAAAAGGTTGTCCAATTCTCTGATCTATAAATAATTGGGCTAATTGGGGTTTTTCAATAGCAAGAGCCTTCACCTCATCATACGATAACCCATCAACATAAAATTGTCTTTGTTGCTCTCGTCACTATGTAAATATATTATGTTGAGTTGCCAAAGTTTAAAAATTTACAATGATTGTTTCCAAAGTGTTTTTCATATCTGATAGTTCATTAAGTGTCTCATAGATTTGACATAATTTTCTAAATTGATCTAAATTTATATGAATAGACTTGTATATTATTGGCACATTTTCATTCAAAAACAATGGTTGCGGTCAAGGATTTGGAGGGTATTCATTTTTTGTAGGATTAAGGTTTTCATTTTGTGTAGGAGAGTTTTCATTTTGTGCAGGGTTAGGATTTTCATTTTCATCCATTTTAAACCTTTTAATTAATAAAAAAATAAAAATTAACAATGGTTTTAATCTAATAAAAAATCTATCAAATATACCCTATTTTTGACTAATTTTTTTTAAAAAATGCAACATGAATATAAATTGAATAAAAATTGAAAAAACCACACATACCTTACAAATTTGGTGACTTTTTTGGTAATTTGACCTCACCCAAATGGATATCTGAGTCACTCTTTAAAAACCCACAAGCACACACTATAGAAATACAACTCTTGGGTTTTTTTTGGTCTGTTTATAATGTAGGAAATAGATATTCATTTATAAAATATATTTGTTTCCAAATTTATAGTATTTTGAAATAACTAGTTGGGTCTAGGACCAGACCATGGTGGTTTTTTTGCAATATCTATTATTTAATATAATATATATTATATTATTTATAATATATTATATATATATTAGAATAATATCAATATAATATTATATTATATTATATAATATGACTTCTCAGGGTTTCTTTTTTAATTATAGCAGAAAAAACAGATATTCATTTAATAATAGATATCCATTCTACGATTTATAGAGCCAACCATATTTAACTACGCGTAGTTTTTTTGAAATATTTCATATTTAATATATATTATATTATATTACAATATAATATATATTACACTATTATATATAATAATATATTATATATTATAATATAATATATATAATATATAATATAATATAATATAATATCAATATAATATAATAATATATTATAATATAATATATGTATTATATTATAATAATAAATATATTATATTATATTATATTATATGACCTCTCGTCATTTTTTTTAATTATAACACAAAGAACAGATATCCACTTATAACAAATATCCATTTTTTGATTCATAGACTTTTTAATAAAATGGTCGGATTTGGGACTTAACCATATTTAACCATGCTTTTTTTAAAAAAATATTTAATATTTAATATAATATAATATATTATAATATAATATAATATAATATAATATTATGTTATAATATTATAATATATTATATTATAATATAATATATGTATTATATTATAATATGTAATAATACATGTATATAATATTATATTATATAATATGATCTCTCAGGGTTTTTTTTTAACTATAACACAAGGAATGGATATCCCTTATATAAAATATAATTAGTCAAGCTGGACCCAACACAATTATAAACGCTGCTTTAAAGAAAATGGATATTTGTTTCATATCGGATATCCATTTTATAGTGGATATCTATTTTGTATTAGATATTCGTTCGTAACGAATATCCGTTTTGGTTCAATATTACCAAACCAAAATGGATATTGTACTTGGGCCTCTAAAAATTCAAAGGCATGAATTTTGCATTTTTGGATGTGTTGAAAATGCTTTTTGTTCACATCACCACTTTTTGGACCCCCATGATCTTGCATAGAACCTTATTTCAAAAATATGCAAGAATAGAATCTGTAGAAAGTTGAATGTAGTTTCTACACTACTAGGTTAATTTTTTTAAAAAAATATATTTGGTGAAAATTTGAAATTTCAATGTAGTAGCATTTAAATTTTAGGGAAAAAATAAGAAGTAGGTGTTTGTTTGACCACCCTAACCACAATAAAATGATAATATTTTTTTATAATATTTTAGATATAAGTAGAGGACTCCTATCCCAATGTGATACATGTTTTTTTATAATTTTTTTCCAAGTAAATAATTAATTATTAACTTTTTATTACAACTTTTAAAAAATATAAAAACTCGTATGTCTGACCACCTTAACTTGGTCAAAACTTCATGAAATCCATTATTTTTTTTTTAATCCTATAGTATGCAAAGCATAGAATGTGACACATGTTTTGGATTCAAAAAATGTGATACTGTTTGAAAGCTATAGATTTTTTTCAATCAACCTATCAATTAGGACTTTAGTTGTAATTCAAATAGAAAATGAATAATAATTATTTATTAAATTCAAAGTAAAGCATAAATTATATTAGTGGAAATCTGAGAATTTCGTTTAAAAACCCTTTTCATTTCATCAATTTTGGGTAAAAAAATGTCGTTAGCCACATACCCTACACATACCCATCATATCGCCAATTTTTGGCCCAGCATGATTCTGCACATACCCATTTATTCTCCTATCTAGCATGAAAATTAGACACCAAAGTGACTTGAGTATTAGCACTTTCTTTTGGAGCCCATTCCTTCACACATCTATTAGAATTGAAAAAATTAGTTTCATCTTTTAAAGCCATGAACAAGCATTCACCATCCTCACCATCCCCATAATTAGATTCATCATCAAATATAGTGGCATTTTCTCTAACATAATATTTTTTCTTAATAATATTATCTTTATTCTCCCTATTTTTGTCATTTAAAGCTTTGTTTGGACATCTTGAAGCATAATGATCTATCTTTCCACAACTAAAACATTTGAAAGGTAACTTAACTCTATCCTTTATAGTACCTTTTTTTACTCTTCTCACAAAGTTAGCTTCCACATCATCAAGATCCCTTGATCTGATTCCCCAATCTTCTTTGATTTTCCAACCTTAAAAGTAGTCTCACTTTTTGCATTGTACCAAATTCTCTCATTTCAAAATTAGTTAAAGAAAAATACAACTGATCTCTGGTATATTGGTTCAAATTTTATAATTCCTAAATAGCAGAAACTTTATGACTATAAGATTTAGGAAGAGTTATGAGTACCTTTTTTACCACTTCTTTTAGTTTCCACTAATACCTTTAATGTCATTGACAACTTCATCCACATTTTGCAAGTAGCTTGTGATATTTTCATCTTCAAACATTTGCAGGGTCTCAAACATGATCTTTAGATTATGCATCTTAGCTTGCTTGACCTTATCATCTCCTTCACAAATTCTTTCTAATTTTACCCAAATTTCTCTAGTAGTGTTAAGATTCATAACTTTCACCAATTCAAAATTAGCAAGACCACTTAAGAGAGCATACCTTTCTTTACCATTTTTTTTCATAGGTCTTGATCTTATCATTAGTCTTTGGACCATTTATAGGTATAGTATATCTAGTCTTGATAGACTTCTAGATTTCAAATCCAAGAGAAACCAATAAAACTTCCATCCTTGTCTTTTAGAATGGATAATCTAACCATAAAATAGAGGAACATCTTTCTTTTGGGCCATACCAGATCTACCTCAAGTGGTCAAGCTTTCTTCCAAGGGACCTTGATCTAATACTAATTATTGAATACATAAGATAACTAAGATGGGGGGTGAATTAGTTGTAACTTAAACCTTCAAACCCCTCACAAACATTCAAATCCACATTTATTGAATTAGCCCTTAAACTATTAGAGTGATTTATCATGAAAGTAGATAACAAAAAAAAAATCAAGAAAATACCATACACAATGAAACACTAGACACCTTCTACTTGGTGCATCTAGTAATCAAAGACATGAAGGATCACATTGCACTACATAAATTCACACCTTACAACTTTGTAATCTGCATAATTTAGACCACACACCTCTATCTTATTATCCCTCAACAACTCAAATCATATTTATACATTCTTCAACCTTGAAAACATTCTCCAAGGTTGGCTATGTACCTCAATCATATAAATTCAAATTATGTCAGCACAAAAATATTCTTGTGGTAGAAAGGAGTGAAGGTGGACCAAAACAAACCTTAGCTAGGACCTAAATCCACTCATACATGCCACACCATGCTTCATAAAAATTGAACCAACTTCACAATTAGTGTAAACACCTAAGGTTGACCGAACTTGTGTTAGCACCATTAACATTTAAGTACACACTTCCTCAAATACAGGGATGACTCGTGGAAAACACACCATAGAAAAAACAAAAAATTCTTTCGTAACAACTTTCACCTAAAGAATGTACACACCTAGTATACTCAAATAATTTTTTCATACACTACAACTCAATAAATCAACTTTCGAAGCACCAAAACTTAAACAACTTCAACTAAAGAAACATACAAACACTATCAAGATCCTTCCATATTTGTAAGACCTAAAACCACTCTAAAGAGAAATGCAAAGGAAACACATTTCTCCCAGACACCTCTACAATACACAGTTCACACACTAGTGAACACAACTTCCTTTGCACAATGATCCAACACACCAAATTCTAGATGCAATACCTCTGAAAAACTCTGATCAACATATTCAAACTGAACAAGAAGATCTTCAACATAGAAGAAATGTAGAGGCAAACTAAAATGCTACTCTACAACACAAAATACCATTGCAACACATTGTTTCCTCTTTTTATTGAAATTTTCTCAAAAGAAATTGAAAAAAAGGAACTAGAGACACATCCTAAATATCTTCATCACTTCCTCATCACCACCAAGCCAACTATAATATAGCAACTCAACCATACATCTATAGACAAAAGGTTATCAAAAAAACACTAGTAGCTTACTTATGACAACATGATGAAACTAATCAAAGCAACATCAAAGATAGCATAAACTCAATACCAACTGTGCATCCTTGCAACAAACTCATTCTCATATTTTTGACACCAATGACTATGCATAATCTTGTTGGAATCAATGAAAACACCAATTGCACATACTTACAACACCTCTAACATATATCATCATCTCTTCCAAATATGATGTAATCAACATATACAACCATGATCAACAACTTGTCTTCCTGAACCTTAATGTAGATATTACTATCTACAATACCTTTCTTGAATCCTTGATGAAGTAAATACTTATCCAACTAAGCATACAAAGCTCTAGGGGATTTCTTGAGACCATACAAATATTTATAGAGTCTACACATCATGTCTAGATCTTTTGTTAACTAGAGACCATCTGGTTGCTCAATATATACATTTTCATCAAGATCAAAATTCAAGAAAGCTAACTTAGCATCCATCTGATATACTTTAAAATTATTATGAGTAGTAAAAGTAAGAAAACATCCTTATTTCTTGCATTCTTCCTACTAGAGCAAAAGTCTCCTCAAAATCAATACCCTCATCTTGAGAATATTGCTTATGTACCAATCTAAACTTATTCCTTACCACTTCACCATATTTATTTAGTTCTTTCTAAAATACCCACTATCACATTCTTATTAGTAGGTCTAGGAATGAATTCCCAAGTCTAATTCTTCTCTATCCTAGATCTAGTTCTTCCATTGCATTTATCTGACCATCATCTTTTCTAACATTAACAAAGTTATTCAGCTCTACTTTTAACAATAAACACAAATTTACTTGCTCACCTTCCCTTGTAGACCTTCTTTAGGTTAGAACACCTTCATTCTTATCTCCAATGATTTGATCTTCATAATGGTTCTTTTGAACATATTTTTCAAGAGTCTTGGGAACCTTTATTGGTTCTATTTCCCTCTCTTCCTTCTCTTCCTCTTCTTCTTCTTCAATCCAAGGAGGTCTATCAAATCCTCAAACCTTCAATTCTTGTGAGATTTGACACAAATATTTATCTACTTTAACATTTATGCTTTTAATAATCTTTCCCAATGTCTTGTAGAATCTATAAGCCTTGATTTTGGTTGAGTAACCAAGAAAGATCCCTTCATCACACCTTGAATCAAATATTCCAAGGTCTTCTTCATTTCTTATTATATAAAATTTGTTTCTAAAAAATATGAAGTATCTAACAATGGAAGGTCTCACATACCATAGCTCATAAGGGGTCTTAGTGCTATTGACCCTCAACTGCACTCTATTAAGTAGATAGAGAATATTTATAACTACTTCCTTCAAATACATTTAGGTAGATCAACATCTTTCAACATAGTCCTAGCCATATCTTGGGTAGTCTTATTCTTCCTCTAAACAACCACATTATTTTGAGGGGTTCTAGGAGAAGAAATATGTCTCCTAATACCATGATCTTCACAAAAAATTTCAAATTCATTTGAAGTGAATTCAACTCCTCTATCTAACCTTAAGCATTTGATCTTGGCATTCATTTCATTCTCAAGTTTTTCTTTGAACAATTTTAACTCATTAAAAGATTCTAATTTATCTCTTAGAAATGTAACCCAAGTCATTGTGCAAGTCATTCTAGTGTAATAATCTATAAGAAACATGAAATACCTTTAAGCTTGTTGACTCCTTATTCTTGTAGGTTCACATAAGTTAGTGTGAATTAGCTCCAATGGTATTGTAGTAGAGAACTCCTTGCTCTCAAAACTTGTCCTTGTTTTCTTTCCCATTAAGACTCCTTGAATAAAGTGTTTGCATGCTTTATTATCTTAGGAATATCTCTCACAACATGAGAGGAGCTGATATTTACCATATCGTCAAAGTTGATGTGTCCCATCCTTTTGTGCCATATCCAACACTCTCAAATTGAGCTAATAAGAAGATTCCTCCATTAGACACATATAGATGATAGATATCCCCATTTTTCCTAGTTTCATCTACAACTAACCTTATGTACCTTGCCTTCTTGATTTCACAACCATTGGCATGAAATGTAAGATTGTATCCTTTTCTACACATTTAATTAACACTAAGAATATTATTCTTTAGACCTTTGACATAGAGGACATACTCAATTTTTATTTTTTCATCAATTGGTATAGCACCCTTTCCACTTTTTATGCTAACTCATCACCACCAAACTTAACAGCTCCACTATTAACCTTGTTAAGAATAATGAACCTTTTTTTGTCACCAATCATGTGGTTAGAAACACTAATGTTATTCACCCAAGAATTTGATTCTTCCTTTGTATGAAAGGAAGTCCACACAACCATAGATATTTCATTATTTTTTCAACCTACAATGTACTAGACTTCTTAAATTTTCCAACATTGGGTATGTGTAGGATCATGATGGGCCAAAAAGTGACAATATTATGGGTATTTGTAGGGTATGTGGCTGACGAATTTTTGTTTACCCAAAATTGATGAAGCGAAAAGGGTTTTTAGAGGATATTCTTAGCTTTCCACCAATATAAATTATACTTTAATTTGAATTTAATAAATAATTATTATTCATTTTCTATTAGAATTATGACTAAAGTCCTGATCAATAGGTTGATTGAAAAACATCTACAACTTTCAAATAGTATCACATTTTTTGAATCTGAAACATGTCACATTCTATGCTTCACATACTATAGGATTAAAAAAATAAAAAATAAATTTCATGAAGTTTTGACCAAGTTAAGGTGGTCAGACATACCGATTTTTATATTTTTTAAAAGTTGTAATAAAAACATAATTAATTATTTACTTAGAAAAAAATTACAAAAAATATGCATCACATCTGGACATGAGTCCTCTACTTATATATAAAATCTTATAAAAAATATTATCATTTTATTATGGTTAGGGTGGTCAGACAAAAACCTTATTTTTTCCCTGAAATTTAAGTACTACTGCATTGAAATTTCAAATTTTCACCAAATAGATTTTATTATTTTTAAATAAACCTAGTAGTTTAGAAACTAAATTCAATTTTCTATAGATTCTATTCTTACATATTTTTGAAATAATATAGATAACTTATTTAAACTCTTACATCAAGTTGCCGAACACTGATTTTTCTAAATTTTTTGCCACTTAAGGGCCTATTTTTTCTATGATAATCCTGCACATACCCCATCACCTTTCTTGTCTCTCAGAGCCATACACAGGGCTTCCTAATTTGAATCATTATCCTCATCTTCTAAATAAATATTGCTTTCCTTGTACAATAGAAACCTCTTTTGAACATATCCTTTTTTAACTATCATTTGATTCTTTATAAGGATACTTGGATGCAAAGTGACCAATTCTTCCACAATTGAAACAATTGAAAGGTAACTTACCTTTGTATTTATCGGTGCCTTTCTTCAATATTCTCAAAAAATTTGTTTCAATCTCATCAAAATCATCATCCTCATCAGCTACTTCATCTTGTATATTTTAACAGGTTTTGAATGTAGCTTCCTTCTTTGGAACATATTTATCAAATTATTTCAATTTAAAGGCTATGATAGAACCAAACATTTCATCTACAAAGTACTTTTCCAAGTCCGTAGACTCTTCAATAGCAAATACCTTATGAATTTATAAGCTTTAGGACAAGATCTCAAAACTTTCTTCATGATCTCATCTTCTTTCACTTCTCCACCAAGACCTCTAATGCCAGTAACAACTTCATCCACTAGAATAATATAACTAGAAATGTATTATTCCTCTATCATCCTCAATACTTCCAATTTTCTCTTGGAGATTTACATCTTTTCTTGCTTTACATTATTTTCTCCATCATAGATACTAATTTTTTAAATGCATCCTTAGCAAAATTGCAACTCAATACCTTTAGAAGTTTTAAATCAGCTAAACCACACAAGATAGCATTCTTAGCCTTGGAATTATTCTCATACAACCTTATCTTAGCTGGAAATATAGGAGTAGCAGGATTAGTAAAACCATCCTTGATAGATTTCCAAAAACCAAACCCTAAAGAGTATAGATGACATTTGTTCCTCAACTTGCAAAAGGTATAATTTTTCCCATAAAACCTATGACCTTTGTAAGCTCCATCATGTGTCATCCCAAACCTTTCCTAGAGGAGTTAATCTTATTCAAAGGAACTTATCTCTAATACCAATTTTTAAAGACACCTAGAGAATAAGAGGGGGGTGAATTAGTCTATTCAAAACATAAACGATTCAACAAACTCAAACTTCTTTACTAGATCAAAAACCCTCAAATAGATCAGTAACAAAGAAAGATATAGCAATTTAGTTCCTTAACAAGTTCAATAACCCTCAACACTGAAAGATACAACAATTCAACTCTTAACCATATTAGAAATGATGAAAGATGAAACAAGGAATACACATACACAAGATAACAATAGATTTACATAGAAAAACCAATAAGGAAAAAACCACGGTGAGAGTTAAATCATAATATATGAAGCTCAATGCTTACAAAAGTTACAATAAGGATCACTACCAAAAGACTTACAAACTAAGGCACACAAAATTAGGGAGAGATACAAAGGACTTGTAAACTAAAGTACAAAACTTTAGAGCAAGATATAAATACCAAATGAGATTCACTATCTTAGAGTAGGATACATTAAAATTTATAATTTATAATGAATGTCAACAATACACTCTATTGACTTAGGAATTAAATCACATTTGGTATGGATCTTCCATATAATTTCACACCTCTTATGCAATATATTCAATACATTCCACACACTTCTCAACTTAGAATTGATTTGATTATCCATTTATTTCTTCCACAAAATCAGAAAACATCAATTAGGTTAGCTAGAAAGCAGATAAACAATAATCTCAACAATTTAGCCATGGAACATCAATGTGGTGCAAATAAGTCCTATCTATAAGATAGAGAGGACCAAAAATAGTATTATTACATCTTCCAATATGATCCCAAATAGTTCACATGCTAGCATAGATCAACTCAAGTCAACAACAAGAAAACATGTAGATGAAGCATGAAGCATTTAACTAGTCATCCTAAAACCATACTTTGAATTTAATTTATTCAATGTGTTCCTCACAAGATAATTTAGGACCTACATACATCTTAACACAACTTCAAATGTTGGCACAAACCCTCAAGAACATAGTGTAAGAAAGATACCAATCCCAGTTGGCTAGACATCCACAAATAACATAGAGAACCAAATCAAACACATTGCATCACTAAAGAGATCAACCACTAATATGAAAATCATGAATTGATGTTCCATGAACATCTAGCGAAACTTCTAGATATCTCTTTCATATAGTTACCATGATACAAACAACCACTGGAAACCAAACAAGAACAAAATGCTTCATCCCAGAAGCACAAAAAATATAATCAAGAGAAATAACATTATCAGAGCATATTATAGACCACTTCAACACTTGAAAAATAAACTAAGAAACTACATAAAAAACTAAGAGCACATTCACCAAGCCATAGGAGAAAAAACATTAATTCAGAGCATATTTTGGACCAATTAAGACAACCAACATCACTGCCAACCTTCTGTAATTTATAGAAACCTCCTCAACAACATTGGTGACTTGAAAAATATAGGAATGTAACATCTACACAACATAAAATCTGAATCCGAAACTGTAAGACCATATCTCCAATAGCGGATAAATGTAGAGAATTTTTTTGAACAACCTTCAACACAACTTCCTAGATCAAAAGCTTTTCATGAACTTGCAAAGGCCAAAAATTTCTTGCAACAACACATACTTCCTCAAGATCAATAGGAGATAGCATAAAACATACTAAAATGTAGACATGTAAAAATATTTTTATTATTAATACCATTTCTTTTCTAATTGACCTATTTTCATCTATTTAATTAAATAATATCAATTATTTAATTATATTCACTATTTTCCTCTATTAGTTAAATAATGACACTTGTTTGATTAAATCATCCTTCATAATAATTTTCCTCACTTTTGATTAAATAATGCAAATTATTTAATTAAATTTCAAAATTCCCTTTTCTATTAAATAATTCTTAAATTGTTCAATGGGAGCTCCTAATTCTCTCCACTTGCATAATTAAATAATTTCTAAATTGTTTGATTGGTTAATTTTCTCCAATCATTCAAATAATATTCTCATGGAATATTCCTCCAATTTTGGTGCAGGGGCACCATGTTAGTCCATTGATGTAAATAAGGCCTTGTGTCATGGTTTTAGGTGGTTTCAGTCTTATTTTTTCCAATAAGGTCATAATAGACCATTTGACATGTATTAGGGGTTCATTTTGGTTAATGTTGTCAAATTTTGTAATTCCTTCAAAAGTTGACATGTTGCAATATTGTAAAAGTGCAAACATGCAAAATTATGGTAGAACAAAAGTTAGGAGGTTCAAATGATGGTTGAGTCAGTTGATCTAGTTTTCCTCCTCAATTAAAAGCTTAAATATTCTTGAGAAAGGCTTTCCAAAGGGTTGGAGTCTTGTTTGAAGATTGAAACAACAATAAAACTATGTTTTCCTTACAATTTATTGGTAATTTGCTGCTATAGGTTATTGTGTGAGTCCGTATAGGATAATATTGGTTAAAAATCCATTGGATTTGATGGATGTATGAGTTAAATCCATTTTATATTTTATTTGAATAAATTCCATAATGATTTAAGCATTTTACAAATATTTTATTGAGAAAGGGTTTGAAACCCTATTTTGAAGGTTTGTGGGTGTATAAAATGTGTTAATGGTCCATTCCACTAATAGAATTTCTTGTAACTTGGTGGAATTGGACCATTTATGTAAGGATAGATGTTAGAGTGGGTTTTAGGAGAAGGGAAGGTAGTTTGAGGGATTTTGTATGATGCCCTAGTTGTTATTTCATTGAATTTTGGCATAGTTTGGTGGCTTGAGGTTAGGGATGATTGAAAAAATCTTGGTCAGTACTTTGTAAATGTTGGGAGAGAATTTGAAGACCTTAAATGAAGTGTTTGAGGTGTTGGAAAGGTGAAACAAGGTGTGGAGTTGATAGTTTCAATAAACCCCTATTGAGCATGGCTAAATTGGCATAAACAAGGGTTTTGTAGCTTGGTGATCTTGTGGAGGTTTCCACTAGAAAAAATTGTGGATTCTAACCATTTTAGGTATTTTTTAAACTTTGGAATATGAATTTAGGGTTGAGAAGATGTTTGGTGTTCACTTGCTTTGTAAAATAGGCCTAATTGGCTTAAGGTGACAACATACCAATCAATTTTAAGAAATGGAATTCCTAAACAAGTATATGATCAAATTGGAAATATAAAAGTAGAGGATAATGGGTATCTAAAATGATGTTTGTTTTGTGGGTCTTCATTGTATTTTGAAAGATATGGATAAAAATATCTATTTATAATGCTACAAGAGAAACTTGAAGGTATGATGAAATAAGGTCAAGTTGGGGTTTTATGAATTGAAGAATTGTTGGATTTGGTTTGAATTGTGTTATTTTGAGGTTTTCCTTCCTGTTCTACATCAATTGGTATCAGAGCATAGGTTTTAGATCTTTTGAAGGTGAAAAGATCAAGATTGAAGAAGAAAAATGTTGAAAGTTGAAGGACAAGATGCCTCCTAAAGGTAGTGCAATACTTGCAAGAGAGATTAAATTGTTAAAGGAGTCACAAGAAGCAATATTATCTGGATTTTCAGCATGGGAGGCAAGGAAAAAGAGAAGAAAGGCCATTTAAGAGGAAAGTGGCCAAGAGGAAGAGGAAGAGGGTGAGGATGAGAAGGTCCTCCAAGTGGAAGAGTCCAAGGTGATAATTTGGATCTTGATGAAAGAAGGATGGTGAAAATGCTCAGAGCTATTAGAGGAGATGCTTCTGGTGAGAAAATATATGTGCCAATGTATAATGGCAATTTGGATGTTGAAGAGGTATTGGATTGGATAGATGCACTGGATAACTACTTCGAGTATAAGGAGGTTGTAGAAGATCAGAAGGTAATATTTGCTAAAACCAAATTGAAAGGTATTAATTTAACATGGTGGACTTATGTGCAATAGGAAAGAGTGAAGAAGGGGAGAGAAAAAATTAGTTCATGGGAGAGGATGGTGTCAAAGATCAAGAGTCAATTCTTGCCAAGAGATCATACAATACAAACATTCAAGAAGTTGCAAAGTTTAAAGTAGAAGTATAAGGATGTCATGGCCTACACAAATGAATTTCACAAATTAAGCATTAGGGCTGGTCATGTTGAAGTAGAAAATGAAAAGATAGTGAGGTATATGTGTGGGTTGAGATTTCAAATTCAGTATGAATTGAGTTTGGCTATGGCTAGATCAGTTGAAGAATGTTTTCAATTCATTGCTAGGGAAGAAAAGAAACTAAAAAGAAGACAAGAAAGACAAGGAAGAGGCAGAGGAAGCACTAGTAGAGGAAGAGGATCAAGGAAGTACTATCAAGAACAAGAAGGTAAAAGCAAAAAAAAAGACCAAGTGGCTGATAAAAGAGGTGTATTCAAAGGTTTCAGAGGAAGGTTTGGTGGAGGTAGAGGTTCAAGTTAATTTTTAGGAAGATGTTACCATTGCAATTAGTTTGGTAATCCAAAATGGAAGTTTCTAGAGAAACAAGCTTCTACTTCAACAAGTGGTGATAAAAGAGTTTAGTTGGTGCAAGAGGATGATTGTGAGAGCATTCATTCTCATAATCAACTTATTGCTTCAAAGGTGGGAGAAACCTTAATGGTGAGAAGAACACTCCTTAAGGAATCAAAGGAGAAAGAATCAACACAAAGGAAATTATTCAAGACCACCTACAAATGCAAATGAAAGGTATGTAAAGTTGTTATAGACTCTAGGTGTACTAAGAACATGGTGTCAAATGAAATTGTTGATAAACTAAAGTTAGAAAAATTCTTCATGAGACACCTTATAGAGTGTCTTGGTTGACTAATGATCAATCATTTTTATGAATGAGAAAGCTTTGGTTGATTTTAACATTGGTTGATATAAGGATATGATACTTGTGATGTCTTTCCTATGGATAGTTGTCATTTGTTGCTTTGAAGACCATGTCAGTTTGATAGGCATGCAATTTATGATGGAAGATATAACACTTATTAGATTGAAAATGATGGAACCACTTTTAGACTAACACCATAAAGGATAGAGTAAAGCATCTAAGGTGATCATGTTAGGTAAGAAGGATTTTGTAAGGATTGAGGAAGAAAATAATGAAGAGTGTACAGCCACTACAAAAGAAGAAGATGAGAAGATAGCAAGTTTGAAGAGTAATCCAATGTTGGAAGGAAAGATTAATGATTTGGTGACCAAAACACATCTAGAGAAGGTCAAGGATGAATCACTTGTGAAGAATCAAGATTGGTTAAAAATACATGATGAGATTTTGATAGGGATAGTGTTTTTTCCATTGAGTGGAAAAGAGGATGGTGAGTAGTCATATTTTATTAGTACAGATGTTGGTAAACCTAATAAGACAAAGGTACTTGGGGTAGAAAATATGAGAGAGGAAATGAAGGAAAAAGGTGAAGTGAATAAGGGCGTTCAGTAAGGACAAATGGGTGAGTTTGAGTATGCAACAAGAGTGAAGGAGGGGGAAGTTTAAGAAAAATTTGGTAGAGGTAAGTTTGCAGTTGTTCAAACAAGTTTAGCCTTAGTTTCAAATGATGGAAAGGTAAGAGAGCATACAACAAGTCAGTTTGTGAAGATGGAACAAAATCTATGTGGAAACAAGTTCAAAAGTGCAAAGCATGATTCAAATGCTCAATACCTAACTCATTAGAAGGAGTAATAGATTAGAAGGATTTTGGGAGATCAAAGAGATGGTGTGGAAAAGCTACAACTCATTTATCAAGGGATTTGAGATCTTTTTCTGGCCGGGTGTATGGTGTAGGGGTACCATGTTAGTCCATTAATGTAAATAAGTTCTTGTGTCATGGTTTTAGGTGGTTTGAGTCTTATTTTTTCCAATAAGGTAATAATAGACCATTTGACATGTATTATGGGTTCATTTTGGCTATTGTTGTCAAATTTTTAATTCCTTCAAAAGTTGTCATGTTGCAATATTGTAAAAGCACAAAAATGCAAAATTGTGGTAGACCAACAGTTAGGAAGTTCAAATGATGTTTGAGTCCATTGAGGTCATTGTCCTCTTGATGTAGAAACTTAAATATGCTTGATAAAGGATTTCCAAATATTTGGAGTCTTGTTTGAAGATTGAAACAACAATAAAACTATGTTTTCCTTGCAATTTACTGGTAATTTGTTGCTAGCGTATGTGTAGGATCATGATGGGCCAAAAAGTGGCTATATGATGGGTATGTATAGGCTATGTGGCTGATGAATTTTTTCTACCCAAAATTGATGAAATGAAAAGGGTTTTTAAAGGAGATTCTTAGATTTCCACCAATATAAATTATGCTTTACTTTGAATTTAACAAATTATTATTATTCATTTTCTATTTCAATTACTACTAAAGTCCTGATTGATAGGCTGATTGAAAAATATCTATAGCTTTCAAATGGTATCACATTTTTTGAATCCAAAACATTTGTCACATTCTATGTTTCGCATACTATAAGATTAAAAAAAATGAATTTCATGAAATTTTGACCAAGTTAAGTTGGTTAGACATACAAGTTTTTTTTTTTTTTAAATTTAATAAAAAGTTCATAATTAATTATTTAGTTGGAAAAAAATGATAAAAAAATGCATCACATCGGGACATGAGTCCTCTACTTATATCTAAAATCTTATAAAAAATTATTATCATTTAATTATGGTTAGGGTGGTCATACATACGCCTACTTCTTATTTTTTCCCTGAAATTTAAGTACTACTACATTGAAATTTCAATTTTTCACCAAATATGTATTTTTTAAAAAATAAACCTAGTATTTTAGAAACTACATTCAATTTGCTACAGATTCTAGTCTTGCATATTTTTGAAATAATATAGACAAATTACTCAAATTTTTATGTCAAGTTTCCTAATTTTGATTTTTTTGAATTTCATCACCACTTATTCCATAATGATTTAAGCATTTTACAAAAAAATTATTGAGAATGGGTTTGAAACCCTATTTTGAAGGTTTGTGGGTGTATGAAATGTGTTGATGGCCCATTCCACTAATAGAATTTCTTGTAACTTGGTGGAATGGGCCCATTTGTTAGGGTTACAGATGGCAGATCTAACAATTAAATGCAGATTTAATAAACAAAAACAGAGAAACTAAATCATGCACAGAATAAATCATAATACAGAAATTTAACGTGGTTCACCCAATCTAGGCTACATCCACCAAACCGCAGCCATCCAATACTTTTATTATCCAGTAAAAACCCTTTTACAATCTCGCGAATAATCACGTGTTTCATCATACTGAAATACCCATCCGAACCCCCTTTTTACCAAGCTTAGAAGCTTCCAGATTTTAGGGTTCTACAAAATCAGATTGTACGGGGGGCCAGGGTGTACAGTATACCATGGGCTATACAATATAGAATGATCAGTCGCCACATACCAACACCATTTAGGTAGGGATAGATGTTAAAGTGGTTTTTAGGAGTGGGGAAGGTAGTTTGAGGGATTTTGTATGATACCCTAGTTGTTATTTCATTGAATTTTGGCCTAGTTTGGTGGCTTGAGGTTAGGGATGATTGAAAAACTCTTGGGGAAGTACTTTGTAAAGTATGGGTGAGCATGGGAAGACCTTAAATGAAGTTTCTTAGGAGTTGGAAAGGTGAACCAAGGTGTGGAGTTGATAGTTTCAATAAACCCCTATTGAGCATGCCTAAATTAGCATAATCAAGGGTTTTGTAGTTTGGTGATCTTGTGGAGGTTTCCATTGGAAAAATTTGTGGATTCTAACCATTTGAGGTATGTTTTGAACTTTGGAATAGGATTTTAGGGTTGATAAAGTGTTTGGTGTGCACTTTCTTTGTAAAAATGGCCTAATTGGATTAAGGGGAAAGCATACCAATCAATTTTAAGAGATGATGTTCAAAAAAAAGTATATGAGAAAATTAGATATGTCAGAGTAGAGGATAATTGGTATCTAAAATGATGTTTGGTCTATGGGTCCTCATTTTATTTTGAAAGATATGGATAAAAATATCTGTTTATAATGCTACAAGAGAAACTAAACGTATGATGAAATAAGGTCAAGTTGGGGTTTTATGAATTGAAGAATTGTTAGATTTGGTTTGAATTGTGTTTTTTTGAGGTTTTCCTCCCTAATCTGCATCAAAATTGAATTCAGATATTTCCTTCTATATAAATATCTCCCACATGCTCCTAAAATTAAGGGATTTTTAATTGTCTTGAGTAATTTGAGCCCTTGATTAATATCCTTAATCCATGTAATTGAGCAATCTGAATCCTTGATTTTTATCTTTGATCCATTCCATCTTCCCTCAAATTTCATTCATTCATTAGCCAATTTGATCTTAACCATTGATTCTTTCTAAAAATCTATAAATAGTTCTCATTTTACATGAGAATGATATTCACAATCACTTGAGCAAAGTTACTCTACTCATTTTCATACTCATTCTTGAGCTAATGAGACCCTCTATGAATCACCATTTTCATCAATTCATCAACCTATTTAAGATTTTCATCATGAACCATGGATTAGGCTTGAAGCTAAGCACTCCATCTCAGTTTAAACATTAATCCCCCAATGGGATGAGGTTTTCACTTGTTAATTAGGTCTTTGATTTGAATTATATTGATATTTCATGATTTTAATGATCTTTATTTAGTAATTATAGGAATCTCATTGGAATATGGCTTATAGCTGGATCAATTGTCTTGTTTATTAGTTGATTCTTATGCTATTTTATTTGATTAATATTCCATGTTTACAATTGTAGACCATCAACAATCATCTCTCCACCATTAGCATTACTTCTAATCCTCATCTTAATGCTTGCAATCCTCATCTTAATATGTAATCATGATTTCAGCTCTATTGATAGCAACCATACACAATACTTCTTTCATTATCATTAGACAAGGCATGACATCCAACCATAAAAATTATCAATACATCACCATACACAATGACAACCCCAACTAAATTTTGTCAATAACGACAACGAATGCCAAAAATTAATGCAAAAATATTTCCACATTCTGACAACCATGAAAAAAATAAAACCAAGTGTTGACATCACAACAAACTATCAAGTGTTGACAACCAATTTCAATAATACAACCACTACAACAATCTCACCAAGTGTTGAAATCAATGAAAACAACAATGACAACTAGTGCCAACAGAGGTGGGGTGAAGGGTTCAAACTTTGGATTGCCTTTGAGTTAAAATATTGGGGTTTTATTTAAAACTTTTATTTGTAGACACTTAAATAACTATGATTGATATTATGCATCTGATTCCAATAAATTAACATCACTTCTTCCTAAATCACTTCAAACTAACCAATTAATTAAATAATAAACATTATTTAGTTAAATTCATCAATTTATACTATTAATCAAATAATTAACTTTATTAGATTAATTCATCTTTCTTCTCACTAATGTTCATCATATTTAATTAAATAAAATCATTTAATTAAATTCCCCTAAAATCCTCTCATTTGATTAAAATAAATCAAAACAAATATCACAATCCCCTAACCAATCCAAGTTAATTAATTACGAATTAATTAACCCCAAGCGACTTTCTAATTATCATTAAAAAATTATCTAGTTTTTAACTCCTCAAGAGTTAAATCAAACCATGGTCAACTAACCATGATGCACATGAAATTCATTTCTTTTAATTAACTAATTACCCTATTTATCCTCACAATAGCATATTCCTAGGATATTCCTCTCAACTACCTCTTCATTCAATTTCCCTCCAAAGGTTTTAAATAGTCTCTTACACATCCATAAATACCTCTTACATTTATTTACTTATTCTTACATCCTTTCAAATATTCAGCCATTCATTTACTTCTTTTAAATCCTTTCAAATCCTTAACCATTTTCATTTATTTCTCTTACATCTCCTTTACTCTACACATTCCCCAAAATGTGCTCCATCCTCATCCAATAGAATTGTGACAAGTATCACATTCCTATTGGATCCCCTTTTATCCCATGTTCACCAATTTCTCTCATTCTTCAACCCTTGAGTCCTATAAGTAGAGGCTTTCTCTACACAATATGAATCCACAGTCTCAAGCAAGTTTACTATAGGCATTTCTCACTCATAGCATTCACCAGTTTCATCATATTTGAGCTTGTTTCATGATCCTATGCATTTCGAATCAACTACCTGATTGGATATTATCAAAGGGATTGGGAAAGGGCTTCTTTCCACATCTAAGGAGCACCAATACCCCTTTGGGATGGAGGTTTAGTAGATTTAGTTGATTACATGTTGTCATTTGTCT
Organism: Sequoia sempervirens; assembly: GCA_007258455.2. NCBI lineage: Eukaryota > Viridiplantae > Streptophyta > Pinopsida > Cupressales > Cupressaceae > Sequoia > Sequoia sempervirens. Next base: position 66,091,770 of record VDFB02000008.1, on the reverse strand, counting down.
TGTTTTATGCTTTCATTTCATGTTTTCGTCTTTATTTTACTAAGAAACTCATAGGGAGTACATTTTTTGAGTTTCTAACTTGATTAACACTTTTTTGTTGTCTCTTCTTAGTTAATTGCAGATTAGGCATGCACATTTTTTAATCTTATAAAGGATGTATTTTTTAATTTGATTAGGGATGGAGGAAACTTTTGATAGATAAAATGAAACTAGGATATTATATTAGAATTGGATTGATGAGGGTGGATTAGAAATTGGGATTTCAAATTTGGACATTTAGATTAATTAATTAGGAGAAAGGGTTGGATTGAGGGATTAGATTATAGATTATAAGGGATAGAATTGATTATTATTTTATGATTGATATGAAGTAAAATATTAGGATTAAGAGATGAATTCATGAGGATTAGAAAAATGATGATGAATGATTATGAATTAGGGATGGATTGAGAGAATTATAATATTTGGATGAGATTAGGGATGAAGGTCTAAATGATGGGTTAGATGATTTTTTGGATAGTTATGGTGATTAGGATTTGTAAATTTAGGTTAAGGTGAGGTATTTGAGTATTAGGAAAGATTCGGATATGAATTCAAAAGGTTTGATTTGGTTTTGGGGTTAGAAGAATGGACGATTTAATTTTTGGATGAAGGATTCTAATTTGAATAAAGCTAGAGAAAAATATTTTAGATTTTCCTTGAAAGGAGATTTAAAAAAAAAAAACTAAAAAATAATTGGATTGAATGGGAGATAGTGCATGGTTTTTGACAAGGAAAAACTCCAAGCACAACAATAGCCTATCTTTAGTAAAGTGGGTGTGTCAAGTTTTGTGGGTTTATAAATATACTATATATCAATTAATAGATTTCTAGTGAATGCAATTTCATCTACCACCTATGCACCCATTTCCTTAAATTCCAAATTCTATCCAATATTAAGCTTTGTCTCCCCAACTTGAAAATATTGTGTGGGTAAATTCATGGGCCTAACCAATATCTAATATACCACAAAAATATATAGTAAAAATATCTTATACTAGGATGAACAAGGTTAATTGGGGTGTTATCAATACATGTCAAGGTTATGTGAGAAAAAATACATGACTTGATGAAAGGAAAAAATGTTAAATGACCAAGACAAGAGTTTAACCAACCTTTCTCCTTTAGTTACCCAAGTTATAAAGTTCTTGGGAACTGAGCTAAAATTATAAAAATATTTCAAGAGACATGTCTTTTGATTAGCCTCCAAATTTTTAGATTCCAAAATAATGTTATAGTTAGGCTTTTCTATAAGGTGTAAAAATTCCTAGGGGTCCCCCCTAGAAAGAATTATCCAAGTTCTTTTGGTCACCTAGAAAAACATGAGACATAAGGGGAGATCATACACATGTTGGGTTCGTTGGTGTTGGAACTGTAAAAATCTAATGATTTTACATATTGTTCACATTCATAATTCTCCAAATAAGTCCCACCACAAGCACATTTTCTCCATATTTGGCCATATAGCCCCGTAAAATCATCTATGTCTAAATATTGCACATTCTAGTTCCTATCAGCATGAGTTCATTAGGGTCTCCATGACCCATTGAGTATTCTTGTTAATATGTGTTTTTTGGCATCTATCGACAAGACCCCTTTGATATCATAGTGATTAGAAATCAAATGCATTCACCATTCGGCAAGACATACATATTGTTTTAGCAACAAAGGAAAGTTTTTTTTGGAAAGAGTAATTTCACAGGGGTGAGGTCTCCATGAATGGGTCAGGTTTCACTGACTAATGCATGAGGAAGTTTATCGGTGGAAGTCAGGATGTCAGGGTGAGGTCTTACCGAGTTTGAAATGTCTTACCAACTAAGCGAATTAAGGACACTTTGTCTAGACTAAGGGTTCTCAATGAAATATCATGGCGAAATCATGGTGTCTTACCGACTTGTGCACAAAGGGTTATATCGATAAGAGTTAATGATATTCATAATAATGTCTCAATGACTTCGTTGGGTCTTGCTGACAAAGGGTTTCTATCAAAAGGCTCATCGGTGAGAGATTTTTTCTTTAGAGTAAGTCATAACGAATACCTTGGGTCACACCAATAAAACATAAAATGACTCTATCGGTATGAAAATAATGTTTTCACAGTGACAAGAATGATCAGAAAGACTATTGGTAACACATGGGGTGTTCTATGAGATCTATCCAATATCACAAGGCTATAGCAAAGTGAATGAGACAAGAGGATGCATCTTGGTGAGAAAATACGTGTGTCTCAGCGATTGGAAAATATATTGCAGAGCCCCTCTCGACAAAACAAAGACTAGTCTATATGATGTATCCCTAACTTTGAATTGTCACAATGACTCACATATGACTCAAGTGTATTTTGGCAAGACATAAGGTGATCTGTGGGACGTATCCCCGACTCCATGGGTCATAGTGAAACACAAAGGTACAAAAGGATACTTCTTGACTTTAGCATAACAAACAAAATATTACAGCGATACATGTAAAACGAAAGAATACATCTCAAGGAAACATAAAGTGATCTATATGACATCTCCCCAACTTTGAAGGGTCACAGTGAAAGCGAATAAAACAAAAAGGATATTTCATGGCGATACAATGGCCTTTAGTATGACTATAGGGATGTCTTGGTGAATGTCTCAGAGATGATTAGCAAAGTCCCAAGTACTGTTGGCTAACATGTAAATGCCTGAATACAGTTGTTGGCTGACATGTGAGCTCGAAAAAATGTGTCTATTCAAATGCAAGTGTATAAATATTCCCTCCCAAATGTAAATGGCATCATCAGCTATTAGATTATTCGATATACAGTAGTTAGATGGATACAATAGAATAAAACTCTTAGATCAGAGACTATGATTGCATGATTTCAAAATGGAGGTATTTATGAATGTCAGTTGATGTTGCTGCATTTTCTAGTGTCAATTGTCTATTGAATTTATTGAAAGTATTGCTAAGTTGTCTCCAATATTGATGCTTTCTAGTTGTTTAAATTGATATAACAAGTTTATAATTAGTTTATTAGTGCACATTTGTTGTATCTGTGTGGTTGAGTGATTGGTTCTTTCAGGCAAAGATTAAATCCTTTTGGCTGATCACAGTAATCAGAAAATTTCATCTAGATCATTAAGTATAGCTTAGTAATCACAGTCTTGCATGTTTATACAAGTTGTAAACAAAACATATGCCAATCAATTTGAGTTTCTGGCAGGAAATGTTGTTCATCTTGATTTCATTTGACTCTGCATACCCAATAAGGCACTAGTCTCTGCATTTCATCATTTGGATTCATTCAATTCCTTTACATCTGTTAACTGAACATATTAGAATTTAGATTGCTATGTGATTTATATCAATTTTGACTTCATTTGTTCACTTCCATCTACCATTGTGGACAAATCACTCCAAGAAAGATAATCATAAGTCAAGTCTGCTCAATTCAAGTAGGTACACCCACCTAGGTTTGGTAGCACCTGAAGAGTAGAAGGTTGAAAGATTTTGACCTTGTCTGTTACCCTAAAACGTGCCAAGAGATTGGTAGCCTCTTGAGGCATTCCACCTACGTTTTTGAGAGCTAATAGTTGGGATGAAAAATAAAGAAAAGTGATGAAGTATTTTTTTTTCTCTAATATCACAAAAAGGTGTAAGAAAAGAGTATGCACTCCACTCACCCAAACAAATAACAAACACTATTCATTAGACTTAATTATTAGTGTTTGACTAATTTACTAAGAAAAATTATACCCTGGATAAATAAATCCAAAAACAAAAAAAATATTAGTTTCAAATAAAAATATTTGTATGATGATTGGAGCTACACAACTAGGGATTAATGATAATAAATATCAATGTGAATGACTAAAACCCCAAAAGATTATGAACAAGTTTTCACTAGAGTGAAGACACTAAAAGATAAGGAAATTAAAATAAGCTACAAAAGTGTTATGTGTAGAGGTGTTGACCTAAAAAGGTGCCACTTTGAGATTTAAAAGCGCCACTTTAGATGCAAATAAGGGTATGTGCAGGAACATGATGGGTCAAAAAGTGGCAATATGATGGGTATGTGTAGGGTATGTGGCTGATGACCTTTTTTTTACCCAAAATTGATGAAATGGAACGGTTTTTTAAAGGAGATTCTCAAATTTACACCAATATAAATTATGCTTTACTTTGAATTTAATAAATAATTATTATTCATTTTCTATTTGAATTAGGACTAAAGTCTTGGTTGATAGGCTAATTGAAAAACATCTATAACTTTCAAATGGTATCAAATATTTTGAATCCAAGACATGCATCACATTCCATACTTCACATACTATAGGATTCAAAAAAGAAAATAAATTTCATGAAGTTTTGACCAAGTTAAGGTGGTTAGACATACAATTTTTTATATTTTTTAAAAGTTGTAATACAAAATTCATAATTAATTATTTACTCAGAAAAAAATTACAAAAAAAGCATCATATCGATACATGAGTCCTCTACTTATATCTAAAATATTATAAAAAAATATTATCATTTTATGGTTAGGATGGTCAGATAGACACCTAGTTATTTTTTCCCTGAAATTTAAGTACTACTGCATTGAAATTTCAAATTTTCAACAAATATATTTTTTTTTTTTTAAAATAAACCTAATAGTTTAGAAACTACATTCAATTTGCTACAGATTCTATTCTTACATATTTTTGAAATAATATAGATAACTTATTCAAATTTTTACACCAAGCTGCCTAACTCTGATTTTTTTTTATTTTTTGTCACTTAAGGGCCTATTTTTTCTATGATGATCCTGCAACTACCCATAAGTCACATTAATTATTGATTTTATACTTTATGATTAGGCATAAAAAAAAGACATATATTTATAGAAGTTAAGATCAAACCTACAAAATAACTTGGGTATATTATTATATGAACACTAGGAGACATTAAATAATAAATATGTGTTAAAAATAGATATTAAAAGTTGCAAAAAGTTATGAAAATGATTTTGGATATATAGAAAAGTAGAGGTGTCATTTTATATACTAGAGGCATCAAACCACAATTAGGCCCAAAATTAGACATGTAATAGAAAAAATGAAGTTAAAACCAAAAAATAAATTAGGGGAGTAATTATATGTATAATAATATACCTTGAATGAATAGTATATATAAAAAAATTACAAGGTAAAAGATGTGGAACTATTGAAAATCATGTTAGAAATCTAGGAAACAAGGGTACCAAAGCGAATCTACAACTGCGTGCCTTAGTGACTCAAGGAAATAAGCTGTTGGAGATGCAAGAGCAAAGGGAAATAAATGGGAGTACCACTTTTGACCAAAGGGGAAAGTCATTGAAGCCAAACCAAGCAAAAAGAAAGAAGAAAAAGGCCTCTAAAAAAAAAAAGAAGAGGACTTCAAAGCAAGGGAAGCCTAAACAACCGAAACAAAAAGAATCTCTCCATAGTATGGACCCTCTGCATGAAAAGGAAGGTAAGCTCACTAACATTGTCTTTTCAGAAGAAATGGTTAGTCCCCAGATCCAAGACCTCTATGACAAGGCAATAATCTATAAGTTTTGGAACCTTACCCTTTCTCTGAATGAACTTAAGGAATTAGTATATGAGGACTAGGTTGGAGTAGAGTAGGTCCTCTACCTAGATTTCGATAAGGGTATTTTTGCTGCCATTTTTGATAGTAAGCAAAATAGGGATTCTGTGTTTAAAATAAAATCTTGGTCCTTTAAAGGGGTAGGATTGTCCATGCAACCTTGGCTCCCAAATTTCAATCCTAAATGTGCTTCCTTCAAATTCATTCCCTTTTGGTTTTAGATGCCTTCTCTACCACTAGAATATAGAGAATTGTAGATTATCAAATTAATAGCCAACCAAATGGGTACTTTTCTCATGCATGATAACGATTTCTTTTGGGACCCCTCTAAACCTACGGATTTGTGTTCTAATGGAAGTTGATGAGAAACTTCCTAAGCATATAATGTTGTCTTCTACTTTTGGAAAATGGAATCAATGAATATTATTTGAATATGTTGAGTCTGTTTGTCCTAATTGTCACATTGAAGGGCACTGCCATGACATTTTCCCATGGGTAATCTCCTCTATCCATGCCAATAGAAGTAATGATTGGGTAAAAGGTAATATGTGGGATCATGAAGAAAGGGATAAGAATGTAAATGACCCTAAACGTGCATACTACACTCATACCCCTCCAAAATGGAAGCAATCAGCAGTCAACTCTGAGGAGCAAGCTTTTGTTCACACCTCTCTTTATAAAAATGTTGTTGCAACAGTAAAGGTTTCACTTTCAAAGAATATGTGGAATCTTGGAGAAATCTTTTCAAGTCTTTCTTTAAAATTATATTCCCCTCAGGTAATGCTTTTGTCTGAATATCAAACATCTGAAATTGCTACGAAATTAATGTTTCAAGGAACAAGGGAATATTTCTCCTCTCAGTTGGCTAAGGCTACAGTTGATGAGGAAAAGGCTCCCCCTATTATTGAAGAAAATAATCTTCAATTAATCACATCACCTCACTTCTCTGACATGGAACTTCAACTTTTAGCAGATAGACTAATGTTTTTAGTAGGATTAGATCTTTTTGATGAAATCGTAGTAGACGAGGACCTTTGGGCTAAAGATTATGAGGGTCTCCCACTTCCAACAAAACTTTTTCTTTAGATCTTGCTTCTACAAGTAAAGTTTGCAATATCCCCTGCCCTTCTAAGGCTCTAATTCTAGTGAAGGAAAATGGGTCAAAGTTTCCAATGTTAATGCAGTCTCCTCTGAACCCTCAAGTCAAGAAAACCCCTAGGAAGAGAGGTAGTAAATCAAATCTAGTCAAATTGCAAGAGCAGATTGAATCAGGTACACAGTTGACAATTCAGGAATCTTTTTCAAACAAGCATCCGAGGAGAGCATGTTGCTCTTCTCAGGCCCAATGAATATTTTCTCATGGAATGTCAGGGGCATTAATGCCCCTAACAAGCACTCCCACATCAAACACTTGATTGATACAAGTAGGATAGATATCTTTTTACTTTAGGAAACTAAAACTTCACATGAATTGTTTGAGTCTTCAATTTATAAGTGGAAGAATTGGGCTTCCTCTCATTCACCTACTCATGGAGCTTTAGGAGAGCTTATAGTTCTATGGAACCCCAAGTTACTCCAAGTTAAACCTCATAAAAATCAGCCTTCTTGGCAGCTTATGGAAGTTACAAATTTTGATATACACTTCTTGCTTATAAATGTCTATGGTCCTACTTCCACAACTGATAAGAAGAGCCTATGGGATGAAATCTCCACAAATATCAATACAATCCATAATGATAAAACTATTATTGTGGGAGATTTCAATGCTATAACTTCACTGGAGGGAAAAAGCGGTGGTATTTTTCCTCCATCTCAGGTTATGACTTATTTTTGCCATTTCATTTTAGCAAATGCTCTAAGGGATATTCATCCCAATTCTGGAAAATTCACTTGGACCAATAGAAGGAAGGGCTTTTTGCAAATAGCCAAAAGTTTAGACAGATTTTTAGCTTCTTCTAATTGGTTTGCTTCATCCTACAAGTTAAATTCTATCATTTTATCATATCCCAAGTTTGATCATTATGCCATATCTCTATTGATATTTGGGACTTCTAATGTTAAGGCTAAATCTTCCTTTAAATTTGAGAGCATGTGGTTTAGGGACCCCCAGTTTCTTGAGCTACTTAAACAATGGTGGCAGACTGCTTCGTATGAAGTTGGATCCAAAATGTTTCAATTTTATAAGAAGTTGCTACACATAAAGTACCAAATTAAGATATGGAATAGTTGAGTTTTTAAGAACATTTTTCAGCAGAAAGACCTTGTATACAAAGAGTTGACTGGTATACATGAAAGTATTATAAAAAATGGGCTAGATTTGGACTTGTATTTAAGACAATTCTCTCTTCAAGCAGAATGGGTAGAACTATGTGCAAGGGAAGAATCTTACTAGAGACAAAAGTCTAGAAAGCTGTGGCTTTGTGAGGGAGATCGTAATACAAAGTTTTTTCATTCTTCTTCTCAAATTAAAAGAGCTTCTAATTCTATTCACACTATCCAGGAGATATCTTCTGGTAATTGGTTAACAAAGGAAGAAGATATTTTACATGAAGGTATCAAATTCTTTTATGATCTTCTTTCAGCTCCTCATAAGATAGTGGATTGCAATTCCAATGTTGAAAAATGTGAAAAGGACCTTCTTGCTACAATTCCTCATCTGATTACTAATGAAGATAATGTTCATTTACTTAAGCCTTTTACTTTAGAAGAATTAAAAATTGTAGTATTCTCACTACCTCCAGAGAAATCTCCAAGCCTAGATGGTTATACAGCTTTATTCTTTCATAAATGTTGGACTTTATTTGTGTTGAATTGCTTTGGGCCTTGGAAGAGTCAAGAAGAATGGGTTTTATGTTAAAATAGTTTAATGTCACCAACATAGCTTTAATTCCCAAAGTCAAGGACCCTAAAACTTTTGCTGAATTCAGGCCCATTTCTTTGTGCAACACTATATACAAAATTTTCACAAAAGCAATCTATTTGAGATTACAATCTCTCATTCCCAAAATTGTCTCTCCTGAACAAGGTGGATTTATACCTGGAAGAGAGACCCATGAAGGGGCAATAATTACCCATGAAGTTCTTCATTCAATAACCACATCTCGTCTTCCTTCATTCATTGTTAAATTGGACATGATGAAAGCTTATGACAAAGTAAATTGGGAATTCCTGAACTTGGTACTTTTAAAATTTGGTTTTTCCTTGCTTTGGAGGAAATGGGTAAGATCATGCCTCTCAGGAGAAAAAATCTCCTTAATAATAAATGGGAGTCCAGTGGGTCTTTTTGGTTCTTCACAAGGTGTTCGTCAGGGTGATCCACTCTTGCCATCTTTATTTATAATTATGGTTGAAGCTTTAAGAAAATTCATTACATTTAGGAACTCTCAAAATCTTTGGCAAGGTGTGCAAATTCCAAATTCTTCAATCTCTGTGACACAACCTTTTTGCTGATGATACCTTATTGTTCAATAATTCCTTATTAAAGGCAGCTCATGAGGTTAAAGAAGTACTGGAAAAATACTCAGTAGTCTTGGGTCAGATGATAAATGAGGCTAAATCTAAAGTTTATATTTTCAATACCCCTGATGTTTTAAAAAGAAAAATTGTCAAACTTTTAGGCTTCCAAGAGGTTGACTTACCTTGTGCATACTTGGGCATCCCATTCTTTAAAGGCTCGAATAAACCCTCTTATTGGCACAAGCTCATTGAGAGACTCAAATCTAGAATTCTTGCTTGGAAAGCCAGATGGCTATCGTTAGCTGGTAGAATTCTTCTGATAAAATCTATCTTATCATCTATCCTGAATTACTCTTTATCAGTCCTTAAAGCTCCTGCCTCTGTTATTCTAGAAATTGAAAAGATAATTCGAAACTTCTTATGGAAAGGCAATATTGACAACAAAAAAAAAGATTCCTCTAATTTCCTTAGATGGTCTGGCCAAAGGAAAAGTCGAGGTGGGGCTGAGGTTCATAATCTCAAGTGGAGAAATAAAGCCTTCGGGGCAAAACTTGCATGGAAGATGTACATACACCCGAAGGCCAAATGGGTGTAGATCTTGCATGCAAAATATTTGGATAGTTATAACCCACTTAGAATCTTCATATTGGATAATCCTCCAAAGGCATCCTCAATTTGGAACTTTATTATAAATAGCAGAAACCTTATAACTGAGCATTCTTCTTGGGAAGTCAATGATGGGAGAAGCATCAAATTATGGTATGATTCTCAGTTAGGTAAGCTTCCCTTGTGTGCTAATCCAAAGTTACAGGAGTCAAAAGAAATCCTATCTAATGCTTGGGGGGAGAATTTTTTGGACTATGTTTAGTCTTCAAATCCAATATCGAGAAAGGTAACTTGGAAAAATCCACCAACTTCTTTACTAAATAATCATCAAATTGAATTGCTTAATAATTCAATGAAAGATAGACCTATTTATCTATCTTCAAAGGTTGACAAAATTAATTTGGTCAGCTTCGAAAGCTAGTTCTTACTCAATTAAGGAAGGTTATGCAATTTTAGTAAAACCAAATTTACCTTTTGAACCCCAGTGAGCATTCAAATTATGTTGGAATAATAAAGTCCTTCCAAAGGCTGGGAGTTTTGCTTGGCTCACTATACAAAAAAGAATTTTAACAAGTGACCGTCTTGTTAAACTAAACATTAATGACCCTTTCAAATGTCCCTTATGTGATGAAGCTCATGAAACAGTTGACCATCTTTTTGTCAGTTGTGCAGTGGCTACTCAATGTTGGAATTTTATCAAAAATAGACTCCAGATTTGTTTCCCTCTACCAAATACTTTATGGGATCTTTTCCAAGCTTGGTCGATTCTATTCAAAACATCTTTTTTTGTATGCATACGGACTATCATCCTTGCTTTAGTAATCTGGAATATTTGGTGGGAGTGAAACTTGAGGATCTTCACAAAAACCAAATCCTCTACTGCAGTGCTACTGTTAAAAATTGAGAAAGCTATTTCTGAGGGGGTAAATTCTTGTGTCTTAAAGGATAAGTCTATTAACTCCTCATTCACAAATTGGGACACTACACTTCTTAACAATTGGAAACTTATTAAACTACCTTTTGACTATAGCCATTTCAAAAAAGACACCTCCAAAGTTAACAGAGATTTAATCTTTTGGCTCCCCCCACAAAAAGGTATTGTAAAATTGAATTTTGATAGGGCCTCTAAGAATAACCCTGGTCTCTCAGGAGCAGGAGTTTGTTTTAGAAATGAATTAGGGGATGTGCTAGCTGCATATTCCTGCTTCTTGTCTAATGCCACTAATAATTATGCTGAAGCACATGCTTTGTTATATGGTATGAAACTTGTGATCCAAGGAGGCTTTTCAAGACTGCATATTGAAGGAGATTCTCTAATTATAATCAATGCAATCATGATGAGGTGAATTCAAAACTAGAATCTCCATTATGTGCTTTCAAAAGTTTGGTGCTTAATTGATAAACTTGAAAGGTCAATTATTACACATACATATCATGAAGGTAATAAAGTTGCCAATTTTTTAGCTGACATGGGATGCAACTAGAAAGCTCCTAGTGATACATTTGATCCTATCGACATAAAAAAATTTCCAACATTACTTGATTTAGTTAATAAGGACAAACAGGATATCTAAATCTTCGGCACTCATTGTCTAAGGTTTTTAAATTTTTTTGGCTAGCTTTGCACCATCATTTTCTCAGTTCACATTATTGTGATTGCAGCCTCCATTTGTTGTCTGCACTATTCTAGTTGTCATGATACTTTGGCAACGTTGTTTTTACATGTTTTTCACATTATTGCTTGTCATGCTTGCTTTTCTCATTTGTTTGAACAACTCCATTTGTCGTGGCATCTCTTGACAAGTTTGGTTTTCCTACCTTTGTCATGCAAGTTGGCATTCGGGTGTTTGATTATGCTGCTCCTGTTGTCATGGCACCTTTTGGCAACTCTGGTTTACATGCATTTAAACATGCAAGTTGGCATTTGGGATGGGTTTTATGTCAATTCTTCTTGTATCTGTCAGCTTGGTACTTCTATTGTTTCCGTGTTATGTTTATAGGATTTGTGTTGATCCATTTATACTATGCCATATGTTGGCATGTGTTGCCTTAGCACTTACTTCGTTAGTTGGGTACCACTATAGATTTTGTGTTCAACTGGCTAGTTTTTGGGAATGATCTAACTTTCATGTCTTATGTTGACATGTGTGGCTTAAGCTGCCATGGTTATCTATGGCTCTTTGTAGTACATTTTTTTTGGATCATTGGGTATCGAGTATGGATATCGTTGCTTTTTATAGTACATTTGATGGAACATTGGGTATCCAGTAAGGATATCACAGTTTGAAGTGCCATGAATGTGTAAATCATGATGCATATAAAGGTACTTAGCTTCTGACGGATACGATGCCATTTTATTTGCGGCATTCACAAAACAATGCTGGCATGTTAATATGGAAGCTTGAATTTGTGATGTCCTTGATTCTCCTTCACCCGTGTTATCCTTACTGGGTGTTTTCCAATGTCTTCATCGTGCTCTTGTGAGGTCTTGTTACTTATGGTTACTCCGTGCGACTATGAAGTCTGGCTATATATTTTTTACTCTTCTCTTTGGTTTCACACTTTTTTGCCCTAGGTTTTATGTTCTAGTTTTTTGTTGAGCATGGATTTGGTAGAATTTAAAGCTCACAATTTCAGAGTTCCTATTTTGGTGAAACCATGGGAGGAAGCCTTGTCGGCTTCAATCGACCAAGAGGAACTGCTTAAGGTATTTAAAGTTAAATGTAGGTCTATTTTAAATTACATCAAAGTTATCATTGGGGATGACATTTTACATACAGAGCTGCAAAGGATTATCTTTCATGTGAATTTTCTTTCTATCTTCCTTTCGAACATTTTGGATTTAGTTCAAAACTTCAAAATTTTGAAGATTATTGCTAACAAGTTTTTTGTTAGTGCATACTTGGAAAATGATGCCCTATTAAAAGTTTTCAATAGTATGACTTCACAATGGGAAATGGCTTGATTGGTGGTCTGTTTTCACATCATTTCTTGTTTCACAAAAAGAAATTTGTAGAGATCTTCCAAGGCATGCTAATGTCAATAATGCACGATACTTCTATGCATCTACATCAGGTTCTCAACAAACATAGACTGGCTATTTCCATGGAATAAATTGATGTTTTCAAGCAAAATTTTCATGCAATCTCATTCTTGAGAAGCCATGTTTGTTTGCATGATCTTCAACTCCCTGCCACATCATATGGTGTCAACAGAAAATTCTGCTACCGCTACATTCTTGATATCAACAAATCAGTTCCATCTTATGATCGGTTGCATACTGGTAAGCACGTGGAATCTGAGGAAAGTTCGGTCAATGGCTTCCAATGAGCTAGAAGCAAATCTGCTTCTTTCTAACACACTGTTATATGTTTTGGGGTCATGGGTTGTCTTTTTGGTCTCAAGGACTCTACTCTGTATCGAGTCAATTTTTTTAGTCGAGGGCTTTTTGTCACCTTTGGGGTGTTTTGTGCAGTTGATTCGGGTTTTTCTGGTGTATCGAATTGGTTTTTCTTGTAATTGACCTATCTGGTCTTGTTAATGTCTTGTAAACTTGTTACATGGACTACGACTAGGGGTTTTCTTGTTGGTTCTTTCCCGCCAATATGTCCACCTGAACCAACACTTTTGTATTATATCCTTACTATTATTAATATATTTATAAGTGGCTACCACTTTTGTTTAAAAAAAAACTATAGGTGATACTTTATAGAGCAGAGGCATCAAACCTTGATTAGGGCCAATATGATTGATGAAAGTTACCTTAAAAATTGAAGCTTAGAGGGTCACAAAAATGGGATAGGGTGATAGTTAAACAATTATGATGATATTACCCTAAAAAAATATGAAATCATAGACCAAAAAACATTAATTAAATCATCAAAATGAAGATTGCATGTGAGAAACTAGGGGCACCAAATTGGAGCGTACAACATAAACAAAGACAAAAAACCTAAAAATAGATTAGTACATAGGATGGGGTTCCCGCAAAGTGTGCCAAATTTTATATGGTGTAAAAGAAAGGGGAAAGTAAAGACACAAATTAAATGGAATGGATCTTATACCTTGTTTTCCATCATAGCTCTTTTTAAGCAAGATAGGGATGATTGTGCACCTAATAAGATTAATAATCTATAAAATCACTTCAAGTATCCTATTCATATTCTCTTTGTGTTTATTTTCTATGGCGAAATACATATACTTCTTAAACATGTGGTATAATTTTGTAAGAGAGAGTGCTCTTGAGTTTGTCTTAGAGAGGCTTGATTTATATATTTCATGGATGGGAGATGGGTGTTTGAGATTAGATTTGAAGATCAATGGTAATGGATTCATGAGAGGTTAGGGTTAATGATAGCATGTTTGATATAATTACTAGATTTATATATTTGGAAGAAGAGAGGATTGTAGAATGATTATAGGATAGGAGTAATTTAACTAAATCTATTGGTGGAGGATGATTAATCTCACATGTGTCAAGAAAAATTAAAAAAGGTGTATGAAACATGTTTTCTATCATAAATATTTGAGGAAACGAGGAGTGCATGAAGATAAGTGTGTCTCACACATGTGTGAGTACACATTAAGAAGAGAGGAAAGGAAACATGTGTCCTCTCACACATTTGTGAGGACACATTGGGAAGAAAAAAGGTGAGATGTTCCTCCTCAAGGACATGTGGGAATGATTGAGGAAGACATGTGACTTCTCACACATATTTGATAGTTACATGAGTTAAATGGAAGGTGAGAATTTTCTTAATCAAATTGGTGGTCAGGATTTTGTTCTATTTTCTTAGGATAAGTGCAAGAGATTTACTAGTTAAATGAATTGATAAAACTTAAGAATATTCAAGAGATAAAACTAGTTAATTATTATTTTCAATTAACTAGATTGATTTGAAGTGAACAAGTATAAATTAAATAAATGGTTTAATATTTATTTAATTTATGGAGGCTAATGAATAAAGGCTAGAATTGACTGAATAAATGTAAATTTATTTAATTAAGGACAATGAATAAGGATAAATGATGAACTAGTTACATAAATAAATAAATAAAATTTATTTAATTAGTGGATAGGATAGATTAAAGTCTCATGTGGTTAGGTGTGGAAAAATGTTATTGTCTACACCTTGATTTTTTGAAACCCAATAGTTGGATTCTTCCTCATAAATAAGGATCCTATAAGAGGTTTCAAAAACTATAGATCTCTACTCTCCATTCACCATTTTAGGACCATATTAAATCAACAATAATTTTTTTTATCTTCATTTTCCTCTAGCTAGCTATGTTGATTATATTTCAAGAGAGGTAATCATTAGTTGTAAACATTACATGATTTTCTATGTTACATTTTAAATTTTTAATAATTTGTGGGATTTTATAGTGGCTTATCATGGTTTCCTTTCCCCATGATATTAGTATTAGATCTATATTGTTGATCATCTCCAAGGCCAACAAATAATATGATTAAAAAATATTATTAGTTTGATAATACTTTTCTATTGTACCATTGGTTAAAGATGAAACTGTGACTTGAGAAAGAACAAATATATTAAGGATCATAAAATAATTCTCCTAATATATCAAAACTATTTATCTCACCTAATAGATCTAATGGGTAATGCAATACTTTAAAGTTGTGGTGAGAAGAAACACAAGGAGAAAATTTTGGAAGGGTTTTTTTGAAGAACGAAAGGAAATCGGTGAAGGGTCTATGTAAGGTAGATATATTTGATTGTTTCCTTTCTGAAAGTGATGTTGTATGCATCCAAACCATAACTCATGGGTTGAAAAGCAAGAGGTAGGTGTTTTTGTTGATCTGGACATGCAAGATGAAGGAGTTATCACGTCTGAGATGAGGATCAAGGATGAGGTGTGTTAAGTGGTTGGAGATAAGGTTGATTGCTAGTCTGGTGAGCTTGTGTTGTTAACTGAGAATGTCATGCCACACCCATTAGAGTAAAGCATGAAAGGAATAAATATGATAAATGATAATGTTGTCAAACCCTATGAAAATGATGGAGAAGACAAAAAAAAAATTCATTAACAATGAAATGGGGGAGTCTTAACATGAGGAAATAGGTAACACTTTAGAGTTTTTTCTTCCTAATGACGTGATTGATTGCATTGCTAAATGTGAACATAAATCTATGACTTTATTTCTCTTGAGGGGGATACCATCTGAATCTAGATTTTATAAATGTGCCAAAATTAATTGGGAAAATAGAGGCTAGGAAATAGAGGCCCTGAGAGAGTTGGGGAAAGGCTACGTTGCTTGTAAATTTAGGTATGTTGTTCATGCCCAAGCTATGCTACAGTATGGTAATTGGATTATTTTTTGTCATGTTTCTTATATGCAAGCATGGACACTAGATTTCCACCTAGAAGGACCTTCAAAAACCAAGTATCCAATGTGGTTAGAATTGCCTTTTTGAATTTCTCATTCAGACATTCTTAAAGGAAATTGTATCTCAGTTGGGTAGAGTTTTATGGTGTAAAAGTTGTAATGATAATTTTTCTAATCTGAGAATGCACCCTAAGGCCTACATGGAAATGGACCTTAATAAACAATTACCTAAAAATATTAAGCTGATAGGCCCAGGATTTTGGTTTTTTTAGCCTACAGTATATTTGAACAAGCCTAATGCTTTCTTCTATTATAGACAAGAGGGCCATTTTCTAAGAGATTATACTACTAGGAAAACTAAGTTTTCTCAAACTCAAGGGTTAGCTTCTCCTAATGCAAAAAATTTGCAGATTACTCCTCAATTAACTGATATGCCCACAAAATATCCTCATTTGTAATAGGCCAAGGTTGATTCGAGAACAATTAATAAAAAATTTGTTGCAAATTCTTAGATCCTTGTTTTAAAGATGTTCATATGACTGATGGGTGGCATATGGTGAGGAAACAAAAGGAACCCTTAGGGGCTTTTGAGGGAAAAAATGGCTTCAACACTTCTTTTAACTATTCCTCTACATCATCCTTCCATAATGTGACTTTTGAAAAACATTCATCTTTACCTTTGAGGAAAATTTCTCCTCCACCTTCTACTAGATGAAGGTCTCCTTCACCTTCTAAGAGACTAGGTTCTCTTTCTATAGATTTTAGGTAAATATCTATGTCTCCTAATCTTGCTAAAAAAGATCAAATATTTTCTGAGTATGACATTACCCTTACTAATTGGTTTGAGGCTTTGCCACAAGAGGAAGACCTTCCTATTTTTATTTAAACATGAAGTTCAATATTTTTTCTTGGAATGTTAGAAGAATTTCTCTCCATCATTGTAAATATGATGTTAAAGATGCTATAATTAAGTGGAAGCTAGATATCATTTTTCTACAGCTTAATGGACTTTGTCTTGGTTCTTCTCTATGCAATGTATCAAGGGATGTTGTTTTATTATATAAAGCACATAAAGAAGGAAGGGGGGTTTTCATTGTCTTTTCTTCATGTGGTAGAAAATTTATCATTGATAAAGGAGAGGACCCAACACATAATTGTGTTTGGGTCCTCTCTTTTATCAATGGCCATCCCATTGGTTTTTTCTCTATTTATTCCCCTAACATTGCAAAAGAAAGAAGTGAGCTTTGGGATTGGATGTCTTCAAATATTCCTCAAGTTGATTGGATAGTAGGGGGTGACTTTAATATGGTGTAAAATCATATAGATCAAATTTGGGATAGTCATGTCAAATTAAGTAATGAAAAGTTTGATAAGTGGTTATATTGTCATAACGCATTGGGAGTTATCGATCCTATTCATAAAAAATGTTCATATCAAAAAAGTAATTGGTATACTTGGAATAATTATAGATTTGGGTTAATAGAAAGCTTAGCATGTTAGATAGGTTTTATATCTCCCCTAATTTATAGTTAGTCCAAGATGCTTTTGGGAGTTGTCTAATAGTGGATTACTCTACTACGCTTTTAGACCATTTTCCAATTATTTGTACTACTTCTATGTTGGAAACTAATGGAGCAGAATATCATTTACCATTCAAGCTTAACATCTCACTTTTGAAAATTATTTCATGTATTTTTTTCTTGTTTGGTCGTTGGAATTCCATTCCAAAACCTCAAAATAGTGAATCCTACAAGGAGTGGTGGAATAAGGCTATTTCCCTTTGTGTTGATTATCTTTCTTCTTTTGGAAAAAGGTTGGCTTGGTAGTGTAAATGAAAAGATAAATCTTTGCAAGGAAAATTAGAAAGCAATAGAAAAATTCTAAATTTGGATCCTTATGATATTAATATTCAAATCTATAATTGAAACCTAGATTCATCAACTTGATATTTATAAGGGGCAAGGTGCCAAAATCAGGGATTTAATTATTTAAATTACAAGCACAAAAAGGAGTTCATTGGAGTGATCCAAGATGAGTTTGGGAAGATACACTCAAATTTGGAGGATATCAAAAATATATTTCACAAATTCTATGAACAATTGTTCAAAGAAGATTCTCATTGGCAAGATGTTTAATCAATGTTAGAAGACATCATCAAAGAATACATACCAAAAAGGGTAAACTCTGATTATAGTCAATTTTTAGACTATGATATATCAATAGAGGACTTGGAACATGCAATTTTTTCAATGAAACACAATAAAAATCTTGGGTCTAATGGAATTTCAATTGAATTTTATCAATCATATAGCATCATATTAAATAAATTTTTTATCTTGTTTATTTAGAAGCTCTTAAATCTTGTTCATTGGGGCTTAAAATTAATAATGGATTAATCAAGCTTATTCCAAAAGGCAAGAATTTGGACTCTATTTTTTGGGTTGCATCCTATTACCTTGCTTAACACTTCTTATAAAATTATAGCCAAAGCTTTAGCTACTAGGATTAAACTGATGGCTAAAGATATAGTTAGACCTAAACAGAAAAGTTTCCTTGGAGGAACCTATATATCCTTGATAATTTAATGTTGGCATGGGAAACTTGTGAATGGGCTCCACAAACTGGTCAAAATTCTTTATTAGTCAAAATAGATTTTGACAAAGCATATGACAAAATGAGATGGAGCTTTATCCTTAAAATTTTGCAATGGTTGGGGTTTAGTCCTAAAATATGCAACCATATTCAAATTTTATTTAAGGATGCTAATGCTCAATTGGTTATCAATAATTCTTTGACTGATCCTTTCCCCTAACAATGCTCAATCAAGCAAGGATGTCCACTTTCTTCATTCCTCTATGTGCTTGTTGTTGACGCCTTGGGTTATCTATTGCATAAATATAATCAAATGAATTTGATTAGAGGGATATCCATTCCAAATAATGTGGTGGTTCTCAGTTCTCATTTTTCCAATGATAGTATGTTTTTCATGCAAAATTCTAAAACTAAAATTAACAATGTCCTTGGAATTCTTGATTTTTATTGTGTTGTTTCAGGATCAAAGATTTCTCATCATAAAAATGAATTCCTTTTGATTAACTTTGATGGTACTCCACCTTAGATTCCTAAATATTGGAAGAAAATTAAGCGTGGGAAGATTACTTGGTACTTAGGTGTCCCTTTTGGTTTAGGTGTTATGTTGTCTAATATGTGGAATTGGTTCATTACCAAGTTGAAAAATAAGATATTTACCTATGGGAATAAATTTATCACTTGCAAGGAGAATTCAAGTGCTTAATTTCATTTTTTTGGCTTCTCATGTTTATTATTCATCATGTTAGATGACCTTAAAAAGAGGCTATGAAGATTTAAATAGAATCATTTGATAGTTTTTGTGGTCTAATTGGGATAGAAAGGATGGTTTCAAAACCACATCTTGGAATCATTGTATTCAGTCTAAAGACAAAGGTGTCTTAGGCTTGTTAGATATCAAAACTCAAGGAATCTGCTTGTCAATGAAATGGATTATAAGGGTTGCTTCTAGTGATGAACCATGGAAAATCCTTGTTCATAAATGGATCATTCATGCTGCCTTGAAAAATAAATGGAAAGGAGTGCATTGGTTGGACAAAATTTTACTTGCTCCTTACTTTCATATTAAGGCCTCTTTTCCCTTACAGTCTATCTAGAAAGCATGGAAACAAGTTTTCAAATTTCTTAATTTGAGGTGGGACTCCTTGCAATATGTCTTTAGCTTTGAAAATTCATCTATCTAGTGGAACATGCTTGTCTAGTATCACAATCAACCACTTGTTGTTTCCTTTCCTAAACAATCTAACTACCCTTTTAAAAAGGGTATTCAACAGTTTGGAGACATTTGGGAGTTTAAATCTTTGGATTGGAACTGTTGGTTGAATATTAGTAATGATTTCAAGTTGAATAAAAAATATCAAGGGTTTTTTATTTTTTTTATGGATTTGGTTCCCATGGAGCTGCTCATGAAGTTTTGTACACCTTTATAATGCAACTTCTTCAAAGATTGGCAATGGCTTGATAAATACTAGTATTTTGGTTTCCCCTTGAAGAAAACTTATCTATAATTACTCTAAAAAATGACACTCAATCTAAGGCTTAATAGGAAATGGAAATTGAGATTCGGGCTTATGCAAGAAGTTGGGTACACAAAAAACTCAAAAAGTGGAAATGTTTTTGCTGTTTTTCAGAATTTGTCACACTTGGACTGAAAATTTGAGGTACTTCCACAATGAATCTTAAAAAAAATTAGTACTATGAAATTTAGAATTTTGAATCTAGTTTCCAAATATGTAAATTATTAAAATACCCAGTTTATAGAAATTAAATTTTGATAAGGATCTATAAAAACCACTTTTTAAAAGTCCATTTCTTTACCATACCAAGCAGGTGTACGGAAAACACTTTTTGACCCAAATAAAATTATTTTGATAATTCCTTTTAGGAAAAGAGAGCTAACAAGATGAATTTTGGGCTGAATTTTTTTTGTAATTTTTGGTTGAATATTTTTTTTAATTAATTTTTTATTGGCCTTAATTGATGTTTTTTCAAATCAACGTGTACGGACAACATAATTGGACTTAAACAAATCATTTTTTGACTTTTTTTTTCATTGTGTAGAGAATTGTCTAAAGTTTGGTCCCATATAATTTTTTTTACAAGAAACTCAACCAATACAAAGTTATTAAAAAACCAAAAAAACCTGATATTTCAAGTTTAAGGCCTAGTTTGCTTAGAAATTAATTAAAAAATAGCAAACATAATCCAATTTTAACAAAAATTATATATTTAGAAAGTAGACATTGTGTTCTCTAATGGGTTTTAATTTTATAGACTCATTCAGAAAAAAAGTCCATCTATGTTGTCAAAGTTGGACATTCTTCTTCAATCTGCCTTAGTTTTTTAGTTGCAGGTCAAAAGCTAAGGCTCGGATTGCCAAGCCTTTACCAAGCCTAAAACCAGCACTGGATTTGGTATGAGAGATCAACTTTTAAATAATGTGTATGCGTTATAGAAACACATACATGTTATTTAAATGAAACGCGTATGCGTTTCATATCGCATACGCATTATGTTTTGGCCGTTGGGAGACCGTAACGTGTACGCATTATGAAACATGTACGCATTTTTTGAACATAATGTGTATGCGTTTCTATAATAGCTATTTTTCCTAATTTGAAAAATATTGGTAAAACATGATTTTCCTGCAACATTCTTTTTCTGTAGTATGGTCCAAAAGTGTCATTTTCTACATTTTTATTGCAAATTTGTCTTGTGCAGGGTATATTCTATTCAAATTGTTGGAAGAGAAAAAGTGCAAGTTAAATTTTCTAAAGTGGAATCAAGTGCAAGAACTTTTTACAAGAAGATTTGGAAAAAGTGAATTTTTGGATGTACTCATGATGATTTTGTACTTCAGAGTTTATAGAAAAAATGATCTTCATAGTACATAGTTTTATTTGAATATTTGAAGGAGATGACAATTTTAAAATAGGTTTCTTGAATTATTGTTTTTTTCATCAAAGAGGGTTTGGTAAACATGGGTGATAAGAAAAGACAAAAAAACAGATGTAGAAAGGTAATGACACCCGAAGAAATTCAAGCAAATAAAAATAAGGAGGCAAAAAGACAAAAGGAAAGGACAGAAAGGATTCATCAAATGAAAGATTTGGAAGCATCTAGTTTCAAGAATGTTGAAGAGGAAGCCATGAATGATGAAATGAATGTAGATGATGCAAATGTGGAGATGGTGAATATGGAAGAAAATGCAATTATGGAGACAAACCTAACTGTGCCTTCAACTTCAACTTTGAATGATATACAAACAATTTCGGGTGTGTCTTCAAATCCACCTCCCAATGATATGGAAAATGCACCTAGTCAAACAATCTATCTGGGTATGTGTTCAAACCCAAGTTTTTATAATATTGACATTGCTTGTTTAAAAGAAGCTAGATACACAATTGATGAGATCAATAATACTAGGGTTGAAACATTGCAGAAATAAGAAAATGATGAAATTATATCTTATGAGAATGTAAATGAGAATGAAATCCCTTTTACATTTGAAAATGAAAATGAAACCCCTTGTGTGAATGAAAATGAAACTCCATCTATGGATGAAGGTGAAAATGTTTTTTTAACAATTGAAACAAATGTGCTAGATAACCTTCTGGTAAAGTTTCTTCAAGAAAAATTAGAAATTATGGAAATAAAATATATAAAATGTTTTTATATAGAAAGAAATTAGGATTCCATTGTCAACTCATGGTACAATTGATGAGAATGTTTAAAATGAGAAAAGTGATGAAAAAATTAGGTTTTTTTGTAAAATCAAAAAAGAAAGATGATTCAGTAGAACAAGTCATATCTAGTGTTGCTAATGCTATTAATGTTATTGGTAAGAAAAGTCAATCAAAAGATAAGAATGCATCTCGCTGTGCAATAACAACTGCTCTAGTTGATAAAACAACTTCAAATAAAAGAATGCTAAGTAAGATTAGTAAATGTATAAACTTAAATCCTAGAACTTTGATAAGAGTTGCTAAAAGAAGAGAAAGTATTGAAAAGGATTCTATTAATTAATGTTGGAGTTTTAGTGGTAGACTCCCAAGATCAAACATGAAATTAACTAATGAAATTAAATCTTTAATCGAAAATTTTTGGTATGATAATACAAGAGTATCACCTAACATTAGAGATGTCTTAAAATTAAGGGTGGGTTCCAAAATTCATGAACCTCATCCAAAGCATCTCTTAGATATGACTCAAACTGAATTATATAAAGAAAATTTAGATGCTTCAATCTTACCATTGAATATTAGCATAAGTCAAAGATCATTTGAAAAGTGTAAACCTTGGTATGTTAGAATTAATAAGCAACAAATCTCTTGTTGTTGTAAGAATCATGTACAATTTCATTATTATTATGATATATTTCGATATATACAATGCACTTTACATGGTAACCAAATTATGCAGGACATTTGTGGTATTAATATGCCACCTGAAAGAATCAAAGATTTTATAGCAGGTTTGTGTTGTAATCCCTCTTTAAATGGAAACTCATTTTTTTAAAAGGATGCATTTCTGGAGAATGCGATAGATGTGGTAACTTTTTCATTATTAGGAGAATGTATGCATGAAAGTAATTTAGATGAATTTGGAAAACAATTAGTGGATGTAAAAAAATTAAAAATATTGAGTGTTCTTTAAAAGATGGTAAAATTGGAAAACGTGTTGAGCTAATTGTGGAAAAAGTTAGTGTGTATGCTTTTATTACTGAATTTAAAGATAATTTTGTACCTAAATATGTTCAACACTCTCAGAATGTTCATTGGCTTGATAATCAATTTCATTTATGTAAAAACACATTTCCAATTGGAACTACATTGTCAATTGTTGATTTTGCTAAAGATTATACTCTTGCTCCACAAGAAGAAATTCAATCACAATATTATAATTCAGTGCAAGTAGCTATATTTGTTCACATTGTTTATAGACATGCTGAAGATAGTACAAAAGATAATAGAAATTTTTTGAGAGAGTACCATTTTTATGTAATTGATAATTGATTACATTCATATGAGTTTGTACAATATTGTTTTGATATATTTTATAAAAATTTAAAAGAGAGAGGAATTCAAATGCTAGAACATCTCATATGGTCAGATAATTGCACGGGTCAATTCAAAAATGCTAGAATGTTTTATTGGCTATGTAGAGTTCATAAAGAAAATAATATCCAACACATATGGAGTTTTTTTGAAGCTAGTCATGGTAAGGGAGAACACGATGGAGCAGGTGCATGTGTGAAAAGAGCTCTTGCTAGAGAGCAACTAAAATTTGAGGATGCTACAAAATTTAGAAATGTACGTGCAATTGTAGATTGGTGCAATACCAAATTATCTACAAGAACAAGTGAGAAATCAATAATTTGATGCTTCTTTTGGTTAGTTGAAGAAAATGATATTTTTTCTTGACAGGATTGTGAAACAATTAATGGAAGTGCAAAATGGCATTCATTTAAGAGTTTGAATGCAAACACATGGACAATATGGACAAGGGAGTTGGTATGCTATTGTCAATTTTGTATTGTAGGTGATTGGTAGGCATGTGAAAATATGGAATGGGTCGAACAATGGCAACAAAGAGCTTTATCGCCTACATCGACACATGTTCAACATGAAATGACAATTGAAGATAATCAAGTGTTCACATCAAATGATTATGATCATGTTTTAGATCTTGTACAAGAAGGTACATTATTTATTGAGTTGAATTTTGTATGTATGCATGTTTATATGAGCTAAATATAAGTCACTTTTTATTGAATTTTGTATTTATTTTTGCAGGACATGTGTATGTTGTTATTGCACCTCAAGGGAATGAAGAGCAGACAAAGTATTGGTTGGCTAGATTTGTTGAGAGAAAACATAAGTTGGTACATACTAGAGTGGATGATGACAACTTTAAGTATCCAACTGGTTCAGTGGTTGTTGTTGGTACCTGGCTTCAAAAATATTTGATGAGAAAGAATGGCTTTCCTACATTTGAAGATTATGAAAGACACAAGAAGATTATGCATTATTCACATTTGATTTTGGAAACCAATATAAAACTAGTTAGATATCAAGGGAGGCCTGCTAATAAAGTTTTATGGACAATTTCAATGGATGATCATGAGACAATCATAGATGCATTACAAAAAAGAGAGGATGCAGATGGTACAATAGAGTAAATAAATATTGGTAAGTATATCTAGTTGTATATATATTTAATTGATATATATATATTTGTCTTTAATCATTTCCTAATTAAAGTTTTATATCATTTTTTGTTTCAGGTCTCCCAAAATTAGATGCTTTACAAAAAATAGAGGAGATGCACATATATTACAATGGAATTTGAATCTAGAGATAGGTAACTATATATAGTTCTAGATACATTTAATTGACACTTTATAACTGATTTCAAATCCCCTTAAGCCATTCTCTTAAAACCCCTTAAGTCATCCTCTTATGTACCATTAATCCATCCTTTTGCAGCACCTTAAGTCATTCTATCAACTACCATTAATCCATCCTCTTAGGACCCCATAATTCATACCCTCATATATCTACCCTTAATTTGTCCACTTGCATCCTCTTAATCCACTCTCTTACATCACTTTAACTCATTTTATCAACTGCCCTTAATCCACCCTCTTGCATCCCCTTAATCCACCCTCTTACATCACTTTAACTCATTTTATCAACTCCCCCTTAATCCACCCTCTGACATCCCTTCAACTCATTCTATCAACTCCCCCTTAATCCACCCTCTGACATCCCTTCAACTCATTCTATCAACTCCCCTTAATCCACCCTCTTGCATCCCTTCAAGTCCCCTTAATCCACCCTCTTGCATCCCCTTAATCCACCCTCTTACATCACTTTAACTCATTGTCTCAACTCCCCTTAATCCACCCTCTTACATCACTTTAACTCATTTTATCAACTCCCCTTAATCCACCCTCTTGCATCCCCTTAATCCACCCTCTTACATCACTTTAACTCATTTTATCAACTCCCCTTAATCCACCCTCTTGCATCCATTCAACTCATTCTATCAACTCCCCTTAATCCACCCTCTTACATCCATTCAACTCATTCTCTCAACTCCCCTTAATCCATCATCTTGCATCACTTTAACTCATTTTATCAACTCCCCTTAATCCACCCTCTTACATCCCTTCAAGTCCCCTTAATCAAATCCCCTTAATCCACCCTCTTGCATCCCCTTAATCCAACCTCTTACATCACTTTAACTCATTCTCTCAACTCCCTTTAATCCACCCTCTTACATTACTTTAACTCATTTTATCAACTTCCCTTAATCCACCCTCTTGCATCCCCTTAATCCACCCTCTTACATCACTTTAACTCATTCTTTCAACTCCCTCTTAATCCACCCTCTAACATCCCTTAAACTCATTCTATCAACTCCCCTTAATCCACCCTCTTGCATCCCTTCAAGTCCCCTTAATCAAATCCCCTTAATCCACCCTCTTACATCACTTTAACTCATTCTCTCAACTCCCCTTAATCCACCTGCTTACATCACTTTAACTCATTTTATCAACTCCCCTTAATCCACCCTCTTACATCCCCTTAATCCACCCCCTTACATCACTTTAACTCATTTTATCAACTCCCCTTAATCCACCCTCTTGTATCCCTTCAACTCATTCTATCAACTCCCCTTAATCCACCCTCTTACATCCATTCAACTCATTCTCTCAACTCCCTTTAATCCACCCTCTTACATCACTTTAACTCATTTTATCAACTCCCCTTAATCCACCCTCTTACATCCCTTCAACTCATTCTATCAGCTCCCCTTAATCTACCCTCTTGCATCCCCTTAATCCACTCTCTTACATCGCTTTAACTCATTTTATCAACTCCCCTTAATCTTCCCTCTTGCATCCCCTTAATCCACCCTCTTACATCACTTAAACTCTTTTTATCAACTCCCCCTTAATCCACCCTCTTACATCCCTTCAACTCATTCTATCAACTCCCCTTAATCCACCCTCTTGCATCCCTTTAAGTCATCCTCTTAAAGGACCCTTAAGTCATTCTATCAACTCCCCTTAATCCACCCTCTTGCATCCCCTTAATCCACCCTCTTACATCACTTCAACTCATTTTATCAACTCCCCCTTAATCCACCCTCTCACATCACTTCAACTCATTTTATCAACTCCCCCTTAATCCACCCTCTTACATCCCTTCAACTCATTCTACCAACTCCCCTTAATCCACCCTCTTGCATCCCCTTAATCCAACCTCTTACATCCCTTCAACTCATTCTATCAACTCCCCTTAATCCACCATCCTGCATTCCTTCAACTCATTCTATCAAGTCCCCTTAATCCACCCTCTTGCATCCCCTTAATTCGTCCTCTTAAAGGACCCTTAAGTCATATCCTCTTACATCTCCTTAATCCTCTTAGGACTTGTCAATCCATATCCTAAGGTTCATGAGATGCATCCTCTTAACTCCCCTTAAGGAATTCTCTTAAGACCCCCCCTTAAGCTATATATCCTCTTAGGTCCCCTTAATCCATCCTATGGCTAACAACATTTGAATTTGTATGGAATTTACTATATGGAGTTCTTTTCTTGCATGAATTTTTTACTTAAATGACTCGTAAAAATTGTAGTTACTTACATTAATTATTTTTGCAAGTTCTCATCAAGTCGGTCTACAATGTGATTGTTGAACTGAAAAACTATTTTATCTGGAGACTATGTAAATATCAATTTTTGGTATTCACCTAAAAGTTGATAAGCTTTAATTGTATCTACATGCACATATATGTTTCATCATGTTATATAGTTGTACATTAAACATCTTGATGTACATTATATATGTTTGTTCGATGTCACTTTTTAAATATCTTATTCAAATTTTATAGATTATACATATTTCATGTGTCTTCTATTTACCACATTTTATATAATTATTCAATTGTATAGATTATACATTAAATATACATACAAGGAGATGGTTTTTTGTTTATTGATTCAAATATTTGCTATGTAATTGGAAAATAGTTAGAATTATTTGCCCTTAATTTATTATGAATATGATTTAAGAAACTATTTAAGGAATGTTTTAATTTGTCACCTAACCATGTGATAAGTTATATATATATGAAATTTGATTCTAGATAAGAATTTATATAGTGCATGTATGACTTGAAAATTTGATAAAATATAAATATATAGATATGTATATAAATGCATATAATTATGAAAATGAACATAACATGATCTCATAATTGAATGCATATATAATCATCATATTAAAGTCAACTGATATAAATAAACACACATATATGATAATAACATGTTCAAAATAAAACTAGAGATCTAGGTAGTTCATAAAATGTATATGTCAAGTCCAACACGGGTGATGTCATAATAGTGGTTTACAATTCCTGAGAGGAATGAATTTTAGTTGAAATCACATATTTTTAGAAAATATAATGATTTAAGCCTTAAAAAGTTCCATTTTAAGGATTCCAATTGAAGAGGGTTTGATCAAATCACCTTAGATCAAACCCCCTTGGATAGAACCTCACTAGTTTTAAACCATACCTATAAATGCATCTCCTTTACACCTATCAAAATGCTGATAAAAAATCACTTTTGATTTAGATTTTGGGGGATCAAATGAATTCATTTAAAATTTATTTCAAATGATTATGGTATTCCTCAGAACAAGCTATCCAATGAATATAATTTTAATATGTTTTGGTTTTGTTATGTATTTGTTTTTTAAGTTTTTTAAACATAGGTTTTTCATCGAAAATGAATTTCTTTGTTCTTCACATGTGGAAAAATAGAAGATTATCAAAAAAAAAATTAAAAATATGAGTGCACCAGATACTGAAGTCCTTGATCCAACAAAAAAATTAAATTAAAATTTGACATATACAAAAAGTTATATATGGTGGTTAATTGTAATTCGTTTGACTTTGAAACTTGATTAAGGAAAAATATTCAATAAAAAATATCTAACCAAGTGGAAGCACTAGATATTAGAGTTACAAATCTAAATTTTAAAGAATTAGAATTTTATCCTTCATGGAAAAAAAGTCATGCATTATACGATGTGTGTCACTTTTTAAAAATGTTGTTTTCTGAAAAAAATTAATTTTCGTGGGAGATGGAAAAAGAAGTGCAATTTGATTCCAAAAATTTTGAAAAAAATATTTTTAGAATCTATAGACAAAATTTGATGAGACTCTACTTTGCACCATCTTCAAATTCCTCACAGTTTAGCCGCTATAGGTGCCCGAATGTGAAGATTTAGTTAAAAATAATAATTTCAGTGTCCAGTTTGGCCAAAAATTGTAAACCACTATTATGGGATCACCCACACATATATTGAAATAAAACTATAGTCCATAAAATATAAAACCATCTAACTCTTAGGCTGATCAGTCAAATCAAGTCTCCTCTTTGTTCCATGTTGACTAGATGTACCTGCATCATGCTATAAAAGAGTTCAAGAAACTCAAAATTAGATTTAAATTTATTTAGAAATTTTGATATAATTAAGCATATTTAAAATTGAAAATATAAACTTTTAGATAAAAAAAACAAATTAAATATCGACTGAATATAGTAAAAATGATTTCTAGTATGCATAAATTACCATATGGTCATGTGAATCAACTAGCATATTTTCTTCAACAGGTAACATAATTGTCAGTTGCGAAGATGAAAATGCCTAATCCACTATATCCTGCATATTCATATAAAACAAAACAATATGTGAAAACCTTGAATATATATATATATATAAAATGTTCGTAAAAATTGTATAGGAGATTTAAAGTAAAGTTTACAACCTCAAATGATATGACCTCATGATCACGCACCTGATATTGCCCATGAATAGATGTCAATGATGTCTCAGGTGCGCGACCCACCATGGTTATCTCATCAAATACCTACATATAGATGTACAACAGTTCATATAGATCATTCACACATGTGTATGTAAATTAAAAAATTAAATTAGATCTATGATGTGTATTTAATTTAAACTTAACAAACTTTTGAAAGCACGCACCTGAGTTGATGATGTTTCAGGAGTGCTCACCAATATAACTTGTGGCTGGTCAATACTAGGAATAGTATGACCTCCCTGCATCTAGATATAATATATCAATTCACACATGTGTACAAATTCAAATTATATATATATATATATATATATATCCACACAAATTATTTAATATATTTTGGTTCAAGTACCTATTGAAAAGGTGAGCCCAAATCTACAGCACTCGACATATATACACGATGATGATATTGAGTTCCAGGCATCACGTCATCATGCGTCTGCACACCAAACACAAAATTATTGAATTAATATTATATTATATATATAGTTTGATATTATTTACATGATTTTCTTACATTTCAAACTTGAATTAAATTTAAGTTCAAAAGATGAACATACCTGTGTGGGACGATCCTCAGAATATAGTAAATTTAGGTATGATCCCGCCCCAGATGCATGTGCCTCACCTGAAGTGGATGTCTAAGTATCCCTATAGCCTGAGCCTCCATGCTCTGTATTTCCCACTTCAGTGGCCGCATGTGTAGTCTGCTGAGTGAGATGTCCTGAAATTGAACTTAATGCTCCTAGTGTAGATAACATGGTTTGCTATTGAAATGCAACGGGAATACCAGGAGAAGGAGAAGGAACAAGAGGAGCAATTGGAGCACGTCGCTGAGGATCGACATGTGCTCCTAGTCTATGTTAGGGCATGCCACGCCTAGCTCCCTGAAATGACCTCATATCAAAATAGTTGGGTTTTTTACCCAACTCAAACTCAACCCATAACTTTCTCAAAAAGTATAAGGGCACCTCACTGTTGCCATGTGGTGGAGTATCAAACACCATCCACCATCTCTCCCAAAAATTTGCAGCTATCTGCGAGTGCCTACACCATAAAATTGAAATTCTTTTTTTTGTGGGTGGTATTGGTTTGTTTGTTTGGGGGTTCACAAAATATTGGCAAATAGCTTGTTTAGTGATTTTTAGGTCATTGATTTCTTTATATGACAATCCATATGCATAGAATTGTCTCCTCTCTTCTCTCCATTGATGGAACCTATCTAGGTCTGCATCGATAGATCGAACAAAATCGACAATATTTTACATCGTAGATGCAAACCGTGCAAGATGTGGAGGGATTCTAGTCTCATTTTTTATGAGATCTATGTTTCCTTGAATGACAACTAAGTTGGTTCAAATATTCTATCTTAGTTGATTTTGGTCAAATGGAGGAGGGGGTGGGGGGTTAGGTGGTGGAGAATGCGGAGGTGGGTTAGGCATATCCTCATGTGGTGGGGTGGAATGTGCACCAAGATCTATAGGGATTTCTGGATTAGGCATGAAATCCTATAAAGTGAAAAGTGGATCCATCCGAGAAATGATATGGCAACTGCATGTTAAACAATTAAAAAATATATATCAACAAACTAATTAAATAATGCACACAATTTGAAAGTTATTTAAAAATCACATTGAACATGCACAAATTCAAAATATATTCCATTTGAAGACCATTCAATTTATAACATTAAAAAATCATAGCATTAAAAATTCATATTATAAATGAGAGTTGAATAGAAACCGATAGTCACTTAAGAACTATAAATGAGAGTTGCTTAAAAACAGAAGGTTAGTAGAACAAGTGATGAAAAATATTGAAAATCATTGAAGACCTCTCTTGCACATTCTAGGAGACAACATAAATGGTAACCTCAACTACTAAGATGATCAAATAATTTTTAGATTCACTGCATGAGTCAGTATCCAAGAATTATATTGAAAGAATGATGAAAATAAAAAAAGATATTCAAAAATTCCAAGAATCTTGAGGTGGTTGATTTTGATGAACTACAAGGGAACTTAGAAGAATCTACATTTTCTTAGAGGATTAAGTTTAAGTATCAAAAGGGTCGGGCTAGTATGAATGATTTAAATGAAATTATTAATATCTTTTCAAATAACTTTATAGACTCAAAGTATTTTAGGTACTAGTTAAATTACTTTGTGCATTCTTTATTCTTTTAAATAAATGTAATAAATCAAAATAGATGTTGATAAATATTGAGATGGTGTGGGATTTCCCACTCATCTTGTAGTTCTTAGTTGGCTTTCAATTAATTTTCAATTAGTTTTCCAATTAGAGCAAGTCACCTAGGGTTAAGTTTCAACTAAACTCTTTCAGATCCTTAAATTTTGGGACACCTAGTTCCTATGTACATCTCTTATTAAAAATTGTGTAAGGGTTAGAAATAATTTTTATCATAGAATGCATCTACATTTTCTACGTCGAACTCTACTAAATTTAGTGTATTTTGATATTTTTGGATGAATCAAAGGATCATGCTTGTTGTCTTGCAAAGGATTATCTTATCTTGGTAATAAATAAAGGATTGTAATAAATGTAAATAAATGTACATTGAATAAATTGGTGAGATTTGTATTATTGAATTCTTCATAGGGTTATGTCTCACAAATGCACATGAATATGGTGGTATAACCAAATCTAGTGAATGTAGTGAGAATTATTACATTGTCAATTTTATTCAATTTTTATCTTCTCATCCCTATTGCTCTTATGATTTTTCTGTAAATTTATTGATAATAAAAAAAACACTAGTTCCCATATGTACCCTACGTATTCATTGGTTTTCACTTAAATTTACTTAGATACCTAAGAATAATGTTCATCTACACTAACTTAATTACCTAGAAATAAGACTATGGTTTAAATCATATAATTTAACTAAGAGTTAAGGTAGCCACAAACCAACTACTTATAACCTTATGCACACTATGGGGTTAAGGGTAGCAAAAATCACAAGAATCGATGAAGAGGCATAGAGGTAGACGAAATCTCAGGAAATTAAACATAGTACAAATATTGAACAGGGATCAAAAAGTTTGGAGAACTTCTTGACAAGATACTTGGGTAAGGAAAAACTTGAGAACTAAAATATATAAAAGAACTTAGAGGAAACCTAAGAAAATGTGCAAATGGGGAATAATGGAGGAATAGTGTGTTAACAAAGGAAAGTATAAAAAAACACCATAGGCTAAAAATAGGGTCAATCATACTCATACATATGAGTTTATTTGATTTGACAATTTAGGCATATGATGAAGACATGAGGGGAGGCAAAGCATGACTTGAATTTCACAAGTTAACCAAGAGACCCATTTTAGTAAATCTATGATCTCATAGAAATGATGGGTACTTGAGGGAACCAAAGATATTAAAGGGGAAAATACTAGGCTATTAAAAATTGCAGCTCTAATTTGAAAAAAAATAGGTTGAGTGGTTTTATCTTAGCTTGACTTATCATCCTAGTGTAAATAAAAATATTGATGTGATGAATAGGAATTTTGGGCTATTTACTAATATTTATAGTTGGTGGCAAACCAAATCAGTCAGACTTAGTATATGCACATGGTAAATTTTCTTACAACAATTTAGTAAGTTAGAGCATAGTACTTGACATTGTTTCAAGTTCTATATGAATGTAGCCTTGAATATTTTGCAAAGTTTAGTGAAGTGGTTGAAATACATACAAAGAGTACATCTAGGTAGAATACTTGGCCAAGCATATTATATATGTGTATAAGTAGGTAGAGAGTATCAATGAAGAGGAACTATAAATGCAAGGAGTGTGTAGACTTAGGAAGAAGGAAAAGGGAATTTACGGAAGGTTTCTAGTTTTAGCTCACCTAAGGGGAGAGAGGTTTCTAAGATAAAACTAAGAAAGATCTTCCCAATAAGATAAAAATTTATATATATTATTAAATTCAAGGGTTAGAGTATAAATATAACATTTACTAGCACTTCATTTGTTAGCACTTTATCACATAATCATGTGGGCTTTCAAAGTCGTTAGCTATACATTTTTTAATAAAATATTAAATATACTAAATTATTTGTTTCTTGTATATCAATGATAATCTTTAAATAATAGTTTAATGATAAGCATACATGTATGGTATACCTTCAAAATTGAGACAAACAAGTGGTAGTACTTGGTTGGTAAGTTTTACTATTTTTTTTATCAGTACTTACATATAAATAAAGATATGTATATTTTGGTTAGATTTAACCTTATTCCTATTTTTGGTTGATGACATCAATTGTATTGAATCCACCTAATTTTTGTTTATGAAAGGTGATGCTTATCATTGTAACTATTTTATATTTTATGAACCTCTTACATAGGTATAAGCTAGTATTGTAAATATTAGTTTAATTTTTTAATTTTATCTTTAATGTATTTTGGTTGTATAATGTATGGTGATAGTTTATCCTCTTCCCCAAGGTATTATTTAACTCCTACAAATTTCCCCATGTATAAAATTTAAAATGTAATTCTATCAGTGCATAAAGAGAAGATGTAGTAAGGTTGATCTATCAAAAAATTATCTATGCTAGTATGTCTTCACTTATTAGAGGAAATCAAGTGATAAAAGTTGGATTGTTTAGGTTTACGTTTTAGGGTTTAGGACCAACGATTAACCCATGTAAATTAGTTTTTAGAGACGTATGTAAATTTTCTAACCTATGGTTTTGATTTCTAAGTTAAAAATGTGTCCAATTTAGGTTTAGATTTTATGGTTTTCAATTTACAATTTAAAGTTATTTATTTTGTTGACGTTTTTGATTTTTTAAATGCAATTTAAAACTATAAAAAAATGAACTAAAACACATTAAAGAGATAAAACTTAAATACTAATTAAAAAACAAAAAAACAAGATACAAAGCAAAAAATGGCAGAATTCAACCAACTTGGAGGTCATAGAGGTCGGGTGTGTTGATGGGAAGAGGTGGTAGTGAAATATTCCCCAAGGACGAGCTTACAAATGCATATGTGGTCTAGATTGTCTCCTCTAGTGCGGTTAAAAATAGTGCATAAAATGAAAAGCCAACAGTTTATTTAAAAAATTAAATAGCTTTCTGAAACACGTATGTGTTTCATAACGCGTACACATTTGTAATGCATACGCATTTTTGGTTCATGTACCCATAGTTGAGCACGTATGCGTTCGTATTTCGATTCAGGTACCCGTTCTGTAATGCGTACACATTTTTTAAAAATGCGTATGCATTTCTTGCAAAAAAAAATTTGTTGCCTAAAATTTCCCCTCTTCGTGTACTCAACTTCTTGGTTTTACCCATTCAAGGAAAGGAAGTGGAAAAACTTAAGTTCTTAGATTTGGTCAACTAAAGCTGAGCTTAATGGCCAAATTCTATCATGGAAAATTTTACATCACCAACTAGCTGTAGGAGAAAAATTGAAAAAAATGAATTTCTAGCCATCCAAATGCCCATTTTTTCAACATTATGAGAGCTCGAAGCATATATTTTGGGATTGTGTGAATGCTAAATGAAAGTGGAAAGCTATTTTTACTCATTTTCCTACAATTTTTGGTTATGTGTTGTATTGGAAGGAAGCCATATTTGGTACTAGTCTTCAAAATAACTTGGTCATTGATTCTATAAGACAAGTCATTTTACTTAATATATATGTATGTGCAAAATCATCATGGAAAAAATAGGTGCTTAAATGGCGATAAAATTTAGAAAAATCAGAGTTAGGAAACTTGACATAAAAATTTGAATAAGTTATCTATATTATTTCAAAAATATGTAAGAATAGAATCTGTAGCAAATTGAATGTAGTTTCTAAACTACTCGGTTTTTAAAAAAAAAAAAATCTATTTGGTGAAAATTTGAAATTTCAATGTAGTAGCACATAAATTTTAGGTAAAAAATAAGAAGTAGGTGTTTGTCTAACCACCTTAACCACAATAAAACGATAATTATTTTTTATAAGATTTTAGATATAAGTAGATGACTCATGTCTCGATATGATGCATATTTTTTTGTAATTTTTTTTTCCAAGTAAATAATTAATTATGAAATTCTTATTACAACTTTAAAAAAATATAAAAAGTTGTATATCTGACCACCTTAACTTGGTCCACTCTTCATGAAATTCATTGTTTTTCTTTTTAATCCTATAGTATGTGAAGCATAGAATGTGACACATATTTCAAATTCAAAAAATGTGATACCATTTGAAGCTATAGATGTTTTTCAATCAACATATCAATTAGGACTTTAGTCATAATTCAAATAGAAAATGAATAATAATTATTTATTAAATTCAAAGTAAAGAAAATTTTATATTGGTGGAAAGCTAAGAATCTCCTTTAAAAACCTTTTTTGTTTTATCAAATTTGGGTAAAAAAAAGTCATCAGCCACATACCCTGCACATACCCATCATATTGCCTCTTTTTGGCCCATCATGATCCTACACATACCCATATGGAAAACTAGATGTTCATCAATGTTTTCTAATCATGTTGTTTATCAGGAAGTTGAAATTCTAAAATTTTACTCTAACATCATTTTTCAATTTATTTATTTGTGTTCTCAACTAAAGAGTGGCAATATGAAAGACATTAAGCATAGGACCATTTGGAGGTGATTAAGCTTCATTTTTTGTAGTTGCCTGAAGGGGATATTTGTTGTTCCAAACAACATCAAAGACTTTTCAAATTCAAAATTTAAGGGTCTCTTCTGCTTTAGGATGTTGTTATGTATCTTTTTAATTGTTGTATTGAGTATATTGACTGAAATGTACTTGTGTTGTGGGTATGTGTAGGATCATCATGGAAAAAATAGGTCCTTAAGTGGCAAAAAATTTAGAAAAATCAATGTTAGTCAACTTGACATAAAAATTTGAATAAGTTATCTATATTATTTCAAAAATATGTAAAAATAGAATCTATAGAAAATTGAATTTAGTTTCTAAACTACTAGGTTTATTTAAAATAAAATCTATTTGGTCAAAATTTGAAATTTCAATGTAGTAGTACTTAAATTTTAGGGAAAAAATAAGAAGTAGGTGTCTGTTTGACCACCTTAACCATAATAAAATGATAATATTTTTTTATAATTTTTTATATATAAGTAGAGGACTCATGTCTAGATGTGATGCATTTTTTTTGTAATTTTTTTGAAGTAAATAATTAATTATGAATTTTTTATTACAACTTTAAAAAAATATAAAAAAATTGTATATATGACCATCTTAACTTGGTCAAAACTTCATGAAATTTAATTTTTACTTTTTTAATCCAATAGTATGTGAAGCATAGAATGTGATGCATGTTTCAGATTCAAAAAATGTGATACCGTTTGAAAGTTATAGATGTTTTTCAATCAACCTATCGATCAAGACTTTAGTCTTAATTCTAATAGAAAATGAATAATAATTATTTATTAAATTCAAATTAAAGCATAATTTATATTGTTGGAAATTTGAGAATCTCCTCTAAAAACCCTTTTCGTTTCATCAATTTTGGGTAAGAAAAAAGTCATCAGCCACATACCCTACAAATACCCATAATATTGCCACTTTTTGGCCCATCATGATCCTGCACATACCCTTGTGTTGAATAGTTTTTCCTTGGGGCTGATTTATGTAATTCTTCTTCAAATTTTTGGGCAATTCTTTTTTGAACTATTGTTCTTTTTTCATTGTATTATTTCAAGCTTTGTTTAATATAAAAAAATACTTTAAATTTGTTAGTTTAAAAGTTTTGAGCTATTGTGATATTGAAAAAACATAAGATGACTAAGCTAGTTGGACCAATTTCATTAATTCCCTTACAAGGATATGGAGGAATAAAGCAAATAAAAATTCTACCATTTGGTAAATGCCATCTCAATTATTCTCAAAAATATAATAGAATTAAATTAAGAATTATAGTTGCACTATTGGCCAATAGGTGACACGATGGGTAATGTGTGTCCTCCCATTTTGATAAGAGACAAGTACAAGATAAATTCATAATAAATTTTAATAATCTATCATCTCTTGGATGAATAATGTGCAAAGTACTTCGAGTTTGTCAATATGAAAACTCAATGGAATTATGTGATTGGTAAAAAATGAACACACTAGTTAGTTTTGAAACCCATTTCAAAAATGAATCTCTTAAATATATAACATAATTTGATAGGGATAGATGGGACATTAGTTCATTGTGGAAACATTGGCAAGATTGACGCATACCTTTATTACACTATTGGTAGAAGATACATATTATACATAGTAGATGAACTACTGAAGTTCTTCTGATATGGTTGAATGTGAACTCATCTAGTAGTTGAAATAAAGAAATCTTGATGAAGGAAATACATGCCAAGTATTTCATAAAAAAATAGATCATCAAAGGGTATATTTTAACCTAGTTCCAGTGATTCCTATCATGCAATCTAAATTTTTTTAAGCTTTCATTCTTTTTCCTTCATAGGAGGGTAGAAACATCTATCTAATTTTTATTGGAAGTGAATCTTTAAGAAGAAAGGAGAAAAAGGGACATATTTTCTTACACTTAGACATTTAAAGAAATATATTATGTTTCATACATTTAGTTAATTGAACTAACTACAACAGTGCAAGTCTAGCCTTTCATATTTTATGTAAATAAATATATATATATATATTACATTATTCTATTATTCCTATCGATAAACCTTTCCTCTAATGTCTTATCATTATTTGATCATTTTATATTTTGAGCCTTGATTGATTTATTCAAAGTTACATAGTTTACAAATAAGATTGAAATCATGCATAGTTGTGACCATTTATTTTCATTGTAAGTCATTTATTTCAAATGAATATGAACTTTTTACAAATTTGAAATGAAAAAAGTTATATCTCTTGGTCATGTTCCACCTAGTAGCTTACTATTTTTTTAAAAATAAAAATATTTTATTTTCCTTTGAATTCTAATTAGGATTCATGTTGAATAAATTATAGGAATAACTAGCTTCTCAATATTGAGGTTATCTTTTAAATTACTTCTCATATTTTTAAGATTTCTCATGTTGATACAAAGGCTCACAAAAGTGGAAATTTGAATATCAAAAATCACATAAACACCAAGTGGGCTTGATAAAGGGTCAATGGTGAGAAACTCCCCTAACTCACACCTATGAAGAGAGCTCTTTGTTGGTCAAATTTTTACTCCTCATTTAACTAGAAAACAATATAAATTAGGAATTGACAACCAATAATATCTTACTACTAATAAAATCAATGAATATTTGCTAGTGTCCTATGAGTTCCACATAAGTTGTTACCAAAATATTTTTTCCATCTTTCTATTTAAGCTTTTACATCACATTGTTATTATAATGTAAAAAATTGTATACCTTTAAATTTTTACACTATGTTTGGGTCTCTTAATTTATTGGACTTAATCAAGCTTCTAATCTCCCAAATTATGCATTCCAAAGCCTTATTTTTTACAATTTTCTGAAAGGAGAACCAACATTAAATAACTGAATTTCCTTGGATCATGTGTGTCCTAGATCTTTAGGCCAAGACCCATTCACCCATGGGTGAATGGGTCCCCTTTATGAGCTAGGACCTAAATTAAAAAATTTCTAGTGACATTTTAATGATCAAAACTCAAATTGTAAGTGTCAACTTTTGGAATCTAATTTTTTCAGGAAATTAGATAAACACATATAAATACCTCATCTTTTTATCAATTGAAATATAAAACTTTAGGAGAAAATTTTGAGAATAAAATATTATTCTCAAGAGCATTTAAGAGTAACAGTATTAGTCATTTGTAGTAGCAATCAAGATCCTAACGTCATGTCAAAGTTTATGTGTGTTCATGCTATTTTGTGAAAGCTAACAAGTGTTGTAGGTCTTCATGCATTCAAGCATTCAAGAAAATATAGCAAGAAAGATCCAATTCCATTGAAGTGATATGTATTTCTTTGTTTTCAATATGATTGTCATTGACGTTAAAAAGGAATCTCATTGCCACCCAAAGGATATCTAAGTAATATTATATGAAGATATTGTTGATTGTAGTCAAAAGGGAATCATTGAAGCAAGCCTTGAAGAATTGCAAAAGTTTGGGCATCGATTCTTGGCCTTACCTTATATTGCTTGCTAGAGGAGGAAGGAGTTAGTCCTTTTATGCTAAGTCTAAAAGGTTTCTAACTTTAGACTTTGATCATACCCTATAGCGATTGCACAATGGAAGTGAAGATTGAAAAGGCATTGAACATTGAGCTTCAAAGTTAAGGATTATGCCTTAACATAGAGCCAAGTAAGTGGCAAGTAGAAAGGTTGAAGCTCAATACCTAAAAGGGTTTTGGGGATCAGAGTCCAACATTAAGGCTTATTCCTTAAGGTAAAGAAAAGGAAGGGGTAAAATGAAACTTCGAAGACTAACACCGAAAGGGTTAAAATTGTTAAGGCTACTGAAGGAACTGTTCAACCACCATGGAGAAGTAAGAAGGCTTATGTCTTATCAAAATAAAAGAAAGAGGTAAGAAGAATGTGCAAACCTTGATACTCAAAAGGGTTAAGTCTTGTGAAGGAAATGCATGGTGATGATAATGTCAGTAACTATACGTTATGATGTTAGCATAATAATAAGGAAAGTTAAAAAAAGTTGTGCTTTAGAGTTTAGAGTTTGGTGTGATGGTTTGCATTGAGGAGAAGGAAAGTAAATGGTGAAGAGTAAGGCTGATGGCTGAAACTTGACAAGTGTAAGAAGCATTGGAAATTTATGTCCAAGCTTACTTTTTATGCTCTTCTAAGCACCTCAAATATGAGGTAAGAGGGATTAGTAATTCCCGATCCTAGACAAGTATGATGGATGGTTGAATTTTTCCACTCATTAGAATACTTGCATTGACTAGTGTGGATTTGTAGGAATGAGACATGTGGCAGAAATTGATTGTTTTGCTTGATTCACATCTTTGTTGTGAATCATTAAGGATCTATGCTTTGATTTGAAATGATCACATAAATGGTTTTTTTTCAATGCTATGATGGCTAAGTGATGGTCCAAAAATTGTCACATGATTCTAGAGATCAACATGTAGAGTTTAAAGATCATATTCTAACATCTACAAGATAATAAAATGGTTGAACTCCAAGTTTAGACGAATGAAATTATGACATAAAATGAAGTAACTTCTCCAACTACTTTATTGTTGATGATTAGAAGAAATGAGTGACGCTTAATGCAATAACATCTACAAATTTGGAAGAGGTTGATCATGCAAGAATGTAACATTAACTACATATCAAATCATAATATTGTGATATGCCATATATAACAAATGAAGTAAATGTTCTCAGTGGTGTTGGGCTCAAGGTGTAGAAGAAACTTGTTGGTGAAGGAAAGTATGTTTAAGTTGAACAAAAAAGGAAAGCGGAGTAAGTGGGCTCCATATGCATATGTTGTGTGAAGAAGACCTAGATTGTAACTCAAAAAATCATCTAGGGTATGCATCAAGTGTGAAGTAGTAGAGAAAATTTTGAACAAAGAGAGTTAGAATAGAGGATGTTCTTGTGAGGCCCAACCCTATCTATAAATTGTGTGACACCTTGATAAGTTTAATTATTCTTGTTGGTGAATAAATTGATGATTTAACCTAATTCTATGTTTAATATTTTGATTTTAGTATTAACTATTGTAAATGATTATTGTGACAAATTCTCTTCATTAAATGAAAACGGGAGAACTGTTAAGAATGAATGTGAGTAGATAATATTTAGATTCTTGAACAAGTATCATATGAAGAATACACTTAGATAAATATGAGCTAAGAAATTTTGTGTATCTAATATTAGTTTGAATCTCGCTAATAAGTTTCATGTTACTTGGGAAATGATAATAGGTAGGAATAAAGTAGGACTTCGGAAGATCAGGGAGAAGTTTCTAGAAGGATCACTAGCCAAGAATCATCAAGGTAGGAATAAAGTAGGACTTTGGAAGATCAGGGAGAAGTTTCCAGAAGGATCACTAGCCAAGAATCATCAAGGTAAATTTAAAAGATGACTTAATCAATTAGAGGTATACCTAAGGTAGGATAATTTGAGGAAAAATTATATAAATTAGATATCAAGTTGAATGATAAATTTTATTACAAGAAGGAGTGTCCAAGAGTAAATTTAGTAGTGTAAATAAAGTATTTAGCTAAGGTTAGGTTTCCATTATTATTTATATGAATGCTCAAAGTTTCCATCTTTTATAGAGAAAGGAAATGAATATATATGTGTACTATGATTTACTAACTATTGAATTGATATTATTGATATTTTGAACAGGTATTTATTATATTTCTAACCTAACATGTATTTGGAAAAATGCATATGAGAGTAATGCCAAGGGTAAAAGGGAGAACAATCTAGACCCAAGTTAAATATCTATCTTTTGAAATTTTGATTTTGACCCTATGACTTGGGAGGTAATTAGGGTTTTGTTTATGTTGTAATTGAGTGGAGGGTTTTAATGATTGGTGGCTTAGTGTAGGTATTTTTTTTGGATTCTTATTGATTATAGTCATCTGATTAAGAGTGTAAGATCTATTGGGGTTTTCAAATCCTTAGCTAGGTCTTGAATTTCGAATTGACCTTCAAAGTTGGCTTCCTAGGGTGTTGTATGGTCAATTGTTTTGATATTAGTGCAAAAATAGACCCTTAAGGCCTATACCTATGGGAGGGGGACCTTTTGGACATGTCACATTGTCCTTGGGACATGATTTGACCCTTCAAAAGTCCACTTGAAAGGGTGTGACGAATTTGAGTCCTTTGGAGTTGGGAGAAGTGACTTGTCACTTCCCCACCACTCTCCCCAAAGTTTATTAATGAACTTGGAAAGAGAATCAAAGCTCTCACATGTGCGAATCCACCTTGTAAGGGTTGTTAGGTAGAGTGTCATAGTACATTCCCCATCTCCCCAAAAGTCTCACACATGTGTGAGAACTTGTGGGGATGTGTGTTGAAAGATTAAATGAGAGTGACAAGTGTCTCTCTCTCATTCAAGTGAATTCAAGTTGAATGCCTATATACTTAGAGGGAAAAGAGGAAATGGATGTTACCCACTTCTCCTCTTGGAGAACTCTTTTGGAGAATTTGAAGTTTGGGAAAAAAAGAAGAGAAAGAAGCAAGGAGCTCTCACATGTAAAAGAGGAGTTCAAAATGGAACATGGTGGAGATAAGTGATTTCTTCTCATTTCTATCAACTTGTTTGAGTAGGAAATTTGTGTTGTGTTATTTTGTTATGGATTTCAAATCAAGTGGGATGTCCAAGTTTATGTATGGGTAAACTTAAAATTTGTGTAGTGGGTGGATAAATAGTAAATTTGTAGTTAAGCTATTCTCTTACTCTTCCTACCTAGATCAATGGTAGTTGTTGTTTCTTGCTCAGGGGTATGGCTAGAGCCCATGAGGCTTCATGATGCCATTAAGGTAAGCCCAAATTGTTTGTGTGTCATTCTCATTTTCTTACAAATGTTGGTTAGAATATGAAATAGCTAGTATTATGTTGTAAAATGAAAGAAGAGATAAAGCAAGTTGTGTCCATTGGTATACCTCTTTAAATTCTCATGTTATTTTCCTAAAACATGGAATGAAACAATTTTTTATTCAATGATGTGATATATATTTTCAACTGTTGTTTTGTAAATGCAATGGATAAGGGAGCCAAAGACTTTTCTTTAAAAAGGTCATATTATATGGCATAGATTGTGAAAAGGTGTTGAAACCCTATCCTTGTATCTTTTCCTCATGATTATACTTGTAGTAAGAATATCTTAAGTTTGTGGCAAGAATTAGACAATGATAATACAGGGGTTAAGGTAATTAGATTTGAATTA
Source organism: Sequoia sempervirens (assembly GCA_007258455.2). Taxonomy (NCBI): domain Eukaryota; kingdom Viridiplantae; phylum Streptophyta; class Pinopsida; order Cupressales; family Cupressaceae; genus Sequoia; species Sequoia sempervirens. The sequence continues at coordinate 66,048,384 of VDFB02000008.1, read as the reverse complement.
ATATTGTGTCTCCTTTTGCATTTAATGAAGGAATGATTTTTATTTAACCTTACAAAGAAAGGTGTACTATTGTGAAGTTAATGTAGGTGTTGAATATAGTTAATGATATCCTTCAACTATTATTAACAATACAAGTTTCATGTGAGAATTAGTCTTCTCTATAAATTTCTAGATTATTAGGAACCATTTAATTGTATAAGTCATTGAATATGAATAGAGATAATAATATTTGTAACTTTGTAAATAGTTTTTAAACTACAAGTATTTGGGAGTTATAGTAGAACATATTTGAAGCAAGTTTAGTACATATATAATTATGTTTCTTTCAAGCATAAGAAATATAACTTTTTAGTTGATGAATAAAATATTATTTTAAAATAGAACTATTTTCAAGTTCTTGCTTTAAAGACAACTAATATATTGTAAATGTTTATTTTGGATAAATGCAAAAAAATCAATTGTAGAGGTTGTAAAAAGATTTACTTTCTAAAGTTGTTAAATATTACTTTCTAAAATTTAAACAACCCTATATCTTGGGGGAAATATAATGTAAATTTCTAAGTATGTATTAACATTTTGATAAGAAAGAAAGAAAAAAAGCAACTCTTATGACTAAGTCTTTCTTAAAAAAAAATATTCCAAAATTATTGGATAAATCATTTTGGGATGAATATATATATTATATATTTTACAAATATTTCCTATATTTATATTTTTCAAATAAATGTAAAAGTATGATTCTGACCTGTTTTATTATAATATACACAGTACACAGTATATATATATATATATATATATATATACATACTTGTTTTCTCTTGGTAATTTCATTTTTTCTTAACAACATTAAAATTAACAAGAAAACCACAACACTTCTGTGAGAAATTTTTTGTGAATGATTTGATGCATATGTTGTAAAAATACAAGCTGCGCAATTATATATTAATATATATTCACCGTGTTCTAAATATGTGGTATAAATATATAAACTGAGCATTTATATATTGATATATAATGTGTAGTTTTATTTTAACAATAACATGAAATTAAAAAAAAAAGAAAAAAAATGTATATATGTATATATTGGGGTTTATGCATATAACAAAGCAGCAAAATGATGACCAAATATTATTGAAATCCAACAAAAAAATAAATAACCCATTTATCCCTGTATTAGGTATTTTTAGCCATTGTATTTTACAGTGAAATAAAAATCCATGTTCGGCTGCTGTTTTCTTTAATAGTATGCTATGAAATAAGTTTCCATGGGTAATGATACACAGTGAAATGTAAATCTAGCATCACCCTCTTTGGCTGCAAATCTCTAAGAAAATCTATGTTACGTAATAAAGATTTTGAGGGTTTAAACAAAAATGAATAAAATGAAAGAAAACTCATTCCTCCCCAAAATAGGCATTCCTTTATCCATATACACAGCTGTGCAACAAGCAAATCCGTGATTTTTGCAAAAAATCCATAGGTAAGAAGAAAGAAAGAATAAAAAAAAAGCAAAAGAAGTTTGCTGGCCTTCAGTTCAAAGACCTCTTGTAGGCATGATAGATCTGCAAGAAATAGCAAACAAAATGGAGTAAATACATATGGGTAAATAAAGATGAAGAAAACAAGAAAAGAAAAATAACATAGAGCATATGAAAGGAAAGATCGTTGGCTTCTAAAACTAATGGAGGTTTCTTCACCTCCTTCCTCTTCAACCTGCACATGGAAATGAAGAACAGATAAAAAAGAAAATGGGTTTATAAGATCATCCTTATGAGTTAGGGTTTGGTTTAGTTGCCCTATTATCTAATGGTCAAGATTGAATCTCATTCAAGGACTGAGATTGAGTGCACATCCAATTAACTTTAATTATGATTATTTTAACTAATCTTATTTAATTTTGAAAAGGAGCCAAGGTAGGGGCTTATGTAATTAGGTACCCTTATGTTGTGACTTAAAAGTAACCTTTTGAAATATTTTTAAAAGTAGCTCAAAATTTAAACTAGTTAAGCGAATAAATCAATCCCATTAAATTTGAACAAATGAGATTGAGTATTAGATCCTTGCCAAAATTTAATTATTATTATTATTGTTTTTAAATGGAAAAGACACAGTTGCCCCATGATGGGATGTATTATAACTTGACAATGGATAAATAGAAGTATCATTTCCATCATTAAAATTGAAGTAAGGATTAATGCATAGTATCATTATCCTTGAGATCATTGGATGATTTATTAATGGTAATATTATTAAGAATTAGTTAACAAGTAACTACATGAAAATAATTTCTTATGTTAATGTTTGCATCATCGGATAAATGATAAATTTTACTATTACTAGTTTACCAGGTAAATAATGACAGTGTTAGCTATGTGTAAGCATCAAGCAAATAGCAGTAAAATTATTAACATCTAAGGGTTGATTAATGATAATACTATTATCATTAAGAAATATTTGTTTTTATTTAAGTAGTAATGATTCGAGCATGAAGGGAAATAAAAGACCCCTTGCACAATTGGGATTTAATCTTATAGTCATTTTACTCCTATGAAATAAGGTCTAATCTTTTGGTAAGTACAAGTTAATAAGGCATATATTTAATTATCTCCTTTAAAGGTTGCAAATCATAACATGTTCAATGTTACACTTCTAACTCTTAGAGTGATTCATTAGCTTAATGCTTGTTTTTAAAAAAAAAGAAATTTAAAAAAATCATTAGCTTAATGCTTATTTAAAAAAAAAATTGTTGGGTTTTTCTCACAAAAAATATTAGGCATGACAGTTCTAAAGTACAGATTGTAGAGAAGAGAAGAGCAAGGTAGAGGTATGATTTGTTGAGTTAATAACAACAGAGATAGAGAGAATGATTTCATGGAAGCAAAGTAGAGATTAAGTAGTTATTGAATAAGTCTATAATATAGAACTAGATTGATTTAAATTATTTTTTATTTGGAGTTGTAGCTCCATAACTCTTACATTGTAAATCAGATTGGTTGGTGTCAATAGATAGTTGATTTGGTGCTCCTAAATAAGGGGATTGGTGTATCCTTAGGGTTAATGCCCTTAAATAATATAACTAGTGAGGTTCTATTATGAGGTTGGATTAGGATGTAGATCCTAGTAGCTATTTTGACTATGGTTTTTTTCCCATATTAGGTTTTCCATTTATATTTGGTATTATGTGTGCATGTGTGTTAATCTCTCTACCTATAGTTTTATATTGGTTTAAAACTATTAAAGAACTAGTTTTAATTGATCTACCAATTAAACCCCTATTAGTAGATTTTTGTGTTCTAACAATTGGTATCAGAGCCCCAGTTCTTGTGGAGAAGCTTAATCAAATCAAATAGATCTTGGTCCATGAACACAAATGGCTAGTCCATAAGGTTCATCCCAAAATAAATTACCTCTCTTTGATGGATCAAACTATGTATTTTGGAGCATTAGAATGGAAGAATATTTGTCCTCATTAGGGTTTGATGTGTGGATGCAAATTATAAATGGATACACAATCCCTTCTATGCCTCCTATTGATCAAGTTGGAAAGAGATCATATGAGAATAATGCTAAGAAAAAAAATGTTATTCTTTGTGGATTTTCTATCTTAATTTTTTTCAAAGTGATGCATTGTCATACAACACATGATGTCTGGGGAAAATTGAACAGAATCTATGAAGGCGATGACAAGGTAAAGTGGGCCAACCTACAAAATTACAAGGGAAAGTTTGAAAGTCTAAAGATGAGAGAAGAAGAAAAAAATGTAGACTACCTCCTAGGAGTGGATGAAATAGTTAATGCAATCATAGGTCTTGGAGAAGAGATGAAAGAATCTATGATTGTGAAAAAAGTTCAAAGATCCTTACCCTCAAGATATGATTCTATGATTTCTACAATAGAGGAAGCTAGAGATTTGGATAAACTCACTATTGATGAGTTGTATGGCACCTGCACCACCTATGAAATGAGAATGGGAGATGCATATACCACCAAGAGAGAAGTTGCATTCAAAGTAGCCAAAAAGGAAAATATTGAAGAATCTACATTCAGATCTAAGGAGACTAGTGAAGAATAGGATAACTTCATGAGAAGATTAAGAAGAGGGTCTAGAAAATATAGGGGTAAGTTACCCCTTAAATGCTTTAAATATGGTAGAATGGGTCATTTTGCTACTAAATTCCCTTATGAAGAAAAGGATCACTATGAGAAAGAAGAGGATAGTAAAAAGATGAAACCCTACTATTCTAAGAAGAAGAATTTCTTTAGAAATAAGAAGAGTCTGCACACAAGAGAAGAAAGTGGTTCATCTAATGTTAGTGATAGCTCGGATGATGACCATGATTGTTCCTTTGTGGTTAATGGAAGTGAATCCATATTCATGGAATTCATAACAACTTATGATGAAGAAGTTGAAGGTTTTGATGAAGAAGAGGAAGGAGAAGTAAATCTTGAAGGAGAACTCATCTATGCTCTAGATGAGATTGATAGCTTAAGAAAGGAGAAAAAAAGCCAGAAGAAGTTTGCATAGAAGGAGATTGAAAATATATCCAAAAGTATTGAAGACTCTAATTAGATAATGATCATCTTGAAGACACAAGTTGAAGAAGCTAAGAAGATTGAAGATGTAATCAAATTTGAACTATAGTCTAAATTCAATGAATGCATGAAGCTAGAAGTAGAAATAGTTTCCTTGAGAAAATACCTTGAAAAAGCTAGAATAAAAATAGAAAATAGTCTAAATCTAAAAGGAGGCTCATAGATTCTTGAAGAGTTGATTAACTCATAAAATCCTTCAAGAGAAAAATTTGTCCTGGGATTTGAGAAAGGAAATTTATATGATAGATTCAAAGAAGAAGAAAATATTGGAACAAATAATGAGAAAATGAAGAAGGGTGAATCTAAATATATTGTTGATAAGAAGAAACTTGATGGAGAAAAGAATCCTGCAACAAATAAGAAGATTAACTAGTCAGTCCCTAAAGGCTTGAAGAAGAAGCATAGCATAAAGGGAGTTGATGCAAGCAATTTCACAAGGGTGATAGATGTGAAGAAGCAAAATTCAAGAAGACCTCCTCATTCTACTCAAAGAAATGCTATGACCAAGTATCCCTCATGTTTCTATCCAATTATTAGTATACTTGTAATCAGTTTGGTCATAGGGCTAGTGAGTGTAGAGTTATAGCCAAAAGGAGAAAAAAATTGTAAATAAAAATTCACTTACTCCTTTAGTGGATATGAATGTAGTGTTCTACAATTGCAATAATTTTGGTCACATAGCCAAACATGGTAGAAAAAATTGTGTAAGACCAAAGGCATAGAGTAAAAAGAGAAGTATGTTCCCTAGAGTGAACAAAGGTTCTCATGTCCCTGAAAAAAGAGAAAAATAAGATAGATAAGAATCCTAAGAAAGTATGGAAAGAAAAATTTCAGAAGGTAACACCTAGAGTGGTTGCTCCTACCACATATCACTAAATCTTAGTAATAGGGAATGAGTCTAGGGGGAGCTTCACATAAACTCTTTTCATCCTTGGAAGAGAAGGAGAGATCAAGTTAGGTATAGTTGGTTTTACAAATTTCTAATGACTTGATGGTTGCAAATATCATGGACACACTCTTTTATCTGATAAAGGGGGGGGGAGTTTGCTCAAAGGGAGAGAGAAAAAATTGGTATCAATAGAACCATGGTTTCTAGAAGAGTCCCTTTTTCATTGCTAAGGGGGAAATATGTCAGCAGATACTCATTAATTATCAAATGAAAAATAACAACTACATAATTGTGTTCAAGTATGAGATGTGTGGGTGCACCCCTAAGGGAGAGTGATCAAATTTTTTCTCTTTTCCATTGATGTCAAAGGGAGAGAGAGTCATGTGAAAAAAGTGAAAGTAAAAGGAGGAGAGAAAGGGAGAGATAGTATTGAGAGTGCAGGAAATGTTGTGTAGGTTGTCTAATCTAAAAAATAAAGGTAGACTGTATATCTAATATAAAAAATAAAGGAAAGTGTGTATTGTGTCTTTGGTGGTTTTTCACATCATGTGTTGCCATCAATGACAAAGGGGGAGATTGTTGCAAGTATGAGTATGCATGGTGGTGTTGTCATTAATGTTGTCATTAACATATAATACAAGATGTTGCAGAGAAAGGAATCAAGTGATTGTAGGTTATGCATGTATTGTTTAGATACTGTAGAGATGTTGTGAGTACATGGAGTTATCTTTATGATGTTGCAGATGTGTTGATATCATGAGTTGCCAAGTGCTTTTCAAGAATAGTGAAAAACAACTTGTGTGTGTGTTCTTTTGTGTTGATCCTATGCGTGTGGGAATATGAAGTGTTGTTTATGGGCATTTGTTGGGTATATATCCTGGATTGTAGCTTTTGGTTTGATGAAGAGAGAAAGTTGTGTTTACCAGTGTGTCAACTGGTCTGGTAGAGTTATTTGTCTATGTACTAGGAGAAATTTTTCTACTCCACAGTCCTCAACTGGTTTGTTTTAGGTTTTATGAATTTGGAAGAATGCTTATAATGATGTTGTTCATGTTCTGGAAAAGGTGTTTGTGGTTTGGTGCTCTAGAAGATGAGTTTCAGTATTTTTGGGTGTGTTTGTACAGTCTGGATGGACTGGTGAGAAGTGTTCTATGTATGAAGTTTGTTGCATTTGTTGCGAATGAATCTGAAGGAATCTAAGATGTTTTCTAATGATTGGTGAAGTGTGTTATGTGGCCTGCATGTTATCCTCTTGTTGCAGAAGCATGTAATTCAAAGTTCATTTGTGTTTTCATTAGGTTTGGCCAACCTAGTGTCTACATGTCATATGAAGGATAAGAATCAATTAAGGTTTTGGTGAAGTGTTGGTTTGGTCCACTCTCATTCTCCTCCATCTAAAGAATGTTGAGTTGTTGACCTAATTTGAATTTGTAAATTGAAGTGTGTGTAGCCGACCTTGGATAAAGTTTCTAAGGTTGAAGATGGTATATATACAAGTCGAGATGTTATGGTTTGGTGTATCAATCACACCACAAGTTTGAGAAGCAAGAGTGTGTGAAATTGAATTAAGGAAACAGTAATTTAATGTGTTAGATTAATGAAAGCAATGAGTTGATGGTGTCAACAATTTTTTGATCAAGGTTACAGATGTGTGTAATTTGTTGTGGTGGATTTCTATTATCTTTTGTATCTGTAGGTAGTGAGCCTCCTTGTTGGATAATGAGTCCTATCTGTAGGAAGTGAGCCTTGTATCAAGACAGTGATTCCTTCTTGAGAAGTGATCCCTTTGGCAATGAGACTCTTTGTAATTGATTTTGCAATTACTTTATATTGTGTGTTAATCCTCATCATGGTTTTTACCTTATTAGGTTTTCCATGTAAATTCAGTGTTTCTTGTGTTGATATTTCTTTATGTTTTTTGCATTTCATGTTCATACTTAATAATAGAATAAAGTGCATGTGAAGTTGATAAGTGTTCGAGATTTGTGTTAGAGAGATTTTTGATTGATGTCAAAATGGCATCATTGAAGAAAGCCTTGAATAATTGCAAAAGTTCAAGCATCAGGCCTCAAGCTTACCTTATATCGCTTGCTAGAGAAGGAAGGAGTTAGTATTTTTATGGTAAGTTTGAAAGATTTCAAACTTCAAAGTTCATTCATACCCTATAAAAATTGTACAATGGAAGTGAATCTGAAAAGGTGTCAGAAATGGGGCTTTAGAGTTAAGGCTTATGCCTTAAAATAGAGCCAAGTAAGCGGCAAGCAGAAAGGTCAAAGGTTAATTTACCCAAAAGGGTTTCGAGGATCGAAGGTTGGCATCAAGGCTTATGTTGTAACATAAAGTGAAGGAAGGGGTGAAATTAAATCTCAAAGTTCAAAGATTGAAAGGGTTAAAAATGTTAAGGATACTTAAGGAAGTAGTCGTACATTGTGGAGCGGTAAGAAGGCTTATGCCTTATCAAAAGAAAAAAAAGAGGTAAGTGGTATGTGTGAACCCTGATACCCAAAAGGGTTAAGTATTGCAAAGGAAATGTGTGGGGATGATGACATCAAGAACCATACATGACGAAATTAGCAGAATCTTAAGGCAAATCAAAAGTGTTTCATGCTTTGGAGTTCAAAGTTTGGTGTGATGGTTTGCATTGAAGAGAAGGTTCAAGTAAATGGTAAAGGGTAAGGCCAATGGCCAAAACTCGATAGGTGTAAGGAGCATCAGGAATTGGTGTTCAGGCTTACTTTTTAAGCTCTACTAAGCACCTCAAGTATGAGGTAAGAGGGTTTAGCGATCCCAACAAGTATGATAGATGGCATGATTTTTCCATTTCATGAAATTCTTGCATTGAGTAGTGTTAATTACTACAAATTTATGGGAATGAGACACATGGTAGAAATTGATTTTTTTTCCTAATTTACATCTTTTTTGTGAATCATTAAGGATCTACAACCCTGATTTAAAATAATCACATCAAAGATCATGTTTTAAATGCAATGACAACTAAGTGATGGTCAAAAAATTGTGGTATGACTTTAGAGATCAACAGGAAAAGTTTGATGATTTGATTATAACATCTATAGGATAAAAAAATAGTGGAACCCTAAGTTTAGACAAATGAAACTATGAAACAGAAAACAAAGTAACTGCTCCAGCTACTTTGTTGTTGATGATTGGAGGAAATGAGTGACACCTTTAATGCAATAACATCTACAAATATGGAAGAGGTTGATCATGCAATAATATCGCATTAACTGTAGATCAAATCCTAAGATTGTGATACACCAAATATAGCTAATGAAGTAAATGTTGTTGTTTTGTTGGGCTTGAGGTGTAGAAGAAACTTTTCAGTGAAGAAAAGTTTGTTAAGTTAAATGAAAAAGGAAAATGAAGTGGGCTCACTATGCATATGTTGTGTGAAGAAGACCTAGAATGTAACTCAAAAAATCATCTAGGATATGTATCAAGTCTGAAGCAATGCAAAGAAACTATTGAACAGAGAGAGTTAGAATAGAGGATGTTCTAAAGTACAAATTGCAGAGAAGAGAAGAGCAGGGAAGAGGTATGATTTGTTGAGTTAGTAGCAACAAAGATAGAGAGAATGCTTGCATGGAAGCAAAGCAAAGATTTACCAGTTGTAAAATAAGTTTGTAACACAAAAATGGATTCATTTAAATCATTTTTTATTCAGAGTTATAGCTCCATAACTCTTACACTATAAATCAAATTGGTTGGTGTCATCAAATAGTTAAGTTGGTGCTTATTTAGGGAGTGGGTGCTTCCTTAGAGTTGGTACTCATAAATCATGGGATTGGTGTCTCCTTAGGGTTGGTGTCATTAAATATTGTAACCAATGAGGTTCTATTATGAGGTTGGATTAGGATAGTAGATCCTAGTAGCTATTCTTACTATGATTTTTTCTCATATTAGGTTTTCCATTTATATATCTGGTGTTATGTGTTCATGTGTGTGTTAGTATCTTTGTATATACTTTTATGGGCATGTTCAGGATCATCATGGAAAAAATAGGCCCTTAAGTGGCAAAAAATTCTAAAAAATCAGAGTTAGGAAACTTGATGTAAAAATTTGAATAAGTTATCTATATTATTTCAAAAAAATATAAGAATAGAATCTATAGAAAATTGAATGTAGTTTCTAAACTACTGGGTTTGTTTAAGAAAATAAAGGTCTATTTGGTGAAAATTTGAAATTTCAATGTAGTAGTCCTTAAATTTCAAGGAAAAAAGAAGTAGTTGTCTGTCTGACCACCCTAACCACAATAAAATGATAATATTTTCTTATAATATTTTAGATATAAGTAGAAGACTCATGTCCCAATGTGATACATATTTTTTTTATTTTTTTCCAAGCAAATAATTAGTTATGAATTTTTATTACAACTTTTAAAAATATAAAAAACTCGTACGTCTGACCACCTTAACTTGGTCAAAACTTCATGAAATTCAATTTTTCTTTTTTTAATCCTATAGTATGTGAAGCATATAATGTGACACATGGTTTGGATTCAAAAAATGTGATACCATTTGAAAGCTATAGATGTTTTTCAATTAGCCTATCCATTAGGACTTTAGTTGTAATTTGAATAGAAAATGAATAATAATTACTTATTAAATTCAAAGTAAAGCATAATCTATATTGATGGAAAGTTGAGAATCTCCTTTAAAAACCCTTTTCGTTTCATCAGTTTTGGGTTAAAAAAATTTATTAGCCACATACCCATCATGATCTTGCACATACCCTTATATTGCTTTAAAATTATTAAAGAACTAGTTTTAATTGATCTACTGATTCACCCCCCTCTTAGTAGATTGTTGTGTTCCAATAGTCTTTATTCCTTCAAGGAATCCATTGAAGGGTCGTGAATTGCAACAATTTGTTCATTCATCATTCCCTTTCTTTTCATTATGGTTTTAATTATTGGAAACACTAACACGAGGTTTGATTGAGGCAAACCCCTATATGACATAATATTTTCCCTCTTTGTGAGTGTGCAAGTTATAGGTTTGAAGAGGATTAAAGAGATCTTGAAGAGAAATTTTGCATTGTTGCATTTGTTGTCATCATTCTTGTCACTGACAAGTTTGCGGGTTGAAAACAACATCTAAGATCTAGCACTAGAGGACCCCAAAATTTGATCAGGACCAAATTTCAAAGACCCATTCACTATTGGGTGAATGAGTCCTTGTAGGCACATCCAAACCAACTTTTTTTAGGTTTTTTGCCCTCTACACTTCCCAAATCCACTTACAAACTACTGTTTATGTCTATTAGTTGTCAGGATCTTGCATTTTATGTATTAAGGAATATAGGATCATTAATTTAATCTTTCCAAAATATTTCTAATCCATTCTAATCCCCCCTTTAGATGTAAATCCAGGTCTGATTGGCTCACCATTGAGATTGAAAGTCAATTTTTTCACCTTGTGATTTGCATCCTAATGAATTTTTTTTAAAAACTTTGAATCTTAGGTTCTTTGCATTTAGGACCTATGATCCCTTTTTTTATATTTCAATTATTTGTTACACATCCTTAGGTGCTAGCTCACATAGTTACCCTTGTTCCATAATCCAATTATGGCATAATGTATCTCAATAATTACTAATCAAAGAGACCAATGTGATTATAATTTAATGCCAAATATTTCTATTATTATGAGATGCAACACAATGTTAAAATTGGATAGTGGGAAGTTGATGGCTATGAGCTATTGCCACTTGCCACTATAAAGAGAACTATCTAAAGGGCAATTGATTTAACCTAGGAAATTATTTTAAGTTAAGTTTTTTTAAAATAATGCAATAAATCATTAAAACAATACAAAAATTTGAAAAAGTTAAATGAAAACAAATTATTTGATTTAACTTTTATGTGAGTTGTTTTAATTTTTTACATAACAAAATTAAATAATACAATACATATAAAATAATCATCAAATAATTAAATTAATATATTTTATTCTACTTACCAATTATCATATTGTGCTTTTTGATTATTTTTTTGTTGCTCAGGGGGTATCTCCAACCAAGGCCCAGCGATTCCCACCAAAACTTTCCTTGGGCTTATTTTTTGCCAAGTTGGGGTAGTGGTGGGGCGAGCCAAGGCGAAACTAGTCCCCCTAGGGAGAAGCCCCGAGCCCGCAACAGGACTCCTCCATTTAAATTCATGATTTTTGTGCTTTTTGATTTTTGTTACTTCATGAATTATCATTAATATTCTTTATATTATTAAAATTGATAATTTGACCTAACGAATTTCAAATTTGTGTGAAGGATTTTTTTTCCTATTACTACCATTATAATTATGCCTCTTAATAGCATAATTCTCAACCTAATAATATAAAACATAATTCTATATTGTAGTGAGTAATTAATTAAAAGAACTTATATGTGATTTACAAAATTATTATCACATTATATATAAAATGGTCTAATATATATCCTTCCATCTAAAATTTAAACTCTTAATATAGGGGAGAGGGGCCCATAGTGGAGTGAGGTCCAATAGTGGGGATAGAAGTAGTCCTTAGTGGAACCCATAGTGGAGCCCATTTATATCCAATTGCAAAACACTTTTTATCCATAAAGTACATAAACTGACAAATCATGTGATGCCACATCAGCACAACAATAAAACATGACTTAGTACACCACTGTCACTCACTTTTTTTTGGGCCTTTTTGGATACCTTAACAAAAAGCATGCTGATGTGACATCATAATTGATGATGTGACCCTAAAATGAAATGTAGAAGCATGTGAGTTACCAAATATGTTGTTGTACAAAAATGGGAATGATTTGAAATTTCCGCATAGGATTTTGAGAAATGTGAAGTTAGGGTGCTCCACTATGGGCCTCTCTCCCCTATCAATTATTTAAGTAAATTTGAAAAATTTTAATCATAAGAGTATTGTCTTTTCAAAATATAAATCCTACAAATATATATGTTCTTTTAAGAATATTAAATTAGAAAGAAAAAATGTATTTTTTTGAATTATAGAGTTTGGTATCTTTCATTTAAATAATTGTAAAAAATATTGCAATTTTTTTTCTTAATTTTAATTTCTATTTGTAGATTAGCTAAGCCTAATGATTTTCCCTCAAACATAAAAGACTAATTCTAAAGAAACATCAAATAAATATTATTAAAATCTTAAAATAATCATATTTTTTGAAAATAATAATTATGTAAAAATAATGTAGATAAACTAAATAATCTTCCTTCAAACATAAAGAATTATTAAAAAAGATTTTTCATAAAAGAATTCTTAAAATCTAAATCAATAATTATTCATATTTTTTTTAAATCTCAATAATAACTATCAAAATTTCAAAGAAACTTCAGATAGAGGCATGATTAAATAGGTTAATCTATAATTATTAGACAAAAACTTCTTACATGTTTTTGAATATTTGGAAGTTTCTTTAGGCGCGCTAGGTATAACTAAGTGATTGTCAAAACCTAAAAAAAGGGACAAAGAAAAAGAAGTAAATTTTCCGTAGGCTAGAACAGACAAATATCGAATAAAATGATTATCTTATCATGTTGTTTAAGCGCATTGATTTACCGTACAGTTAAACGTGAGGCACTTTATGTAAAATTATTTTAAAAAAAGGTTTTCATAGTTGCAAAATTCATGGTTTATTTTATACAATTTGAAAGAAACTAAAATTCATGGTTTTTCTAAAATGTGATCAATTTTAAAATGTAAAAAATTTAAAATATGAATTTAATAACTGTTATAATATTTTTTAGATTAATTTTCTACATTTTTTAAAATTGAGTTTTTGCATTTTTAATATGTGATTGTATTAAAATATTTCATCAAAATTAATCCAAAAAAAAGGAATTGGTATGAATATAAGAATTTCACCAATACAAAATAATGAACTACATGTTTTAACATGCACTAATTTATATTACACATTAAATTTATGCATACAAACATTGAACATCAAAAATTCGAACATTCTTAAAGTACATTTAATTCAATAATCAAAGATAAAGTTTGACCAATAAAAATAAAATGACTATTCACCATATTTTAATAAGATTAGATCTCCTGACCTCTTGCTTAACCAAAAGAACTAGGCCCACGGCCCCATAAAATATTATTAATTATCTAACTATTAAAAATAATATTTAAATTAAATACCATATTTTACATGCATAAATTCCAGAAATATATTGAACTCCTTACACTTGATTACAATCCTATTTTAATTAATATCATTGTTAATAATACTATATATTTAAAAAGATTCCAAAATTTTCCTTAACAAAATATAAACCAAACAATACTAAAACTCAATAAATTATATATTTTGTACAGATTTTATCATCAAATTTCAAATTAGAGAGAAGTTCGGAGCCTAAATGCTTAGAAACTGGTCCTCATCTCCTATTAATGTAGTTGGTTTACAAAGAATATTACCTCAAATGACCAAAGTTAATTAAAAGAATATTACCTCAAATGACCAGTCTGTCGTTTATGAGAATTATTAAAAAGGATTTTTTCATAAAAGAATTCTTAAAATCTAAATCAATAATTATTCACAATTTTTTTTTTAAATCTCAATAATAACTATCAAAATTTGAAAGAAACTTTACATAGAGGAATGATTAAATAGGTTAATCTATAATTATTTGACAAAAACTACTAACATGTTTTTGATTAGTAATAAACTTAACTTTGAAATATTTGGAAGTTTCTTTAGGCGCGCTATAATTACCTTAACTGATTGTCACACCTAAAAACATGGACAGTTAAAAAAAGGAAATTTTCCGTAGGCTACAACTGACAAATATCGCATAAAATGATTATCTTAACATGTTATTTAAGCGCATTGATTTACCGTACAGCTAAACGTGGGGCACTCTATGTAAAATTAGTTTAAAAAAAGGTTTTCACAGTTGTAAAATTCATGGTTTATTTTGTACAATTTGAAAAAAAACTAAAAATAAAATTATACAATTTTTAGCCTTTTTAAAATGTGAATAAAATTAAATGTAATTTTTTTTTTAATTGTTGTATTTTAGTTTTCACTTTTGTATTTTGTATTTTGTTTGATTAATAATGTTGATTTTTTTTATATGTTTTGGTTATGTAATGCAAATATCTTGTTTGATGTTAAATATTTGAAAATAAAATAAATTGGAATAAATATTTATTGTTTGGTGTTATTTTTTTCAAAAAAATTAAAGTTGAATTCATTTGAATATTTATATAATGAACCCATGAGAGAAGAAAGTAATTTATGAATTATAATTTAATATAATATAATACTAGGCCCACCACCCCATAAAATATTATTAATTATCTAACTATTAAAAATAATATATAAATTAAATACCATATTTTACATGCATAAATTCCAGAAATATATTGAACTCCTTACACTTGATTAAAGTCCTATTTTAATTAATATCATCGTTACTATTTCTATACATTTAAAAAGATTCCAAAATTTTCCTTAACAAAATATAAACCAAACAATACTAAAACTCAAAAAATTATATACATTGTACAGATTTTACCATCAAATTTCAAATCAGAGAGAAGTTCGGAGCCTAAATGCTTGGAAACTGGTCCTCATCTCCTATTAATGTAGTTGGTTTACAAAGAACATTACCTCAAATGACCAAATTTAGTTCAAAAAGAATGTTATCTCAAATGACCAGTCTTTGTCGTTTACAGAAAATATGCTAAGTATTTGGCGTATGTGGCCTGTAAATTTTATACTAAAAAAAATTGTTAGTCGATATCACACTTTTTACAATATCATCATCTCTCTGCTTCAAAAGTTCTTAATAATGCATTCACCTAACAAACGTGTTAATACTTTGATTAGGTATACCCGTGTTCAACGGAGTAGAAAAACTTGTGCCTCCGTGCTTGATGAGATCTATAAATTGGAGTAGAAAACCTGATATCTCCGTGCCTGACTGTAAGTTACAGAGGAGGACAAGCCTGACAGTAAGCTATAGAAGATCCTCCTCGCCTAGAAGGATACCATTAGCATTAGAGCCAAAATGTCTCTAGGTTGCATCACACCATTGGCTTCCAGTGTGGTTGGCCACAAGTTACAGAAGCCACCTGTCCATAAGCCTCCTTTTCATCAGAAGCTTTTCAATACACCATACCTTAGAACCAAAATTCCTCTGCGCCGTAGAGCTGCTCAAGCTCCCATCAATATGGCATTGATTACCACTGATGATGGCATAACACGACGCATTGGCAATCATCATCCTAACTTGTGGGACGATGATTTCATACAATCTCTGTCAAAAGCTTATGAGGTAAGCTAATTTACTATTTATTTTGAGCTGAGTATTTTTTATTCATATTTTAGATCTGAGTATTTTTTATTCATATTTTGAGGTAAGCTAATTTACTGTCACTGCATAATTTGTTAAGTACAGAAGTTCCAGCTATTTCTTTTGTCTTACCTTGTTGGATCTGTGATGGCTCACAGGCTCCCTCTTATGGTGAACATGCTGAGAAGCTCATTAAGGATATCAAGGACATGTTCAGTGCCCTTCCTGTACAATCTTCACCTGCAAATGATCTGTTTCAACATCTTTCAATGGTTGACACAGTAGAACGCCTTGGAATAGACCGCCACTTTCAAAATGAAATAAAGATAGCTCTCGACTATGTTTATAGGTTTGCTTATTTTTGAGCTTCAAGATGAATGTTATTATTGTTTGTTTGTTTTTTTTCTTTTTCTTTTTTGCATTGTGTGAGAACGCTAGTCTTCAAGTAAACAGTCATTATCTTGATCAATGCATTAGTTGTTTATGATTATGATGGATCCATATGTATTATAGGCTGTATAAATTGTCAGGTTTAAGCAACACATTCTAAAATTTGACTTGTTCAGATGATTATGATGGGTACATATATATTATAGGCTGTATTCATCGTCAGATTTAAGCAACACATTCTAAACTTTGACTTGTTCATATGATTATGATGGATCCATATATATTATAGGTTGTACTCATCGTCAGATTTAAACAATACATTCTAAACTTTGACTTGTTCAAATGTTTTATCTAAAACCACAGAAATAGGTGGATTCTATTAAAGAAGTTAGTGTCCTTTTATATGAACCATCTAAACAAATCAAAGCTTAGAGTGTGTTGTTTAAGCCAAAATTATATTTGTTAGCTCAATCCTCATACCTAAGAATTATTTGAATAGCAGATATTGGAACGACTCAGGCATTGGATGTGGTAGAGAGAGTACTCATGCAGATCTAAACAGCACAGCATTGGGTTTTCGAATTCTTCGCCTTCACAGATATGGCGTCTCTTCAGGTGATATCTGCAGTTCTTAAATCAGATTTTTTTTCATTTAAATTTAGGACCCATTTAGAATTTATAGAAAACAGTAAGATAGTTTTAAACCATATTTAGACTACAGATACGGTAGCAAAACTATTTTATTTCTGCAGTAATGATATTGTCCATAAAATTTGAAAAATCTAAGACAATATAAGGATTAATGGAATTTATGTGTTCTATCATAGAAACAGTTATATTGTTTAGATTCAAAATTTTCTTATTTAAATCTTAAAAGAACATACGCTACTGAGATATACAATGTTTTAGATTATTTATCATATATACAGATTTTAAGATTATTTGAATCTTTAGTTTTTTACAAGTATTTAGTTTTTTACAAGAAATTTTCAAAGAGAATAGAATGTTTAAATTTAAAGAAACATTAAATAAAAATGTTGTTATGTATATAATTATGATGTTTAAAAGACTTTTATTTAAACATTTGATTTTGTATTGTTTTGATTAAATATTATATTACATACTAATTTATATAAATGTAATTTTAAAAAAATAAAAAGTAAATTAGATTTATTTTTGAAGAGTTTAATTAATAAATATATTATAATTTTCATTTTTATTTAAGTGAAACTGTCATCTAGTAATTTAATAGATTTGAATCCACATAAGATATGTAGAAAAAAAACTTAAAATAATTTTTAATTGATTGAAGAGCTTTAAAGTTTCTTGAGTTTGAAATTTTAATATAATATTAAAAAGCCCTTCAAACCATTAAATGCATGAATCTAGCTAATAAATGTTTAAGTTGATTATTCAATTGTCAAAGTCTCTTTTTTTTCCTCATTTTGTAGAAGTTCAACATAATTGATTGATATGTGTTGTATGAATAGATTATACTAGGAGTAATAGGGTTTCTCTTTTAATAGGATATACATATGTTTCTATTTAATATGAAAAAGTGAATTAAAATTATTTAAATTTTATTTCAAATTTTAAATTTGTTTCAATAAATTTTCTTAGAAATTGTAAAGTGTCACTATTGTAATCAAATAATAGATTGTAAAACATTTCTTTATTTGTATTTTAGTTTTATATTCAAATATGTTCACAATTATTTTTAAACTATACTAACCAATCTAATTTTATTCATTGAAATATTTTCATTCCTCTAAAAGTAGTAAAATTTGATATTAGTGATTTTCTCTAGGCAATTTACAATACATCAAATCAATTCTAACTTATATCAATGCAGACATGTTGCAACAATTCATACCTAAAGATGGGCAATCTTTACATTCGAATAATCAATCAAATGAGGAGGAGATAAAAAGCATTCTAAATTTATTTCATGCTTCTCTCATTGCATTTCCTGGGGAGAAAGTTATGGATGATGCCAAATCTTTTTCTACTACATATTTAAAACAAGCTCTACCAACGATTGACAATTTAAATCTTTCAAGAGAGGTATACGCTCTTATTAATATTTTGTTCATTTTAACTCTATGATTCTATTTCTCAATTGAAATTCTAATATGTGTGATGTAATAGATTCAATTCAATCTAGAGTATGGTTGGCACACCAATGTGCCTAGGTTGGAAGCAAGGACCTATATTGATATATATGGAGAAGATATTTCAAGGGCCCCCAAAACCGCCAATAAGTAATTTCAATACCGTGTATCATATTTATCTCCTCAACATTTAAAATTTTAGATAATCATTTGAAAGTTAACATTAAATATTTTAGAATTTTTAATAGAAAAGAAATGTGAATTTTTAACATTTGAAATCTTCTTAATGATTGCTAAGAGAAATTTACATCACAATGTTTGATTTCTTGTAGCATTTTCTTCACAAAATTTTTAGAATTGGCAAAGTTGGATTTTAATATGATTCAATCATTACAACAAGAAGAGCTTAAAATTCTCTCAAGGTGAGAAATTTATATTATGGAAGATATTCCCTATAATTTGAGGTTTAATTTTCTTTTAATATAATTTGTAGTTGAAGATTCAAAAACTCAATTTTATTAAGCAATGTGTGTGCATTTTAGATGGTGGATAGAGTCTGGTTTGGCTACACTAGAGTTTGCTCGCCATCGCCATGTGGAATATTATCTTTGGGCAGCTGTAGGCTGTATTGAGCCCAAATATTCTGCCTTTAGAATTGGATTTGCAAAGATGTCTGCACTTGTCACATATTTGGATGATATTTATGACACCTATGGAACTTTAGATGAGCTCAAAATCTTCACAAAAGCTATTAAAAGGTATTTATTTGTTGTTATTGGTCAGTTAGGGTGATAGAAAGGAAAAACTTAAACGAGATATTTATTTATCTAGGGACATCAATCTCAATGTAAAAAACCACATGTTGATGATCATTTATTATGGTTAATGGTAGGAAAACATAAATCGATTTAATTTTCCATTTTCTTATGTGCATACTCAAACAAATATTTCTAGACACTATTATTAAAAATATGTTCAATGTATTATTTATTTATATATTAAAATATAGTAATAACTTATGTTGTGATTTATGTAAGGTGGGATTTATCAGCCACAGAAGGACTTCCAGAGTTTATGAAAGTGGCATTCAAGGCATTTGATGAAGCTGTTAGGGACATGGCTGAAGAGGCCAAGAAAACTCAATGCAGAGACACACTTGACTACACACGCAAAGCTGTATGGGTTTATAAATTCCAATGTGTTTTAATTAATATAATGAATGTTATATTATATAAAATGAACAGATAATCTATTTTACTTGAACAAGATATTCATCTCACTAGTTTTTTAAAACATAAACCCATATCATTACTATTTACATCTAATATATAATTCATTAGAAAATATTAACCCTTGAGAAAAAATAAAATAAATTGCATACATGATTTTTAATAAGAAGTAGGATCACTTACAACATAAGTTATATCTAAAAAACTTTTCTTCTTAACTCCATCAATTTATTGAATTTTTTTTCTCTCTTGTATGTGAATAGTATAATTTTACTATCCTTTCTTGTGCTTATTTATTATTATTAAAAAATGAGAATCCATATTGATCTTGAAATAATTTATTTATTTTTATAAATTTGATAAAACCTTATTGTAAATAGTATTAATAAAGTAAGAGGGGGATATTATTTATTATAATGCCTATAATAAGCTTTGTTTTTATTATTTAATGTTTTAAAAAATTCCATTTGTAAAGTAATAATCTTGAACAATGATCTCCTATAAGGTTGATTTATTAGTCATAAACTTTACAAGTATATACTAGAAACATGACAATGAAAGGAGATTGGTAGGTATGCAAGACTATCAAATTATAATTAAAAAATATAACTAAAAGTAACCAACCAAAATAAGAAACACAATAGACATGCTACTACTAAGAGAGGAGGGGGTAATTATCCTATTAAAAAACTAAGGGGAAATTCTCTAAAAGAAGGATTATATACCTCTTATCCTTTCTAATATTCTTTGATTACAAGTGTAACAAAAATCCCTAGCTAGATGATATATGTACAACATAAGACAATCTATAAAAGTTAATATTGATATAATTCCTAGGTGTAATTTTGAGATTTCATTGTCATTATTGCTAGCAAACTAGAAAAAATAATTTTAGAAATTTTCTCTCTTAATTTTTATGCATTTCATACAAAAATCTATCAAATTTAATATTCAATCTTTTTAATAGAATGAAGTTTAAATAGGTTATAATAGTTAATTGGTAATAAAATTAGTAAATTTTAGGTTATTATTTATCCTACATCCATAAGAGACCTATAATGAAAGGTAGAGACATATTATATATTCCTTTTGGTTTTCATGTTACACTTTAGTATATATAGCAATTTCAGTTGTGATACAAACAAATTTAAAATGTTGACAATTTAATTAATATTTTCATTACCATTTTCCCTATATATTAGATATTTTATTTTGATATTGTACTATATATACTTATATATGTTCTTCTTAATAATATTAATATGTTAGTTTTCCTCAACTTTATGAATGAATTTAAAATATATTTTTTAAATTTAAATGGATATTTGACTTAATATTTACTTTGGGGCTAGGTTTTGTTAGATTTTTCTTGTTACTTTTTCTCTCATGAAGCAATAGTAATAATTCTGAATTTTCTTTGAATGTAGTGGGAAGTATATATAGATGCTTACATGAAAGAAGCAGAATGGCTTGCGACAGGTTATATGCCATCTCTAGAGGAATATTTAGAGAATGGAAAAGTGAGTGCAGGGTCTCGTGTTGTGACCTTGCAACCTGTATTATCACTAGATGTGCCTCTTTCTGATGAAATTCTCAAAGAAATTGATTACCCATCAAGGTTTGATGAGTTATTATGCTTAACCTTAAGATTAAGAGGTGACACAAGGACATTTAAGGTATGCTATAAATTTAGAATCTTTAACTTTCATAGCCTCATATTTCTTTGCATATGATCAATCAACATATATTTAAGGTAACTATATTTGGCATCTTACAAAATGTTAATATTGTTTGTGAAGGCTGAGGCAGATCGTGGAGAAGTAGTATCATGCATAACATGCTACATGAAAGACCATCCCGGATCTAATGAGCAAGATGCATTGAATTATCTCAATTATTTAGTTGATGAAAGACTCAAAGAATTAAATTGGGAGTATTTAAAGCCTGACAATGTTCCAATAATTAGCAAAGACAATGCATATAATTTATCAAAAGGTCTCCAACTTTTGTACAAAGAAAGAGATGGATTTAGTGTCTCTAGTATTGAGACAAAGAATCTTATCAGCAAAATGATGATTGAACCAGTGCCAATATAACTTTTGAATTATTTTATGTATTTATAAGGTTATAATCATCATTTAATGGAGGTTCCTACCTTCATCAATATTATATTTATATATGAAATGTAACTGATTTGGTGCAAGTTATATATAATAAATAACAATTTTGTAGAATGAAATTTGCAATGTTTTCTTGCATAATTTATATCAACTTGTAAGGTTTTCCCAAATATGTATGTATGTATATTTGTATGTATGTATGTTCCTAATTTCTTAATTTTCCTTCCATATATATTTTAACTTTCAGACTACAAATAATTTCCTTTCATCCTATTCTTATAATAATATTTCATTCCATAACTTTCACTAAAATTAATGCAATTTTATAGTAAACTATGTTATTTATATTTCATGTTGGTTTAATGATAAATCTATTTGAATTTAAATACAATATTTTGTTTCTAGATAAATTAAGGGAATCAATTAAAAATCTCATCCATAATTAGTCCTTTCTTGCTACGACCCTAATATTAGAGTACATCAAGTTATGAATAGTTAGCTTGTGGCTATACTAACTCCCAATTAAGTCATATTATCATGTTATTATATTGTTATTTAGTTAATCAGGTTGAATCCTAGGGCTTATATAAAGTTATGTAGGTTGGATTAGTGATAGAAAATAAGGTGGTGATTACCCCAAGCCAACTCAAATTGATCAAACTCAAACAAGGAACCAACCCTTCTAGCATTATTCACTCAAATTTCCCTAAACATATGCACCTAAAGGCTCGTAGCCCTCCAAAGCTAACTTTCCTCAATATCTTTTACAAAAGGCCACACAAAGACCCATTAGACATTATTTGAGGCACACTTCAACTCTTGACACAACATATCAAAATATTTCTTGAGGTTTCTTTACAACAAAATGAAGAATCAATAGACTTCCCTGCCTTTTAGGCCACCAAATAACCCTCTTTCACAAAGGAGGTACCTCCAAAACAACTATTTATCACAAAAACTCAATTGATAGTGCTTAATTATGTTACAAAACACCAAATTCCATCAACATTTCCCAGTGCCATGATCTTTAAGGTGCTAATCCTTGAAACCCTTAATTTGCATACAATTAACAAGGGTTTACTGAAACTCCTTTTTCCCAAGCTTATCTGACCCAATCAATGCTTCCAACAGACCCAAAATGGTCTACAAAAACTCACTCAACCCTTATATAGATAGTACCATTAGCAATTTTACAAAACCCTAACTCAACACCCCATTTACACTTGGAAAACAATGCATTTCTACCCTAGGGCATCATCCAAAAACCCAAAAACTCACTTCCTCTGCCCTCCAGACCATCAGAACATCTAACTTAACATGTAAGAATTCATTCCACTAAGTTACAAGCCAGGATAGTGGGTGGAATGACTTAAGGCATCATTTAAACTCCAATCAAACCCTTGACTAGTTTTTTAATGGGTTGTTCCAGAAAATTAATGAATTCTCCCACAGATCACAATGAAAAACTCTCAAACTTGCTTCAAATGGAAGCTAGTACATTCCCCTACAAAATACAACAACCTTCAAAGCACACTTAGACTGTATGGGCTTGTACAATCCCTATAAAGTACAAAATAATAGAAAAGTTACAGAAAATAGGCATTGTTATTAATAGAGAATATCAATACAATCTCCACCAACCTCTGTTCAAGCCTTTTTGAGGCTTTATATACATATTTCATTCAAATCTAACCAAAAAATTTTCTATAACTTCCCTTTAAACTACCATGACCCTTCACGTTCTTAAAAGTTGCATTTTGTGCAATTTATGCTGACAACTTTTTACCTATTTGCAATATTTGCATTTTTTATCCTCTATTCACCTAAAACATTAGTAATGGTCTATTTAGACCTTATTATTCAACCTAAGAGCTTGACTTAACACAATAAAATTACATTTTTGATTCCTTTACATCTTTTGTCCACATTGACAACATCCTTGAGAAGATTTAGCAATTTCTACAAAATGGAAACAAAAGACCTCAAAACTTCACCAATTACATTTGAATGGTCACAATGGACATTATTGAACTCAAAATACCCCTAAAACACATAGACCCTAAGACTTGACCATTTTTTTGCATATCTTGAACTTGGTGCTCTTGCACCATACACACTACCTAAAAAGGTTTTCATGTCTCTTGGAAACTGATCCTCCACTATTCCTCCTTTGAATGCTCCATTTCTTTGACCTAAAAAAGATAAATTTTGAAATATTTCTCTATACTTACCATCCTTGAGTTCATGAAAAACTTTATATGGTTTCTCTTGCTTTGTAGCACAACTTTTGACCTTCTTTCCATTTGTGATTGATATAGGGCATGTATCAACTACCCTCTGCCTTGTCCATTTAGCATACTTATCTTCATAACTCTTCCCTAGTTTTTCTCTTTGTCTCACTCTTTCCTTTTCCTTGAATTTAGGCATCAAATTTACTATCCTCGAAGCATTTTCACTTTCAGACTTATACATCACTATTTTGTTACTCCTAGGAGCCTTTTTCTCACCAAGGCTTGACTATTCTTCAACTTTTGCAACTACTACAAGGCACCACACTATTCCAAACAAAATTTGATCAACTTTTCTCAACTCATCTTGCTTTATCATCAATAATTCACCATTAACCTTCTCTAGGCCAGTCTCCATCTTCCTTTTCTCATTATTTTCCCCTTCCAATTGTGAACCAATCTATAATAACTCTGTCCTATTGTCTGTAACCTTTGTCAAGGCTTCCAATTGATCATTCTTGACTTCTCCAATCTTCACATATTATTTTCTACCCATCATGATTACCTTTATTTCCCTTGTCTTCTCCCTATCTTCTTCTTGTAATGGAAACAAAGTGAATGAGTTCCCTTCATGCACAATCTGATAAGTATTAACCCATCCATCATACACAACATGTTTATCAAATTTCCATGGCCTTCGAAGCAACAAATGGAAACATAAAATTGGTAGAATATCATAGAGTACCCTATCTTTGTATCCTCTTATCTAAAATTCAACTAAAGCCTACTCATTGACTATGAGTGACTAATCATCATTTAACCATGACACCTTATAGGGTGTTTGATGAGGAACTTTCACCAAATTCAACTTATCTACCATTTCCTTTGATACTATATTATCAGTGGAGCCTAAATCAATTACTAGCTTGCATATGTTACTTTTGCTCTTGCAAGTGGAATTGAAAAGAATTCTTTGCAATGGCTCTTTCTCCTTGGAGGCCTTCAAGAGTTGTCTTTGCAGCATCAGACTCTCACCTACTTCAGGAACAAAATTATGACTTGATGAATTGACACTTTCCTCTTCATCCTCTTGCACAATTTGGACCCTCTTTTCACCTCTTCTCTCACTCCCACTTGTAGTAGCACAAAACTTATTAGGACACTTGAAGAATAGATGACCAAATTCACCACACTTGTAACACCTTCCTAGAAACACACTAGGATCTATTTCTTGATCTGTATACCTACCCCTATAGTTTGTTCTTCCACCTCTCCATCCACCTCTAGATTCAGCCACTTGTTCTTTTCCTTTACCAACATCTTCTTGTTCTTCTTTGGATTTTTTTGGTGTAGAAAAAGTACCTCTACCCCTAGAAGTACTATATCTTCCTCTTGTTTCCTTCTCTTGTCTTCTCTTCATTTTCTCTTCAGCCCTTATAGCCATTTGAAAATATTCTTCTACTGTCTTTGGTATCATCAAACTTATCTCATCTTGTATATTATACCTTAGACCATTAAGATACCTTTCCACTCTTTCTTCTGCATCTTCCTCATGCTTTGTTCTTATACTTAACCTATAGAACTCCTTGGTGTATGCTTGCACATCTAAGTCCTTTTGACTAATATTTTGAAGTATTTTAAGAAATTGAACATTGTAATGATTAGGAAGGAACTTAACTTTTATTTTTTCCCTCATTCTCTCCCAAGAAGTGATATTAGCCTTTCCCTTTTCCTGGTTTTCATCTTGCACAAAGTTCCACCATAGCAAAGCATGTCCTTTCAACTTGGTTTTTTCCTTCTTCACCTTGTGTTCTTCATCTACCTCTTCACCTTCAAAATAATTTTCCATGGCTCCTATCCAATCCAAGAGTTCTTCACCATATATTTTACCTCCATACATAGGCAAGTCCATTTTTCTATGTCCACCTTTCACAACCTTCAAAAGCTTCAACATCCTCACATCCTCTAGATCCAACTCTTGCTCTTCACTAGAGGTTTCTTCCACTTCAGAATCACTCTCATCCATGTCAACCCTAGCTTTAGACCTAAATACAACAACCTCCTTCTTCAAGGCTTCCAATTCTTTAGCCTAGTTATCAATCTTCCTTGCAACAATGCTTCCTTTAGGAGGCATTTTGATTCCCCCTATTACACCTTTTCCTTGCACACAAACCTTTAACCTTCTTCCTCAAGAGACCTACTCCCTTTGCTCTGATACCACCTGATAGAAAATAAGGTGGTGATTACCCAAAACCAACTCAAATTTATTAGACTCAAACAAGGAACCAACCCTTCCAACACTATTCACCCAACTTTCCCTAAACACACCTAAAGGCTTGTAGCCCTCCAAAGCTAACTTTCCTCAATATCCTTTAGAGAAGTCCATAAAAAGACCTACTAGACATCATCTAAGGCACACTTTAACTCCTAAAACAACATATCAAAATATTTCTTGAGGTTTCTTTACAACAAACTGAAGAATTAATAGACTGCCCTACCTTTTTAATCCACCAAATATAACTCTTTTATAAAGGAGGTACCTCAAAAAAAACTAGTTATCGCCAAAACTCAATGGAAATTGCTTAATTGTGTTACAAAACACCAAATTCCATCAACATTTCCCAATGCCATGACCTTTAAGATGTTGATCCTTGAAACCCTCAATTTGCATACAATCAACAAGGGTTTATTGAAACTCCTCTCTTCCAAGCTTATCTAACCCAATCAATGTTTGCAATAGACCCAAAATGGTCTTCACAAACTCACTCAACCCTTATGTAGATAGTCCCATTAGTAATTTGACAAAACCCTGACTCAACACCCCATTTACACTTGGAAAACAAATGCATTTCTACCTTAGGGCATCATCCAAAAACCCAACAACTCACTTCCTTTACCCTCCAAGCCATGGGAACATCTAACTTAACATTTAAGAAGTAATTCCATTGAGTTACAAGCCAGGACAGTGGGTGGAATGACTTAAGGAATCATTGAAACTCCAATCAAACCCTTGATTAGTTTTCTAACAAGTCATTCCAGAAAATTAATGAATGAATTCTCCCTCAAATCACAATGAAAAACTCTCAAACTTGCTTCAAATGGAAGCTAGTACATGCCCTAAAAAATAAAACAAGCCTCAAAGCACACTCAGACTACATGGGCTCTTACAATCCCGGTAGAGTACAAAATAACATAGAAATTACAAAGGATAGGCTTTGTTATTGATATAGAATTTCAATACAATCTTCACCAACCTATATTCAAACCTTTTTGAGGATTTATATACATATTGCATTCAAATATAACCAAAAAACATCTATAACTACCCTTTAAACTACCATGACCCTTCACATTTTTAAAAAGTTGCATTTTGTGCAATTTTTGTTGACAACCTTTTGCCTATTTGCAATATTTGCATTTTTGACCCTCTAATCACCTAAAACATTAGTAATGGTCTATTTATACCTTATTCAGCCTAAGAACTTGACTTAACACAACAAAATGGCATTTTTTCTTCCTTTACATCTTTTGTCCACATTGACAACATCCTTAAGAAGATTTAGCAATTTCTACAAAATGGAAACAAAAGACCTCAAAACTTCACCAATTACATTTGAATGGTTACAATGGACCTTATTGAACTCAAAATAGCCCTAAAACACCTAGACCCTAACACTTTACCATTTGTTCAATGCATATCTTGAACCTAGCGCTCCTACACCTCTTAGGTGATATCCTAAGCATAAATAAGTGTATATAGGAGGTTGTGAGTCTTATTTCATCATCAGATTGTGAATTGTGTTCCATTAGAGATATTTGGATGTTTTCACCCTCAAAGTGGTTTCTTATTCTCAATTATTATCAAGTATTTTTAGCATATTTTCTATCATATAATCTATTGTGCAAGTTAATTCATTACAAGTGGTATCAAAGCATGATATTGACATTGTTACGATGAGGAAAAAATTTCAATTTTGGAGGTCATTTTGTGAAGCCCATATCACTCTAATTTTGGTGGATTTTATCTTAATTTTAAAGGATTTTTGAAGGACATATTAAAGAAGCTACAGTTCACATTTCATAGGAATTGGGGTAGAATTGAGAAAATTATTGTAGAATTAGGGTTTTTGACCAAATTATTTGGAAGGTTCATATATCCTACATCTTGCAGAATTGGTTCTTCAATTTTAGTGGGTTTTTGGAAGATATACTAGAGTAGACTGCAAAAAAAATTCAAATAATTTGAAGCAAAAATAAGTGATTTATTACAAAATCAGGGTTTAAAAAAAATCACCCTCAAGGCTAAAAATCACCTATTTTTTAGGAGAATTTTCTATTCAAGTGTGACCCAACCCCTAGTAAACCACAGTGAAATTTTTGGATTATTTTTAATTTATTTGTGTGGCATATTGAAAAAATATTTTCTACCATCATGATGGGGCCTATAACAAGAGGTAAAAAGAATGCCACTACACTAGGGAAATCTTTAGAAAATGATGGGGTAGAAACCAAGGGTTTTAATCCTAAGGATGAAATAAAAAAAGTCAAGGGTGATATTTCATCATTAGAGAAGAAGATTATAGAGGAAAGTAGTGAATTCAAATCACTTATTCAAGGTATGAGGTGTAAGGGTGAAGATTCACCTTGTAAGGAGGAAGATAATACTTTTTTTGGACATGAATTCCTTGGAATTTACTTTGATTTCAAGAAGGATCCTTCCTTTAATAATCATATGCCAAGGAAATTCATACCCAAGTTGGATATGAGAAATTTTGATGGCAACGATCCAACCAATTGGCTATGCTAAATGGAGTAGTTCTTTGATATTCATCATGTTAATAGTCAACAAAAGGTGGCTATGGCATCACTATACCTGGAACTAGATCAATTTATTTGGTATCATTGGTTATATGATGAGAAGAGAAAAAAGGGTTGTGTGATCACATGGTTAATTTTTCAAGAGGGACATGCTACCCATTATGGATATTACTTTATGGATGGCTACTTCCGCCAACTCACTAAATTAAAGAAAATAGGCATGGTCAAGCATTGTATTAAAAAATTTCAAACCCTTTCTCTAAGAGTCAAGAATGTGGTAGAAGAAAATATGATGGAACTATTTCTAGGTGGTTTAAAGGATCACATAAAATATGAAGTATGATTCTTCCAACCACAATCCTTATAATTACAAGCATTTGTAATGGTAAGACAAGTGTTGAACACCTAGAATACTAAAGGGGGGTGAATCAATATTCTTTGAAACCACTTAAACATTTAAGCATTCATTCCACATAGCATATTCAATTTGTAGTATGAAATAAAAGCATGAAAGTAACCATCAAAACCACATGTAACACATGAACACCAAATTTTTACATGGAAAACCCAAAAAGTAAAAAGCTATGGTGAGGACTAGCTCACTTTATATTATAACTAGTTATAAGATATTACAAAAATGCTCACTGCAAATGGACTCACTATGGTCAATAGAAAGAAGAAAATATAGAAGAGGGGTGGAACACAACCAAAATGAAGTATTACAAATGCACCTACAACATGCTAGAATATAGTTCTACTAAATATCAATATACATAATCAACACACTTCATATCACTTTGACTTAACACTTTACTCTTCTCTATATTCGCATCACCTTTGCACAATTCACATCAACAATACTTGTATTCTCACTATACAACATTGAAATTAACTTACATATATATCCATCACATCCACAAATACCAACAACATCAATTAGGTTTGCCTAATTAGATGTATCAAGAAAAGGCATAACTTGTTGCCTCCCAATCAACCATACACATGTCACACGCCTTAATTCAAAATATGAAATCCTATGGTACCTATGTACCATACTCAAAGAAGAAAAGATTCAATTCCCACTTGAATGGGGTGGTAGCAACATGAAAGAATACTTGAAATATCTTGCCTGATGTCTTTTGATCCCTGCATATTACCTTCTTTGAAATAGATCCATGTTGGCTTCATCTTCACCTTAGGTTTCATCAACACTTGGCAAAGGAAGTTGAACTTGTCAAAAGAATCCTATCCCCCATCTACACATCTGTATTCTTCCTTAAATAGTGCCTTAACAATTGATACAACAACTCTAATGGGTGTATGTGAAGCATCAAACTCAAGTAGCTTGTTGTGTTTGACTTGAAGGGACTAAAATCCACTTACAACTATAGATAACCCTTGACAAAACAAATAATAGTTAGATAAACTATATTACAATTTACCATCTAGAGATACCTTATGCAATGACAGTGGGAATTGATCAATCTTCCCATCAGATTGATGATACTCTTCCTCCTGCACTTGGATGAGAACAAGTTCAACATTATCCACTACAACTACTTGGTGAGCACCATCACCAGCTATTTCTTCTTTTCCCTGACTCTCACACTCTTTGAGTGGCCTTGTCAACATGGCAACAATTGACTAAAGTAGTTTGGTTTACAAATCCAAAATGGTAACTTCATCTTCCTATCAACATCTCTCTCTATTGTTCTGATAACACACATTAATCTCCTTGCATCCTCAAACTCAAATAGCATATGGTTCACATGGTGAACTAAATGGAAAGCCCTATTCTTGTAGCCCAACAACTGAAAATGACATATATTTTTCCTACCATCATGCTTAGCATTCCTATCATATTTTGGTAAGTGAAAAGGGGTTTTAATCCATATATTTTTCCTACCATCATGGAAAGCCATATTTTGGTTTACTAGGGGTATTTATATTCAAGTGTGACCTAGCCCCTAGTAAACAATTGAAAATGACATATATTTTACCTACCATCATGGAAAGCCATATTGTGGTTTACTAGGGGCATTTCTATTCAAGTGTGACCCAGCCCCTAGTAAACCACAGTGAAATTGTTGGATTATTTTTAATTTATTTGTGTGACATATTGAAAAAATATTTTCTACCATCATGACGAGGCCTATAAGAAGAGGTAAAAAGAATGCCACTACACTAGGGAAATCTTTAGAAAATGATGGGGTAGAAACCAAGAGTTTTAATCCTAAGGATGAAATAAAAAAAGTCAAGGGTGATATTTCATCATTAGAGAAGAAGATTATAAAGGAAATTAGTGAATTGAAATCACTTATTCAGGGTATGAGGTGTAAGGGTGAAGATTCACCTCATAAGGAGGAAGATAATACTTTTTTTGAACAACTAAATGGTGTAATCACTAGGTAGAAATTTTCCCTTCAATTTAGCCACCATCCTATCCCAAGAGGTGATTTTATACTTCCCCTTCTTTCTCCTTTCACTTTGTACATAATCCCACCAAAGCAAGGCATGTACCTTCAACTGAAAATCTAAACCATGTATTGTGTTTACTAGCAACTCACCTTGCTCCACTTGCATATTAGAATCAAATTCACTTGCTTCAAAAAAATTTAAATGATTGATTCTTGACATTGGGAATAAAGAAGGTGAAAAATCACCCACAACTATGTCTATATTATCCTTCAACATACTTTGGATCCCCCATGGAAAATTAGAAGTGTCAACTATTGTCATGGCAATCTGGGGTTTGATCATGATTTGAAAATTCAACTTTCACTCCTTCATGGACTGTGGGAACTCTTTGGGACTCGTTAACATCATCCTTGACCCCACCATTATATATTTTTCTTCCTTCTCTATGATTTGGAAAAACCCCTTTTCACTTACCAACATAGTACTAAAACCCATTTTTACTAAGGGTGTAGGAAACTCCATCTTTCTCAAAGACATATATTTTTCCTACCATCATGCTTAGCATTCCTATCATATTTCCAAGGTCTCCCCAAAAGAAAATGACACACATCCATTGATATTATATCACACAAAACCATATCAATGTATCCCCCTATATGAAAATCAACCCAACTTTGCTCATTTACAACTACTTGTTGTCCCTTATTTAACCAAGACACCTTGTAGGGGGTAACATGAGGAATCCTTTTTAATTTCAGCTTCTCAACCATTTCAAGAGAAACCAAATTTTTTGTACAACCAAAAGCAATTACAACCTTGGAACACCTACCTTGGCTTTTAAATGTAGTTTTGAAAAGAGACTTCCTCTATGGTGGTTCCTTCTCCATTCTCCCTTTGAGTAGAGTCTTTCTCATCACCAAAAAATCTTCGATCTATGGTTTTTCAACATGTGGAAAGGAATGTACACTCTCAACATCATCTCCACCTTGTGCAATCTGGTTTCTTCATTCTCCTCCAAATGAAGTAATGGATTGATTTTAAGTGCATTGCCATGCTTGATTCCCTACAAATTTATTGCACTTATAAAATTTCCCTATTAAACCACTTGGACCTCCTCTTTGGCTTCCAAGTATTCCCCTAGAATATGATCTCCTTCCCCTAAAGCCATCTCTTGAATTTGTAGCTTCTTCTTGAACTCTACTTGTCTCTCCTTGACTCTCATATGACTATCCTGAATTAGCAAATGCCCCTCTTCCTCTAGAACTTGTTCCACTACCCCTAATTTTCTTTTCTTTCCTTCTCCTCAACTTATCTTTAGCCTTGATGGCCAATTGATAACACTCCTCTATCATTCTTGGATTGCTAAGGCTCAACTCATCTTGAAGTTTGTATCTCAACACATTGAGATATCTTTCAACTTTCTCCTAGCCATCTTCTTCATGACTTTCCCTTATGCTCAATTTTTAGAAATCCTTTGTATAGGTTTGCACATCCATATCCTTTTTCTTGAAATTTTGAAAGCTCTTGAACAACTAAATGGTGTAATCACTAGGGAAAAATTTTCCCTTCAATTTAGCCACCATCCTATCCCAAGAGGTGATTTTAGACTCCCCCTTCTTTCTCCTTTCACTTTGTACATAATCCCACCAAAGAAAGGCATGTCCCTTCAACTTTGTCTTGGGAAACTTAACCCTTTTATCTTCTAGCTCACATCTTCATAGTCAAAGTAGTTATCCAATGCTCCCATCCAATCTAGGATTTCTTCACTATCCATCTTTCCTCCATACATGGGTAAATCCATCTTGATCTTACGACCATCTCCCTTGACTACTTTTAAGAGCTTTGCAATCATCAAGTCATTAGGATCCATCTCTTCCTTGGACCCTTTTTGGGAACTTTACTCTTCCCCTTCTCCCTGGTCACTCAAGTCTCAAGTGGCCATTCCTCTTTTCTGACTTGTTTCTAGGGTAGCAAGCCTCTCCTTTAATTCTCTCATCTCTATAGCATGTTTTTCCTTCAACTCATTCACTTCTCCAGTAATGATGGAATTCCCTTTTGGAGGCATTTTTTTTCCTTTGTATCTTCACCTTTTCTTCTTCAGATCAAACTTACGCTCTAATACCAATTCGATGCAGAGTAGGGGTAGAAGTTACATGATTGATACCATATTTCACAAAAATGGGCTCATTCATCTCTCAAAGTTCAAAGGAAACCATTTTAGGGAAAACATCTTCAACAAGGGTAGGTATTTGATTCTTAAAGCAACTAACCATCCAAGGATAACCACAACCCACAGTCACCCACAAGGACCCTTTGGTCTCCCACCTATCAAACTCACTCAGTTAACTACTCACAAGAACCTTCACACATCAACTAATGACCTTTCTTTCACAAACTACCCCTTTACCCTAGTAGCCTTTCAATATGGCATATTTAGGCATAAATCCCAAAGTAGAATTGATACCCAAAATGTAGATGGGTAAAAATACAAAGTTGTGTCACACTTTTATAAAGGAAATAGCCAATGCTGATCTAAATTTTAAACTTGAATCATTAGAAAGTGGCATATATGTTTTGAATTTTGAAATGATGTAAACTAATAAAATGTGTATTTTTTGGTATATTCTATGTTTGTATTTTTTTGGAAAAATTAGAAAATTATTTTAATATAGTTTTTTATAAATTAACACTATAATTTAGTTTTGATAAAATGTTGAAAATTGATGTTACATGAGATGTATAGTTTTATATAGTAGGGTATGTGCAGGATCATCATGGAAAAAATAGGCCCTTAAGTGGCAAAAAATTCAGAAAAATCAGTGTTAGGCAACTTGACATAAAAATTTGAATAAGTTAACTATATTATTTCAAAAATATGTAAGAATAGAATCTGTAGAAAATTGAATGTAGTTTCTAAACTACTAGGTTTATTTAAAAATAAATAAAATCTATTTGGTGAAAATTTAAAATTTCAATGCAGTAGTATTTAAATTTCAAGGGAAAAATAAGAAGTAGGTGTCTGTCTAACCACCCTAACCATAATAAAATGATAATAATTTTTTATAAGATTTTATCTATAATTAGAGGACTCATATCCGAATGTGATGCATATTTCTTTTGTAATTTTTTTCCAAGTAAATAATTAATTATGAATTTTTTATTACAACTTTTAAAAAATATAAAAACTCATGTCTGACCACCTTAACTTGGTCAAAACTTCATGAAATTTATTTTTCTTTTTTTAATCAGGTATAGTATGTGAAGCATAGAATGTGATGCATATTTTGGATTCAAAAATATGATATTGTTTGAAAGTTATAGATGTTTTTCAATTAGCCTATTGATTAGACTTTAGTCATAATTCTAATAGAAAATAAATAATTACTATTTATTAAATTAAAATTAAAGAATAATTTATATTGGTGGAAAGTTGAGAATCTCCTGTAAAAACCTTTTTTGTTTCATCAATTTTGGGTAAAAAAAGTTGTCAACCACATACCCTACAAATACCCATAATATTGCCACTTTTTGGCCCATCATGATCCTGCACATACCCAGTATTTTTTCTCTTTTTTCCTTCATTTTTTTTTTGTATATTTATAATTGAAAACTTTAGGGCATGGATATATTTTCTTGAAATTTTAATAAATACATATTTTTAAATAAATATTTCAATGTGCTTGTATTAAAACATGATTGTTTCCACTCGACGTCAACTTTTATATTGAATATTTATCTAAAATAGAAAACAAATTATACTCTCTTAATCTAGACTCTTTTACCTAAGGCATCATATTTTAAATTCTTTTTTTTTAATAAGTTCTACTATTTTTCTTGACATGGTAATCAACCTAATATTTTTGTGCTAATAACCTAGTTTTAGTAAAAAATAAAAAAATACAATATAAATAATATTTAACTATTAAAATAAATATATATTTATAAACTACACTTATGGATCTACAAAAGGGTATTTTTACTTTTTTTAAAGGGTTTTTAATATGAGTAGGATTTGTTGAAACATCAAATTTTTCAAATAATTTTAACTTTTTAGTAAAGTGGCCCCAAAGTGGTTCTACATATGCATTTAGCCAACAATTTTAGTTTGAAAAGTTGTGTACATATTTAACTTATCTAGAATGAATCTTACTAGATCATATGTTTGACCAAAATTCATTTTTAGTTATAAATACTAAAATTTGCTTGTCTTGATAATTTAGCCAAAAGTGTGACACAACTTTGTACTTTTACCCAAACACAGATTTAGATACCCTTTTGGGCCTTCTCAAACATATAAAAAATTCAAGTAGGGTTGTTTTGGAATGGAAGGGCTAAAAAGTGATTGTCCCAGTTTATAGTTAGGCCTAATGGCTTGAACAACTTGGTGCCAACAGGTTTTTTGCATCTTAGGTTCTATATATTCACTCTAAGGCTTCAAAAACATTACACCAAATCCTGAACATAAGGTTCAATCATCCAAATCTTTCCCCAATTACATAAGATGCATTTCAACACCTCACTAGGTTTATTCGATCTAATACATCAAGAAACCAAACCCTCATGCTTCCTCTGTGTGTGCACACCATCTCCCATGATCCTACAACTTTGAGAAATCAAAGATCATCCTACCTTAGACCATTCCACCAATTTTGAAGACCTTTCACTAGTGGAATGCAGTTCTACACATTTTACAGACCCACTAGTTACTTGTGATTTAGACCAATTTTGAGAAAAATATAACTTCCTCAAAACATAATGGATTTACATGAAACCAGTGCAAAACGAAAGAAGATTCAATGTGACATCAACCAAAATTGTCTTTATAATGTTCCTAGATCATACAAAATCGTACAACTCATTGTAGCAACAAAGAATGTTTTGAAAAATGTAGAAAACAAAGTATTATTTTCTTGTATCTTCAAATATTCATAAAAACCAACTACATGGTCAATGACACAAGGCCTTTTAAGGAATTTCCAACCATCCCCCAATGGTTACAAACCAACTTTCAAATTAAAGACTCAACAAAACAACATTATGCCTTGTTATGATAGAAATTGCAAAAGTTGCATTGGCAACATTGTGCAGCATTACAATATTTTTCATTGACATATTACCTTAACACCTAATGACTCCAACCATACTAAAACACATATGAAATGGTCTTATAAGACCTTATTACATTCCAATAACTCAACCAACACAAAATATCAACTTTTGACACCATTTGGAGGCATGAAATCCTATGGTGCCCCTACACTAGCTTACCAATCTTTCTTGACTTCTTCCCATCCTTTCTTGGATAGGACAAGCATGAAGCTCTATGTCTATAACTCCATGAAGAGATCTTATCCATCATATAGAGAGTTGGGTACTAGATTTAACTTAATTTCCTTCTCTACATTCATCAAGGAACTAGAAATAGGTGCAAATTTTGCATTCACTAGATCCTTGAGATGACCAAACTGTGTATAATAATCTTCTCCTTTTGTACTTATAATTGGAAGAAATTCCCATGCATATTCTCAATTACTGGCCTTATTCTCCCATCAACAACTTATTTCATATCATAGGCACCAAATTCCATATCAATTTGGGACTCAATGGAGTCCATTTCATCCTTAATGCTTTGGTGGAGTTGGGCCACTTCATACAAAATTGGAACAACACCTTGGATTTGGCACTCTTCTGATGAGTTTGTAGAATTTCTTTCTAGGTAGAGGCATGGAAAGAATCACCTACTTGTAGCTTGTGTAGTGGATAAATCTTATCCATATCAACCTACCCTTGTTGCATTAGAAGTTGTAGTAGCTATGCAGATACAACTGACTAGAATTGGACCTACAGTCTTAACAAATTCTTTAGTGAATCTCTGGAGGTACTATAATATTCTCCAATGATCTTCACTTTATCTTCTACATCATTCATTTCCAAATCCCTTTCTTTGTTAACAATGCCACTTTATGCTTTCTCATCATTCTTCTTAGAATTTTCAAGCTCTTCCTCAACCTTCTCATCTTTAGTACTAGATACAATCATAGTCTTTTTCTCATCATTAATAGATTTATCAATGTTATTTGGAGGCATATTCATCTCTACGTTATCTTATATTGCTCCTTCAACACTCTTTTCAGGTTTTGGATAAGAGGAGTTATGACCAATAGGTGTGTCCTCCTTCTATGTCTCTATAACCTTTTCTTCTATAGTACTATTTTCTTCCACATCCGTGTAAGGAATTTAAGGTAGCGGAATAGCTTTCTACACTAATCTTGACAGGAGGATAATACAAAAATTAATAGATTTTTTTAATAGTTACAAAAACTTAAACATAAATAAACATAAATATCATGCATACCAAAACACATTGATTTACGTCGGGAAAACCCTTCTGCGAGAAAAACCCCACACTCCAAAATTTGCCTAATATATTATTCAAAAATCATAAAGATGATAATATACTTTTAAAGCAAGATTCTCACATGAGTACCACCAACTAGAGATACAAAGGCAACATGACCACTATCAAAATCTCAAAGTATATCACAATACACAACCATAATACAATGCCCTCATAAAATAGGGTTTCCTTCTAGGAAAAGTCAAGCTAATAAAATATCCCCCCCACATCACTAACATATGAATAATACCTTATGTAATTGCAATCTATTGAAACACATTTTTCAAAAAATCTAGGAGAGTGTCATTTTGCACATTTTCTTCTTCTATTCCATGCTCATGTTGATCATATTCTTGTTGTGTTTCTTCTATTGCATTAACTTTTGGAGCTAGCATATCACCATGCATTTCTTCTTCACTGTCTAGAGTTAGTCCTAATATATATGCCAAATTTTCAACCTTCTCCACAGTTTCATTCCAAAGCCTCTCAAGATCATTATGATCTCTACTCATAAGAGTAGTTACCCATTATACTATTTAGAACTCCTTGTTGTACAACTGAGCCAATGTGGCTTTATTTTCATTCGAGAGGGGTGTACTAACCTTCTCCAAAGTAAAATACCTTAATTTTGTTTCTTCATCAATGACTTCCTATTTTCTAGCATATAATACATTCCTCAACTTGACACCTACAAATTTTTTTCAATATTCTTCATATTTAATTTAAAATTAATAATGTATTTGGGTAGGTGCAAAATGTTGGAGGGCCAAAAAGTGGCCAATTTTTTTTTTTAAATAAAAGGCTATAACGTGAGCATGCTATAACATGCTTGTATTATGGCTTGGTGTGACCGAGCCTAAGGCTTGGTCACAATGAGCCTATAAAGTGCTTGCATTTTAACTTGAGCATATTATAGCCTATTATAACAAAAATAAAAGCACATCAAATTTATTTTATTTTCACTATCATTTTTTTCTTGCCCATGGTCAGTAAACCCTATTGTTGTGCACTCACATTTTGGAAGCATCAAATATTGCAATTTCTTTGTCAGGATGTCACCACATTAGTGGGGAGGTCAAATAAGTAAGCGTTGTTTGGTTATTTTGTGAATTTTTTGTTAAATAGGTAAATTTAGATTTTTTTTATGTTCATTTCTTTAATTTATAGGAGTTGATAATCAACCTAAAATTCCTCCTCAAAATATTTCTCCTCATGAACAAGCACATGAAAAAAATCCTAAACAACTACAGGAAGAAACTCCTCTAACAATTCCTCAACATCCTCCTAGTACTTAATAAAATTTAATGGGGGACATTGAAAACAACAAAAATAAATTGAGTTAATCATGAGGTTGAATGATCCTATAAGTTCAACCTTGGAAAGAAGCACACTTGAAATTTCACTTCAATCCATGTTAACACATGTAGATGTAATTAGCAAGAAATTAAGTGGTTGGGTGGATAAGAGGTAGAAGTGTGGGAATTTTTATGTAGATAAATTATCATATAAAGAAGTAAAAGATGAAAAAATTATAAAATATGATTTGTGCTCACTATTCACTAACCTACGTATAAATCAAACTCTTGACCTTAATAGCAAGAGGTTTCATATCCATTGGTGCAACCACCAAGTGATTAGGAACAATTTTTAGAATAGGTGATGGATGGTTTTTGACCATCCACCATGCAACAATAATGAGATCCCCCAATATTTCTTGAGGAAACTCTACTGCAAGTTCATCCTCAAGAAAATCCCCAACTATTTTGATATGCAAGACTTTTAGGGGAAAGGTGGTGGGTTGGCATAGGATAGACCAGTGCACGCCAAGATCCTCAACAACAAGGGAGATTAGTAGCCACTAGGTTGGCTTATGAGCACATTGCTATCCCTTCCATCATGAAGGAGAGTGTTGAGGTGGACACTCTAGAGTCTATTAGCTCTCTAACCTAGAGTATCATCCAACGTGCTAGTCTTGTAGTATAGCACCAGCTAGGGGAAATTTTGAGGGGTAGGGTTCCACCTCATTCTTGTTAGGTTTGTGGGTCATCCTATACATATGATCCCATTGACATTCAAGAGACTAATGCATAGGATACATCTACAACTACCCAATTGGAAATGGCATATGACACTTTGAATGAGGATTTTAGCCTCGATACTTAGGTAAATGTTAGCATGTACACTGAATTTAATTTATTAAATTTCATTTTTTGAAATGGAAGATTAACTAATTTAGTTTAATGATTGTAATAAAATTTCAGGGTCACAGTTTTGATACTAAATACATCGGCCCTCCACCTATTTTTTACTCTACTGCATCTATTGTTGAGGTATGTAACTAGTAAACAATCATAAATATTACATGTGAATAGAATTATTATAAGAATTATGGTATTCTAATATTTTATTTTGGATGTTGAATAGGTTAATATTAGAGGTTTAACATCAACACCTCCTAGTGCTAGTGAAGTACAAACCTTTACGCAAGTAATATACTAAAGAGTTTAACTAATGAATTGTACTTAATAGATTTGTGTAGTTTATATTCATATCATTGATTACATTGCATTGCACATTTTTAAAACTCAAAGCATTACTTCACATTGCATAACTAATAACTAGATATTGATCGATGAAAAAATTTCAATTACAATATAGTTTTTTAGAAAGTCAACATAAGTAGTGATGCGATTACTTCACATATTATAAGTAATAACTAAGAGAAACTGCCAATTGCATTTTCTTTTCATGGAATTCCATGAGACCACATTTTATTGAGGAATTTTTTCAAACAATTCACTACCTTGTCTATGCTAGGGATGCTTGGAAAAAATATATGAAAGCATAATAGTAAGCAAGATCATAGTCAAGGCAATGAGTTGTTTGAAAAAATTCCTCAAAGAAATATGGTCTCATGGTGATGGTTGAGGAATTTTTTCAAATAGCTCACCACCTTTTCTATGCTACCACATTTTCCATACATGTCTACCAAAGCATTTATCAAATAGTTCACTTCCTTATTGTTATGGCTAAAATCCTAAAATAGGTGTTTTCCAACAAACTATGGATGCTTGGAAAAAATCTATGAAAGCATAATATTAAGCAATAAAATAGACAAGATATTGAGTAGTTTGGAAAAATGCCTCAAAAAAATGTGGTCTCATGGTGATGGAATGGCATTCCATCAGCATGATACCATATTTATTTGAGGTTTTTTTTCAAACAACTCATTGTCTTAAGAATAGAAACCAAGCCTTTAGCCAAAATTCCCCTCCAAATCCTTTTCAAGGTCCTCATCCCCATCCTTAATTTACCAATCCATGGAAGCTTCCACCTCTTATTCCACTTATTCATATACCCACCCCTCCCTCTTCATGTCATGATCCACCTTCATCTCACAACCAAGGCTACACTATACCATCCACCCCATCCCAACATAATACCATAAAGAAGGTAATGAATTGTTTGAAATAATGCCTCAAAGAAATGTGGTCTCATGGTTATGGAATGCCATGACACATTTGTTTGGCCTGGCATTCCATCACCATGAGACTACATTTCTTTGAGGAAATTTTTCAAACAGTTCACTACCTTCTCTATGCTACTACATTTTTTGTACTTGTCTACCAAAGCATTTTATCACATGGTTCACTGCCTTGCTGCTATGGATAAAATACTAAACAAGTGCTTTGAAACAAGCTATGGATAGGGGAAATAGTAAGCATGATAGTAAGAAATACATAGTTCAATAAGTACTCATAATTTTTCTCATTATCTCATACATTATAAGCCATAACCTACATCTCTATTGTAGTTTTTGTGATTGAATAATTTATTGTTTTATT
Source organism: Sequoia sempervirens (assembly GCA_007258455.2). NCBI lineage: Eukaryota > Viridiplantae > Streptophyta > Pinopsida > Cupressales > Cupressaceae > Sequoia > Sequoia sempervirens. Next base: position 66,007,019 of record VDFB02000008.1, on the reverse strand, counting down.
TTTAGATGTTGCAAATAAAAACACCTCTAGATGTTCATAGGGAAATGGAGTTTGGTGTTTCTTTTTCTATAGACTCCTCGATGCCTCTCATGGGGGTATGAGGTAGATTACTAAATTTCAAATTACATTTGTTGTTATAGCTATTAGTTAGTGAAAAATAAAATGATTATTGATTTGTAGTTTAATTTCTCTTTGGATGGTTTCTATAGGACTTCAACACACCATAGTATTGGCATGTGAATATTTCCCTTGAGGAGAGTGATCATCTAGTGGCAGCAAGTGATTATTTTGTTAAATATATCATTTTTATAATGTAAGTTCTATATATTAATGCCATTACTTATTGTATTAGATAAGGTTTTATGAGGAACTAATCCTTAGGAGGAGCACCAGGAGCACCCCTCAACCTTAGAGTAAATGAGTGATAGACTTATCGCCATCTAGTCAAGCAACAAAGGGCAAGAGTTTGTTTTGATATACTAGAGGGTAATGAATTTTGATTCCAAGGTCATTTGTTGTACTCCTATATGGCATTTTTGGACATATTTTTTATTGCATATATTTGCCATTGTATTCCTATATGGAATTAATGTAAGCCTATATGGCTATTTTGTATATATTTTATACTTATATCAACATATATTGATGTATGCCTACATAGATATTTGGTTAATACTAATATCTTTTATTGATGGTTTCCATATTTTCATTATAAATCCATGCTTCAATAGCTATGAGTTACGTGTATTGAAGTTTACACTTTACAACTTATGTGTATTCCAATGTATACTTTGTGACTTCAATTTTTCATGTGTATACCTTATACTCATGCATATACTTTATATTAATGTGTATACTATGTATTCATGTGTATACTACAAGGCTTATGTATATTTGAGTACTTGTGCTTCACTTATTCATGTGTATACTTATTAGTTGGTTAGCCCTAGCATTTCTCATTCTTGTCCTTCATGGTTTGTCTTGAATATTTATTAATTGATGCTAAAAAACTTTATTAGTTGATGCTAAACAACTTTAGTATTTCTAAAAATGATTCACCAACGATTTATCATTTACATATGTGCTAATTCAATATGGAATCTGTGTGTGAGAATTGTTAGTATCAAAATGAAATTATAAAAACAAAACACCAATGCAACATTAAACTAAAGAAAGCAAGATAAATTAAATTCACTTGAAGCTTCTTCAAAACCGTTCCATTGTCCTCTATCTACAGTGATTCACTTGAAGCTGTTGCTCTCAGATTGTGTAAGCAAAGCTTCTCAGAATGGCAACCTGAAGAACAGGTATGCAAAGGGAGAATCCTTCTCTATCCTATGTGCTGGTGGAGTGAAATGTTGATGTACGGATATGCACAAGAGCTGTAAATTATGCACAGGGGTTGTGGATTATGAACACTACTGAAACTATGATATGAGATGGATAAACCATGATATGGAATGCTGACATGCTAAACTATGCTTCTAAAATACTATGGATGCTAGAATGATAATTGACTATAGTTTTCCTGTATGAAAGCTTCTCTATTTTCAAAGACCTAGCAGTCCCTTTTATAGATTTTCATAGACAAGAATCTAGCTGGCAAAGATCAATGGATGTAAGATTGTCTGGTAACTTTGAATGGTGAGAGATGGAGAGGTTGAGAGGAAGATGGAAGATGTTGGGAGGATGGAGAGAAGAATGGAGATTTGTCTTCAACCCATGGGAACAACCTTGCTCAAAAACAGAGAAATTAATTTTCTGTTTTGGAAGTTTGTTTCAGGGTTGTTGAAGATAAATCAAAAATTAAATTAAATAAATTTATTTATTTAATTTTGTGTGAATTATGGGAATTAAGATATTTTTGAAATATTTGATGTGAGTGAACTATAGAAGACTCAATTAAATATTTAGAATATTTAATTGTGAATGAATCTTAGAAGAATTAATTAAATATTTAGAAATATTTAATTCTAAATGGACTTTAGAAGAATAATATTTAATCTGTATTTGAATAAAATATTCAAGCCAATATTATGTAATAATTAATATAAATAAATTGTAATGTTTATTTAATTAATTAAAAAATGGATAAAAAAGAGTGATTAAATAAACTTATTTATTTAATCAAAATGAAAGAATGAACAATATAAATAAATCATTTAAATTTATTTATACACAAATTGAATTTAGAGATTTAATTAAATATTTAAAATATTTAATTAACTACCAGACTATTGTGATGTGACCATTTTTAAGTATATACATTTTGTCCCTCTTTGAAGTGATGTGTTTTACGTATTTCTTTAAAGAATTTTGAAATTTTTCCCAAATGAATATTTGATAGGTAGATGCCCCCTCGAACGATGAATCGATAAAATTTTCATTTTTGTGAAATTTTGTTTTTTTTGAATTTTTAGATTTTTGTGATGTTTAAGATGTCAATTCATCGTTCGAAAATTATGATGTGAATAAATTGTCATGGAAAGATGTAAAATGGAAAATTGATGACCTATATTGCCCCTGCAATGATAAAATGTGGTAAAATGCCCCAATTTTGCTTTTAAATAGGTTAAAAATGTCATTTTACATGTCATTTTCCAATTTTAACTTGGTAAAAAGTGAAAATTTTGAGCTTTGGAGTGAAAAATATGCCACTTCCTATCCACCAGCACCATTTTGAGCGCATCCGACAATATCAGCGGCCGGTTCACTATGGACCTGCGGTATGTACTCCGTTAAGCTTTTGTGATTTGAAAATCTACCTTTTAGGACATGTTTCCCAATGTTTTTGTAATGTTACACTATGTTGTAGCGCCTATTAGGATTTCTATAGTGCTGATTTTTTATTTCATAGCGCTTACAATTCTACAGCGCCAATTAGGATTTTCGTAGCACCTATTAGGATTTATGTAGCACCGACAATCCTGTAGCACCGATGATGTTTTTCATAGCGCTCATGAGATTTTTTGTAGCGCTCGTGATAGTGTAGCGTTGATTAAGACTGTTGTAGCGCTCTTTGCATTTTGTGTAGCGCCTGTGATTTCTTAGCACATATTTTCATTTTTGTAGCGCCCATTTTCAATTTATGACTTTGTATCGATGATTGACAAATTATGTTGCTCCTCTTTGACAATGTCCGGCATGATGAATTTGTTCCCAAGGTTGTTGGAAAAAAAACAATAGCTAATAAATTTTCTTTCAAGTTAATGAAAAACAAATAGGTGTTGATAAGTTTTCTTCTAAGGTTTTTTTAAGAACAAACAGGATTTTAATTAATTTGCATTTCATGATAAATAGTTGTTGATAAGTTTGCTTCTAAGGCTGTTAAAAACAAACAAGATTTTGATTGATTTGCTTTCAGATTTGATTGATTTATCGTGATAGATTGATTTTGACATTGTTTGGACTTGATGAATCTTCCTATTCAATAGGAGAGATTAGGCATCTTGCAGCTATGGGAGACATTCCCGAGGACATGGATTTTGATTCCGCAGCTTGTGCAGGCAAATAGAGATGTGATTGAGGCATGTGGATTGACCTCATTACTTGACATGCCTGAGGTGCACCTCAACAGAGGTTTATTGACAGCACTTGCAAAGAGGTGGCATAGTAATTTGAACACCTTTCATTTGGTGACAGGAGAGACTACCGTGACTCCTAAGAACGTGTATCGTATCTTGATGATCCCAGTGATGGGGGAGATAGTAAGGTTTGATGGCCGAGAGGCAGGAGGTACTGAGGATTTGAGGAGGATTTTTAGAGATGGTCATATTGTCAGATATTTCATCCCATGGGACAAGATTGTAGATTCATATGCGCCCTTTCCTTCTGTACTTGCAGGCTTTATTGGAGGTGTTTTGTGCCACGACCATAGGTCGAAGGGCTTTGCAATCAGGTGGGGTCATGTACTTGAGAGGATGCTGATGCAGGGCACATGGTATGCTTAGGGATCATGCATGCTTGCACATTTGTATGATGAGCTGCATCATATTGTGTATGGTGGAGGTCAAATTTTTGCAGTTGGCTGCTCACTATTACAGATATGGGCATGGGAGCATTTTGTTGTTATGCGACTAGTGACTCGAGGATGATGGCTTGCTGGTCGGCCATATAGATTTAGATATGCAGATATTATTACTCAACCAAGGTTGGGTAAATTAGATCATTGGAAGCATCTTCTAGATGATCTGGACACAATATGCTAGCGGCCGTATGTAGATTGTGAGGGATGGCCAAAGGATGCGAGGGAGATGCCCTATGTTTTTACTGCTAGATATATGATTGGTCGAACTCCTAGTATTATCGAGAGATTTCTTGTTGGTTGGGTTTGTTGACAGTATGGTCGGCCTCAGGGTATGCCTATGGGCTCTGCAATTTACGCATGTTGACAATAGGAGGTGACAGTATGGGGTCCATGGATTTCATATGATGCAGCAGTGGCGGAGTTCATTAGTTTGGGAGCTCAGATGTGGGATTACAAGCCTGATATTCTTGATGGAGGGATGATAGCCGAGTATGGTCAGTATGTGCTAGAGCATCCTGCACCATGATTGTTTGACCCTGATGAGCCTATTCCTATTGTAGAGCAGAGACCACAGATTGCAGGACATAGGCGATAGCAGGAGGTAGGTTCAGAGGATGATCATTCTAAGGAGAGTGATGATGAGTCAGATGGAGATGGGGATAGTAGTGATGGGGATGGAGATGATAGTAGTGGAGGTGGTAGAGGTGGTGGGAGAGGTGGTAGGTTTGGTAGCAAGGGTAGTAGTAGAGGTGGTCCATGGATGAGGCATGCAACTCCCTCATCTTTAGTAGATTCTGCGATGTCGAGCTAGATAGCTACTTTACAGAGTAGAGTGCAGAGCTTGCAGGATCAGTTAGCACAAGAACAGGCCTTAGCTACATAGCTATAGGGATAGTTGACTATAGTGACAGCTGAGAGAGATACCGCCAGATGATAGGGTGAGGAGGCCATGGCCCTAGCTGACAGTCTGTAGAGAGCAGTTGGAGGTGGTATGGTGAGAGAGCTGACTAGAGCTGTCCGGGAGGTAGAGTTCTATCATATTAGATATCATGATGCAATGCCACCTGAGTAGAGAGTGAGTTTTACAAAGTCTCGGTCTACATGTAGTCACTCTCGGACTACCAGTAGAGGTGTATCACATCCATTACCTCTAGGAGGTCCATCAGGGACAGGTGGAGCAGGTACATCTGGTGTAGGTGGGACAAGTCCTAGACCAGCACCGTCAGAGGATAGCACTGCATAATGCATTTTATATGTTGTCGTATTGAAACTCTGTTGAGACATTTGTACATGGATTGATATGATCCCATTTTTGATGATATTATGTCATATACAATTGACATTTTTGTATAGTTTGACATTCATTTTTTTGAGATATATGATATGCAGTGATGATTTGTTATGATGAATGCTTTTATTTTCTATATGTATAATGTTTTATGTGATGGCTTCATGATGTGATATATGATGTATGATGTATGCATGATTTATGATGTGATATATGGTATGTTGTGAAAAATGAAAATGCAATGAAAACAATGTGAGGATTATGATGTACGCTTTTGTATTTTGTGATGCAAATATGTATGAAAAATGTATGTGATATTTTTTTGTAAATGTCAAATATTCTTAATCTCTGATTCAAAAGATACGAAACTGTAATACTTTGCCAACTTTTTGGGAAAGACCTATATATGCAAAATGCAAATTCTAAAATGAATGTAATCTATACTAACTATGCAGAATATTTATACAATATTGCCATTCTGAGAGCTTATTTGTGCTTTTTATGTCATCATAGAGCATTGAAATGTTGAAAGTTAATACAAGCATCAAAGGGTATGTTAGCACCAGTGATGTCCTGAGTATTGCTTTCATGAATTTTGATATAGCAAGATAATACAAGCATCTAAGTATAATTAAACTGAGATTACCTAAGTATCACTTGCATAAACAAACAAGAGTTAACCCTTTTCCCATGCAAATTCCGAAATTTCATCAATGATACTTAGTAGAGCATGTCTCACAACCAATTTGCATAGTACTAATGATTCACTCACAAACAACAGACAAAGAAAAATCATACTCCTTCCTTGCTTTTCTAGTTCAATACATCATTGAATTGCTCTAGAAATATGATTGAAAATCAACCATCCATTCAAATTTTGCTTAAAGTATTCCAAACATTATTTAGTTTTAGATCATCCAACTTGGTTGTCAATATTGATGTTTGTGTTCTGATTTGGCATTGTTTTGACCATGTTGTTTGATTTCCTTAGCATTGAGTGATTGTTTTGATGTTATAGTTGATTTGATGTGTGTCAATGTATATTGTGTTTTGTCAAACCGTTGTTTGTCTGTTTGTGATGTTCTAAAAGCTCATTTTCCCCTCTCTTGTTTCTGCCCCCAGTGTAAACACAACCGAATATTATGGATATGTACAAATTTCATCAAGCCATGATGAAACACTAGGATTCTTGTTGCATGATATGGATATGATCGTTATGTACAAATGATAGATATGAATGGATGATGTCGTAAAAGTAAATGTAAGACATAAGCTAATAGATAGAGGAGCCTATTGTGATCATAAGTAGTGCATGTTTGCCAAGTTTTCACCACTTGCTTTTATTGCACCTTTTCAAGATTTTTTTGTTTTATTTATTTATTTATTTATTTATTTATTTACTTTTTAGGACTTTTTCTAATTTTTATGGAGTTTTTCAGGACTTTTTATGTATAGAACTTCTTCAAATGAATTCTATTGATTGGTTCTTCAAACAGGTCCCCTTCTGATGTAGATAACTGATATGCCCCAAAACCGTATGCTACAATGATGACAAATGGACCAAGCCAATTTGGTTCAAATTTTTCTTTCTTTTCCCTATCTTGCTGATTGCGTGGGTTTTCTTTCAAGACTAAGTCACCTACTTGAAATGTCTGTGGTTTAACTCTGTGATTGTAACTATGAGACATAACTTGTTGATAACCTTTCAAATGATCAATTGCATGTTGATGTCTTTCATCTAACAATTCTAGTTCTTGTAGGCAAGATACTCGATAGTCTTCATCATTTATCAATCCTTTGAGTGATACCCGAAGTGAAGGAAATTCAACTTCTAATGGTAATATTTCTTCTGCTCCATATACCAAGGCATATGGGGTAGCTCATGTTGGTGTACGAATGCTAGTTCTATATGCCCACAAAGTTGGATCTAACTATACATACCAATCACAACCAACATCATTTACCATCTTTTTCAAAATCTTCAGAATTGTTTTGTTTGAAGCTTCATCTTGACCATTTCCTTGTGGATAGTAAGGTGTGGAGAACCTGTGTTGGATGTGAAATCTTTCACAAATTTCATCAACATCCTGATTCTTAAAAGGCCTCCCATTATCAATGATGATGGAATTAGGAATTCCATATCGAAAAATGATATAATTTAGGATAAATGAAGAGATTTGTTTACCAGTCATGGTCGTCAGAGGAACAACTTCCATCCATTTTGTAAAATATTTTGTAGTCGTGATGATGAATTTATGCCCATTTGATGATGAAGTATGTATTTTGCCAACAAGATCTAGTCCCCACTAAGAAAAAGGCCATGTTGGAATGCAAGGTTGTAATTCCTATGCAGGTGCATGAATAAGATTCCCATGGATCTGGCATTTAGAACACTTCTTGACAAAAGTAAAAGATTCTTTCTCCATGGTAGGCCAATAATATCTCATTCTGACAAGTTTCTTAGCTAAGGTTAAACCACTTGAATGAGTTCCACAAATACCACTATGTACTTCATTTAAGGCTTTTTCGGATTCATCATGTTCAAGACATCGAAGGAGTGTACCATCAAGACCATGTTGGTAAAGGATATCAACAATCAAGATGTAGCAGGATGATTGGTGTATGAAATTCTATTTTTGGTTTTGGGATAAGTCTGGGGGTAAGATGTTATCTTTCAAATAGGTATAGATCTTGCCATATAAAGGTGAATCAGAACTAGTTAAATGGCATATGACTTGGGTCTCAGGATTATCATAGGCAGGAGAAAACAATTGTTCCACCAAGAATTCATATCATTTTTTATTTTTTGATAATTGTAACAAGGAAGCAATTGTATCCATTGCATCTGCAGCTTTATTATCAATTCTTGGGATTTTTGAAAATTTGATTGTCACAAAATACTTTTTAAAATTGTCCACCATGTTCTTGTAAAGTAGCAACTTATCATCTTTAGTCTAATAATCATCATTAATTTGATTAATGACAAGTTGTGAATCACCATAAACTTGCAGCTCTATAATTCGCCATTCCAATGCTATCTTCATACATGTGAGTAATGCTTCATATTCAGTTATGTTATTTGTGTAGGAAAACATTAACCGATATGATTTGGGAATGGTATGTCCTTCAGGTGTGACAAAAAGAATCCCTACCCCTGAGCCATGTTGTGTGTAAGATCCATCAAAGTACAATGTCCATGAGTTCGTAATTGTTACTATGAAGACATCTGCATCAGGAAATTCAATTTGTATTGGTTTTTCATCTTGTAAAGGTGCATCGGCCAACTGATCTGCAATGACTTGTCCTTTTATAGCTCTTCGATCTACATAGTGAATGTCAAACTCACTTAAGATCATTACCCATTTTGCGAGTCTTCCTATTAAAGTAGCTTTGCTCAAGAGGTATTTTAGTGGATCAATTTTGGTTATCAGCTTAACTGTATGAGCCAACATATAGTGTCACAATTTTTGGGAAGCAAACACTACTGCTAGGAAAACTTTTTCAATGAAAGTATAGTTTAGTTCATGACTTGTTAAAGTTCTAATGATATAGTATATAGCCCTTTCTTTTCCTATAGAATCTTCTTGTGCTAGTAATGCTCCCAAAGACACTTATGTTGCAGAAATATAGAGTATAAGCGGCTTTCCTAAAACTGGTGGAATTAGAACTGGTGGATTCATAAGATATTGCTTGATTTGATTAAATGTTGCTTCACACTTTTCCTCCCATTTGAATGGAACATTTTTATGCAATAAATGTGTAAATGGAAAACTTTTGTTTGCCAGTTGAGCTATAAACCTCCTAATGGACTGTAATCGTCCTTGTAGTGATCGGAGCTGACTGATATTTTGTGGTGGTGGCATGTCCATTATAGCTTGTACTTTTCCTGGATCAACCTCTATGCCTCTTTCTAAAACAATGTATCCTAGGAGTTTTCCAGATTTAATTCCAAAGACACATTTCTTTGGATTGAGTCGGACATTGAACTTCTCCATTCTGACAAAGATTTTTGACAGGATTTCTAGATGTCCTTCTCTTGTGTGAGACTTGGCCAATAAGTCATCCACATAGTCTTCCATAAAGGTGTGCATCATGTCATGGAAAATAGTGGTCATTGCTCTTTGATAAGTCACCCCTACATTTTTTAGCCCAAATGGCATGACATTCCAACAATAGGTACCCCAAGGGCATGTGAATGCTATTTTATCTTGATCCTCTAGTGTAATTTTTATCTGATTATATCCTGAAAACCCATCCATTAATGAATACATTGCATGACCAGCAGTTAAATCAACAATTATATCTATGTTTGGCAAAGGAAATTCATCTTTGGGACATGCTTTGTTTAAATCCCTAAAATTTGTACAAACTCTAATCCTTCCATCTAGTTTGGAAACAAGTACAATATTGGAGATCCATTATGCATAGTCAATAGACTGAATGAATCCAACATCTAAAAGCTTCTTTAACTCTTCTTTAACCAATAATGCAACATGTGGATGCATCTTTCTGAGTTTTTGCTTCATAGGTTTTACCCCTGCGTTTATAGATAGATGATGCATTATCAGATTAGGATCTAACCCTGGCATGTCGGCATATGACCAAGCAAAGTTGATTTGATTCTCCTTCAAGAACTCTGTGAATTTTAATACTTCCTCCCTTATTAATGATGTTGCAAGTTGCAAGATTTTTGGTTTTTCTGTTGTACCTGTATTGATTGATTCTGTTGATTCAATCAAAATTGCAGATCTTTCTTGATAGTGTGCAGGAAGAGTGTCAAGTTTCTCATCCTTCAGTGCCTTAGAAAGGTTTTCACCATTGGATTTTCTCTTTATTTTTCTCTTGTTTTGACCAATAGATCCATCTTTTATTTCATTTATTTTGTAGCTAAGAGACTTGACACCCTCCCTATCAAAATCTTGAGTATGAAATTCTTTGATAGAACAATTGTTTTCTTGATTAGATGAACAAAGGAAATTTACAATATCCTCATCATCATGGAATGTAGGAATATGGATAGGTGCATCATTGTCCCAATCAATAAGCTCTGGATAAACTAAAGGTATGGGATCATTAGGTTGGGTAAGATCTTGAACTATCAAAGTCATGACATGATTATCATTTTCATGATGGAAAAGGTCTACGATGGCATTCTCCTGTCGATTATCAATCTCATTAAAATTTGAATCATCCTCACTTGAGTCATCATCATATCATGGTACAAATTCAAGTGGTTGTGTTCCTAGCTTTCTCCTTGTATAAGAATGGGTGCATATTTATGTATGGTATCAATTTGTTTGTCTCTCCAAAATTCATCATTAAGGGTGGTATCCCATTCATATTCATTAGAATTAGTGTCTGAACTATTCTACAATTGTAAAACTGATTCATAATTTTTTTGTAGATTGACATCTTCATGGGATTTATCTGAAATTGATCCTTCTTCATGAATTTGTTGTACTTCTTGTGAAGTTGACTCTTTTGTATCTTTACCATATCGAAGTCCTATTTTATCCACGGTGGGCACCAAAAATGTGTGTGAGAATTGTTAGTATCAAAATAAAATTATAAAAAAAACACACCAATGCAACACAAACTAAAGAAAGCAAGATAAATTAAATTCACTTGAAGCTTCTTCAAAACCGTTCCATTGTCCTCTATCTACAGTGATTCACTTGAAGCTGCTGCTGTCAGATCATGTAAGCAAAGCTTCTTAGAATGGCAACCTGAAGAACGAGTATGCAAAGGGAGAATCCTTCTCTATCCTATGTGCTAGTGGAGTGAAATGTTGATGTACGGATATGCACAAGGGCTATAAATTATGCACAGGGGTTGTGGATTATGAACACTACTGAAACTATGATATGGAATGTTGACATGCTAAACTATGCTTCTAAAATACTATGGATGCTGGAATGCTAATTGACTATAGTTTTCCTGTATGAAAGCTTCTCTATTTTCAAAGACCCAGCAGTCCCTTTTATAGATTTTCACAGACAAGAATCTAGCTGGGAAAGATCAATAGCTGTAAGATTGTCTGGTAACTTTGAATGGTGAGAGATGGAGAGGTTGAGAGGAAGATGGAAGATGTTGGGAGGTTGGAGAGAAGAATGGAGATTTGTCTTCAACCCACGGGAACAACCTTGCTCAGAAACAAAGAAATTAATTTTCTGTTTTGGAAGTTTGTTTTACGGTTGTTGAAGATAAATCGAAAATTAAATTAAATAAATAAATTTATTTAATTTTGTGTGAATTATGGGAATTAAAATATTTTTGAAATATTTGATGTGAGTGAACTATAGAAGACTCAATTAAATATTTAGAATATTTAATTGTGAATGAATCTTAGAGGAATTAATTAAATATTTAGAAATATTTAATTATGAATGGACTTTAGAAGAATAATATTTAATCTTTATTTGAATAAAATATTCAAGCCAAGATTATGTGATAATTAATATAAATAAATCGTAATGTTTATTTAATTAATTAAGAAATGGATAAAAAAGAGTGATTAAATAAACTTATTTATTTAATGAAAATGAAAGAATGAACAATATAAATAAATCATTTAAATTTATTTATAGGCAAATTGAATTCAGAGATTTAATTAAATATTTAAAATATTTAATTAACTACCAGACTATTGTGATGTGACCATTTTTAAGTATATACAAAATCCATGGAGAATTTAAAAGGGATAAATCTAGGAGGAGAGGGAAGATAGATATTTATAATGTAACCTAATGTACCTTCTCTATACAAACCTCTAATGGCTCTTGTATGATTTTCTATTCTATTTTCTACTTTTCATATCCCATTTTCATAGGTGGATCATCACTTCTCTCAATTTTTTTTGTTCTCCTCTTCTAGGTCCTCACCTCCACTTGTGGTATTCTAAAATGAGCTCTAGTGTGTGGTGGGCACCTACTAATATTCAAAGGAGTCATTAGTTTTCCCCTTAGTTGGCTTGGGTGATTAAATATTATTTCTTGGTTGGTTACAATGTATTTGATAGTTAATTTTGTGGAGATGGAACCTCTCATTCTTTATAGTAGGACGTCTTAGATAAATTCCTCTTCAATAAGAGTTGGAGTTAATTATTTCTTTTATTTTATTTTAAATACTCATTAGGTTGGGGTGGGGATAATTTTAAATGAAACATATGGTTGAGTAGAATCATAGGTTGTGAATTTCTCTAGCACCAAATCTACCTATGCAATTCGCTACTTGGTTTGGAAACTTGGAGGTTTTGATTTTTACTCCTTTTTCATCACCAAATGATTGGATTTCAGGCTTTTTTTGAGTGAAGGAAGAGATAGGATTGAAATGATCCTTCTCATATATGTCATCCCATTTATTACCAAGGAAAATTGACTTGGTTTGTCCACCATGTGTCCAACTTCTTGCCCGTATTTTCACCAATTACTTATTCTATATTCACTCCAACCTAGCTTCTTCAAATAATACATTTTTTAATTATAGGTGATATGCAACAAAATTCTTCTAGAACATTTTTTATGATTGTGAAGGAGTAGGAATAGGGGTTGTAATATCTCATCTATCAACATATATTTATACCTCTTCTTTGGGCTATTTTTATCTTCTACTTATGGTCAAGGCTCTAGTGTGAACTTATTAATGTCATTGATCTTGATTCTCTTTAGCTAGGTCATAAGCCACCATGTGGGCTCATATTTCAATTGACCTATGACTAGGTTTAGCTATAAATCTTTAATTTTTTTCTAGAATCTTAAAAAAAATCTTCTTTACAACAACCATATTATTGTAAGGGAAAGGAGGATAATTAAAAAATATCTTTCCCTTGATATAATCGAGGGAGATAATACAATATTTTAAGAGTCGTGTAGCCTAATCATTTGTGATTAGAGCCATAATAGGAATAAGAAAGTTACCTAAATACTAATAGTAATAATAATCAATTCAATGTAAGTATGAGATCCACAGAGTAATTGGATCATAACCCCTTTGAGAATGAAAAGGTTTAGGTTTTCCTCAACTATGTTGACACCCAGATGTTTTACCTCTTTCATGAAATCATATGCTTTTAGTGTGGAAAACTCTGACTTGTCAACTGTCATGTGAATCTTTCTCTTTTTCTTTGTTTTGCATGTCATCATAAGGGATCAAGCCAGTTCAACATAGCTCAAAGTGATTCAGCATGTTTGGGTGTGAAAGAGAACCATTCTTAGCATAAAATTACCCATTTGGATATGTTGGAATAGTTGATTTGGTTGTACGAGTTGCAAAATGAAAGTTGCACCACTTCTCAACTTTACACTGCTTGCATTTGACAACTTTTTACTCAACTAAAAAATTCGTCACCATAGGAAAATGCCTCCAAGATAGAAAAAGCTTAAGGAGGTTATTGTAGAGGGTCCCAACACAATCCCATAGCCTAAGATGAATAGTTTTTAAGCATCATGATTTCTGAGTAATAGCTCATCAAATATTGCAACCATTTTGCATTTTGGACTCTTAAGGGATCGAGTCAATTGAACATAGCTTTGAGTGATTCAGAATGTTTGGGTGTAAAAGAGGACCATTTCTACCATAAATGTACCCATCCAAACATGTTGGAATAGCCAATTTGGTCATATGGGTTGCAGAACAAAAATTGTACCACTTTGCAACTTTACACTACTTGCATTTGATAACTTTTTTCTCAATTGAGAAGTCATCACCACAAGAAAATTCTTTCGAGATAGAGAAAATTTAGAGAGGTTATTGTATATGGGACCAATACAATTATGAAGCCTCAAATGGAGAGTTTGTAAGTATCATGGTTTTCGAGTAATAGCCTGTCAAAGATTGTAGACATTTTGCACTTTGGACTCTTAAGGGATCAAGTCAGTTGAACATAGCTCAAAGTTATTTAGCATGTTTGGGTGTGAAAGAGGGCCATTTCTATCATAAACATACCCATTTATACATGTTGGAATAGTTGGTTTGGTCATATGAGTCACATAATGAAAGTTGCACCACTTTACAACTTTACATTGCAGTTGCATTTGACAACTTTTTTCTCAACTGAAAATTTGTCACGATGGGAAAAAACTTCCAAGATAGAAAAATTAGAGAGAGATTATTGTAAAGGGTCCCAACATGATCTTGTAGCCTTAGACAAAAAAAATTGAAGCATCACAATTTTTGAGTAATAGCATATCAAATATTGCAGCCATTTTGCACTTTGGATCTTAAGGGATCAAGTTGGTTGAGCATAGCTCAAAGTGATTTAGCATGTTTTGGTATGAAATAGGGTCATGTCTAACATAAATTTACCCATACAAATGTTTTGGAATAGTCAGTTTGGTTGTACGAGTTGCAGAATGAAAGTTGCATGAATTTGCAACTTTACACTACTTACATTTGACAACTTTTTCTCCAATTGAAAAGTCATTGCCATGGGAAAATACCTCTGAGATAGAAAAAAACAAGATATTTTATTGTAGAGGGTACCAACATGATCCTATAGCATCAAACACAGAGTTTCTAAGCATCACAGTTTCTAAGTAATAGTCCATCAAATATTGTAGTCACTTTGCATGTTAGACTCTTAAGGGATAAAGCTAGTTGAATGTAGCTCATAGTGATTCAAAAAAATTGGGTACAAAAGAGGACTATGCATAGTGTAAAAATACCCATCTAGACATGTTGGTATAGTCGGTTTGGTCATACGAGTTGCAGAATAAAAGTTACACCACTTTGTAATTTTATACTACTTGCATTTGACAACTTTTTCCTCAATTGAAAAGTTTTCACCATGGGAAAATGTCTTCGAGATAGCAAAAAAATAAGAGAGATTATTGTAGAGGTTCCCAACATGATCATGTATCCTTAGAAGGAGAGTTTTTAAGAGTTACTTTTGAGTAATAGCTTATCAAAGATTGCAACCATTTTACACTTTGAATTATTAAGGGATTGAGTCACTTGAATATAGTTCGGAGTGATTCAGCATGTTTTGGTGTGAAAGAGGACCATTCCTAGTGTAAAAGTACACATTCATACATGTTGGAATAGTCAGTTTGGTTGTATGAGTTGTAGAATGAAATTTGCACTACTTTGCAACTTTACGCCGCTTGCATTTGACAACTTTTTCCTCAACTGAAAAGTCATCACCATAAGAAATCACCTTCGAGATAGCAAAAATTGAGAGATATTATTGTATATGGGACAAACACAATCATGTAGCCTCAAATGGAGAGTTTGTAAGTGTCATGATTTTTGAGTAATAGCTTGTCAAAGATTGCAGTCATTTTGCACTTTAGACTCTTGAGGGATTGAGTTGGTTGAACATAGCTCAGAGTGATTCAGCATGTTCAGATGTGAAAGAGGACCATTCCTAGCATAAACATACCTATATGGATGTGTTGGAATGGTTCGTTTGGTTCGTTGTGCCACTTTGCAACTTTACATTGCAGTTGCATTTGACAACTTTTTTCTCAACTGAAAAGTCATCACCATGGGTAAACACCTCCGAGATAAAAAAAAAAAAAAAATTGGAGAGAGATTATTGTAGAGGGTCCCAACACAATCTCATAGCCTCATACAAAAAATTTTAAGTACCATAGTTTCCAAGTAATAGCATATCAAAGATTGTAGTCATTTTGCACTTTAGACTCTTAAGGGATCAAGTTGGTTGAACATAGGAATCAATTTGGTTGAACATAGCTCAGAGTGATTCAACATGTTTTGGTATGAAATAGGGTCATACCTAGCATAAATGTACCCATACAAATGTGTTGGAATGGTCGGTTTGGTCGTACAAGTTGCAAAATGAAAGTTGCACGACTTTGTAACTTTACACTACTTGCATTTGACAACTTTTTTCTCAATTGAAAATTCATCACCATGGAAAAATTCCTCTAAGATGAAAAAACAAAGAGAGTTTATTGTAGAGGGTACCAACATGATCCTATAGCATCTAACAGAGAGTTTCTAAGCATCATGGTTTCTAAG
The DNA here is from genome assembly GCA_007258455.2 of Sequoia sempervirens. Taxonomy (NCBI): domain Eukaryota; kingdom Viridiplantae; phylum Streptophyta; class Pinopsida; order Cupressales; family Cupressaceae; genus Sequoia; species Sequoia sempervirens. The sequence goes on along the minus strand of VDFB02000008.1, from coordinate 65,990,724 downwards.
TAATAGTTCGTCAAATATTGTAGTCATTTTGCACTTTGGACTTTTAAGGGATCAAGCTAGTTGAATGTAGCTTGGAGTGATTTAATGGGTGCAAAAGAGGACCATGCATAGTTTAAAAATACCCATCTAGACATGTTGGAATAGTCAGTTTGGTGGTACACGTTGCAGAATGAAATTTGCACCACTCTGTAACTTTACACTGCTTGCATTTGACAACTTTGTCCTCAACTAAAAAATTTTCACCATGGAAAAATGCATTTGAGATAACAAAAAATAAGAGAGTTTATTGTAGAGAGTCCCAACATGATCCTGTAGCCTCAGGAGGATATTTTTTAAGCGTTACTTCTAAGTAATAGCTCGTCAAAGATTGCAGCCATTTTACACTTTCGACTCGTAAGAGATCGAGTCAGTTGAACATAGCTTGAAGTGATTCAACATGTTTTGGTGTGAAAGAGGACCATTTATAGTATAAACATACACATCCAAACATGTTGGAGTAGTCGGTTTGGTCGTACGAGTTGTAGAACAAAAGTTGCACCACTTTGTAACTTTACACTAGTTTTATTTGCCAACTTTGTCTTCAATTAAAAAATCATCACCATGGGAAAATTCCTCCAAGATAGAAAAAACTACGAGAAGTTATTGTATAGGGTCCCAACACAATCTCATAACTTTAGATGGAGAGTTTATAACCATTGCGGTTTTTGAGTAATAGCATGTCAAAGATTGCAACCATTTTGCACTTTGGAATCTTAAGGGATCAAGTCAATTGAATATAGCTCAGAGTGATTCGGTGTGTCTGAGTGTAAAAGAGGACCATTCCTAGCATAAACATACCCATACAAACATGTTGGAATAGTTTTTTTGGTTGTACAAGTTGCAGAACAAAAGTTGCACCACTTTTCAACTTTACACTATTTACATTTAACAACTTTTTCCTCAACTAAAAAATCATCACCACATGAAAATACCTCTAAGATGGAAAAAAAAGAGAGATTATTGTAGAGGGTTCCAACGTGATCTCGTAGCCTTATATGAAGCGTTTTTAAGCATCATGATTTTTGAGTAATAGCTCATCAAAGATTACAATCAATTTACACTTTGGACTCTTAAGGGATCGAGTCAGTTGAACATAACTCAGAGTGATTTAGTGTGTTTGGATGCAAAAGAGGACCATGCCTAGCATAAATGTACCAATTTGGATGTGTTGGAATAGTCTGTTTGGTCACACGAGTTGTAAAATGAAAGTTGTAACACTTTGCAACTTTACACTACTTGTATTTGACAAATTTTTGCTCAACTAAAAAGTCATCACCATAGGGAAATGCCCCCAAGATAGTAAAAACTGAAAAATCATTGTAGATGGTCCCAACATGATCTCATAATCTCAAATAGAGAGTTTTTAATTTCATGATTCCCAAGTAATACCTCATTATAGGTTGCAGTCATTTTGCACTTTGGACTCTTAAGGGATCGAGCCCATTGAATATAGCCTACATTGATTTTGCATGAAGGGATATAGACTCATAACCTATAGGAATCATAAGGATGCTTGATATCACATGCAAACCTACATCAACCTTGAAAAAATACCTTTGAACTAGAATATCAGAGAGCAACATCTTCTTTGAAGTCAGCAACAACCACTAACATGCATGCCTTTGAACTTGAATATCCTTGGATTCCAATTCTAATAGAAGCATTGCATGTATTTCCTTTAAATTATAAAAAATGATACCTCCTAAATTTGTATGGTGGTAAGACTTATACAACCACTAATATTTGCATTGTTTTGGTGATTTAGGAAATGAAATTCTCTTTACAGATCACATACCACTTTGCACAAGCATGATAATGAAAAAATAACTAAAATGGATGCTTAATAATGTTAAACCAACACAAAGACTTTCTATCCATTACATAAATTTCCTTTTCTTGTTATTGTTCAAGATTTGTAAATCTATTACAACTCTTCATTAAAAACCTTTTTCTTGCATGCATTTGTGCGGTCGAGAAAATGCCTCAAAGCCATGACTCTTGAGGTCTTATTATTAATTATTGTCTCTATTCATTGGATAAAAGACTACCCCTTACTAAGTATATTAGAACTTATATTATTTTACTATGAAGTGTCATTGCTTCCTTATATTGACTATCATTTCTATGACTATCCTCTAATATTTAAATGCAACTCACTATCTTTAAGACCTAAGGACTACCCTCTTGAATCCTTATGGACTATCTTTCCTCTTGTAATTGCACTCACTTTAACTAAGGTCTGCAATCTTTTCTACAATCTACCATTAATGACTATCTTCAAACACCTTCAAGTATGCCCTTGTAACTCTTGTTCTTAAAATCTCATGTATGTCATGAGATTGTTGCCCCCTTAATGATTGTGATCATGCATAATTCATAAAAAGTAATTGAAGTCAAAGATACTAATAATACTTATGAGGATGAACAATATAATATAGGCTAGCACTATGGATCACTCAAGGGTCCATTTAGTAAGGAAAATTTAGAGGCAATCTTACATAGAAATGTATGGTTAGTAGGATTTCTCCTAGTCAATGAACATGTCACCATACCTTCACAAGCTTTCCTCATATCTACTTAACTCAACATATCCATATGTCACTATTCCCAAGGTTAGCTCTCAATAGGATATATCAATAGGAAATGATAAAATTAGGAATATATTATACTTTTAGTTATGCATATAATCCAAGGGTGGGTACCTTGTGTCACAAGCTCAATACACATTATATATTGGGTGTTTTCAAACAAGAATCAATACACAATTAATTAACATGGATTGAAAGGATTTGAAACTAAGCTCAATATGACCACAAGAAACATTAATAAGCTCATGACATAATACAATGACACACCTAATACTATTACCAATGTACTATGAATGAAAAAACACAAAAAAATACTTACCAGACCACAAACTCAACTATCATGATTGAATGAAATATGAACCCCTACACCTCAATCAACATATTATAATGTACCTATTGCACCTGTTATTTGAAACAACATGAAATAATACAAAATTATTCATGAATCAACAATTAAATCATGATATGATTAGACACAAACAAATAAGAATGAATACATAAGAAATCACATTTTTTAAGCTAACAAAGCATGAAAAAATTCATACAATATTTCTTATCTATAATGTTTTGTAGCTCTCCATTTCTTCAACATGATAGAATGGAAGAATAAGTAAATATCATAATAAATATTTCAAGTTAAATAAAATAAGAAGTAGAGCATTGACATAAGTAAAATGTACATGTGAAAGGAACATAGCTTGGTCAACACTAGAAGCAATTTGATGCATCATGATTTCACTAAATTGGCATGCTAGTGGGTCCAAGAAATGTTGATTTTCTATAGGTTTCTTCTCTCTCTCCCTCTCTATCCTTCATCCATTCCCACTTAGACATCTAGGTATCTCGTTTAACCCTAAACCCTCAACCTTGGACACTATTCCTTAAACCCTATACTACAAACACCTTTGATACATTGACCCTTAAACCCTAAACCATAATCGCTCTCTCCCTCTCTATCAAGTCTCTCCCTCCCACCCACTCTCCCTCTCTCAGGGCTCTCTTTGTCCCTCTCTCTCTCTTGCATCCCTCTATCTCTCACTCCCTCTATCTCCCACTCCCTCTCTCTCCCTCTCTCTCAATTATACCCCCTACCCTACCTAGATAAGTCTCTCACTCCAAACCCCTCTCTCCCACTCCCTCTATCTCTCAGCATTCTCTCTCTCTCTCTCTCTCTCTCCCCCAAATCTCTCCCTCTCTTAGGTCTCTCTCTCACTCCCTCTCTCTCCATTCCCTCTCTCTCCCTCTATATCTCATGTATCCCTCCATATCTCCCTCTATCCATCCCTCCATCTCTACTACAATCTCTCTCCCACTCCCTCTCTCTACCTACATAACTAGAAAACTCTCTCTCTCTATCTCCCACTACCTCTCTCTCCCACTCCCTCTATCTCATTTATCCCTCCATCTCTCCCTCCCTCCATACCTCCTTATCTACCCTAATCCCTCAACCATATACCCTCAACCCTTAAACCATTAAACACTAAACCCTTAAACCCTCAACCCTCAACCCTTAAACCCTAAACCCTAATCCCTCAACCATATACCCTCAATTCTCAACCCTCTACCCTATACATTGGATACTTAACCCTCATCTCTCTATCATTCCCTCCTCTTCTCTCCTTCCCTCTATCTCTCTTCTCCCTCTATCTCTCTCCCACATACACTCTCTCCCACTCCCTCTCTCCCCTCTCTCTCAACTATCTCCCTCCCAACCCCTCTCTTTGTTAGGTCTCTCCCTAAAAAACCATACCTACATAACTAGATAAATCTCTCTCTCTCTCTCTCTCTCTCTCTCTCTCTCTCCCCTTCCCTCTCTACCCAAATCTGTCAACCCTTAAATTGTTAAACCCTAAACCCTTATACCCTCAACCCTCAACCCCTAAACTCTGAACCCTAATCCCTCAACCCTCTACCCTCTTGACCCAATACATTAAACCCTCAACTCTATAGGTCCTCAACCCTATACCCTCAATTCTCAACCCTTTACCCTATACATTGGATATTCAACCCTTGTATCTCTTTTTCCTTCTCTCCTCTTCTCTCCTCTTTATCTCAATTCTACCTCCATATCTCTCTCCTCTACCCTAATCCCTCAGTCCTCAACCCTTAAACCCTAAACCATCAACCCCTATACCATATACCATATACATTGGAACCTCAACCCTAATCCCTCAACCTTTAAACCCTCTACCCTCAACCTTATACCATCAACCCTTAAAATCTCTACCCTAATCTCTCAAACCTCAATCCTTAATCCCTCAACCCTAATCCCTCAATCCTTAAACCCTTAAACCCTCAACCCTTTACTATCTACCTTATACATTAAACACACAACCCTCAATTCTCAAACCTCAACCCTTATTCCCTCAACCCTCAACCCTTAAACCCTAAACCCTTAAGCCTTATATGCTCTACCCTCTCTATTGGAACCTCAACCCTAATCCCTTAGCCCTCTACCCTCAAACTTCTACCCTTAACCCTCTACCCTCTACCCTCAACCCTCTACCCTCTACCCTCAACCTTAAACCTCAACCTCAAACCTAAACCCTAAACCCTAAACCTCTCTACCCTCTACCCCAGTAATCTCTAACCTGACAAACCAATAACTCCTAAACCACCATCAACCCTGCTAATTACCTTACATACCCCTCACTATCATCCTCTACCCCTTGTATACATGTGATCCCTAACCCTCATCTCTATCCTTCCTTTCTCTCTCTCCTCTCTATCTCACTTATCCCTCCATATCCCCCTCCCTCCATATCTCCCTCTCTACCATAATCCCTCAACCCATAAACCCTCAATTGGAAACTCTTAATCCATCAACCCTCAACCCTTAAACCCTAATCCCTCAACCCTTAAACCCTTAAACCCTTAACCCTCTACACTATACATTAAACCCTGAATCCTCAATTCTCAATCATCTACCCTATACATTGAAAAGTCAATCATATACCCTAAAACCTATATAATCAACCCTATACCCTCAACCTTCAACCCTAATCCAGCAACCCTAAACCCTTAAACCTTAAATCTCATCCCTCAACTCTTAAACCCTTAAGCCCTCAACCCCTATCCTCTATCTCTATCTATCTCACCTCCCTCTCCCTCCCTAAACCTTTAAACTCTCTACCCTAATCCCTCAACCCTATAACTTCAAATCTCAAACCCTTAAACCCTCAACTCTTAACCCTCTACCCTCTACCCAAAGCCATAAACCCTCAAACCTAATCCCTAAAACCTAATCCCTCAAACCTTAAACCATTAAACCCTCAACCCTCAACCCTCAACCCTCAACCCTCTACCCTCAACCCTAATACCTCAAACCTAAGCCCTCAACCCTTAAACCCTTAAGCCCTCTACCCTAAATCCCCAACCCTCAACCCTTAATCCCTCAAACATAATCCCTAAACCCTCAAGACTTAAACCCTAAACCCTCAACCCTTAATCCATCAACCGTAATCCCTCAACCCTCAACCCTTAAACACTAAACCCTCTAACCCTATACCCTCTACCCTATACATTGGACCCTCATTCCTAATCCCTCAACCCTATACCCTCAACCCTCTACCCTAAACCTTAAACCCTCAACCCTAAACCCTTAAACCCTCTACCCTCAACCCTAATCCCTCATGCCTATACCCTCAACCCTTAAACCCTCTACCCTCAACCCAATACCCTCTACTCTCAACCCTAATCCCTCATGCCTATACCCTCAACCCTTAAACCCTTGATATATATACCCTAATCCCCCAAACCTCAAACCTTAATCCCTCAACCCTAATCCTTCAACCCTTAAACACTTTACCCTCTACCCTCTACCCTATGCATTAAACACTAAACCCTCAATTTTCAACCCTCAACTGTTAATCCCTCAACCCTTAAACCCTAAACCTTCAACCCTAATCCCTCAATCATATGTCCTCAAACCTCTACCCTCAACCCTAAATCCTCAACCCTAAACCCTTAAACCATCTACCCTCTATCCTCAACCCAATACCCTCTACCCTCACCCCTAATCCCTCAACCCTATACCCTCAACCCAATACCCTAAACCCTCAACCCTATAGGTCCTGAACCCTATACACTTAATTCTCAACCCTCTACCTTGTACATTGGATCCTCAACCCTCATATATCTTTGTCTTTCTCTCATCTTCTCTCCTCTCTATATCACTTCTCCCTCCATCTATCCCTACCTCCCTTCCTCCCTCCCTCTCTACCATAATCCCTCAAGCCTATACCCTCAACCCTTAAACCATTAAACACTTAACCCTAAACTCTCGACCCTCAACCCTTAAACCCTCTACCCTCTACCCTCAACCCAATACCCTAAACCCTCAACCCTTAATCCCTCAAACCTAATCCCTCAATGCTTAAAACCTAAACCCTTAACACTTAATCCCTCAACCTCAATCCCTAAACCCTCAACTGAAAAGCCTTAAACCATAATCCCTCAACCATATACCATAAAACCTATATACTCAACCCTATACCCTCAACCCTCAACCCTAATCCCTCAATATTAAACCATTAAACCCTAAACCTTATACCTTAACTCTTAAACCCTTAAACCCTTGAACCTTAACCCCTCAATCCTTAAATGCTTAAATCCTTAACCCTCTTCCCTATACATTAAACCCTCTACCCTATAAATTAGAACCTTAACCCTAATCCATCAACCCTATACCCTAAACCCCTATCCTTCTCTCTCTCCTCCCTCTCTCCTACCTTCTAATTTTCTCTATCTAATTCTATCCTTTTATATCTACCACTCTCTCTCTCTCTCTCTCTCTCTCTCTCTCTCTCTCTCTCTCTCTCTCTCTCTCTCTCTCTCTCTCTCTCTCGTACTCCCTCTCTCTACCTATCTCTTAGGTCTCTCACTCTAGCACCCTATCTAGGTAACTCTCTATCTCCCCCCTCTCTCTCTATCCCTCCCACCCTACCTAGATAATTCTCTCCCACTCTAACCTCCTCTCTCACACTCCCTCTCCCACTCTCTCTTAGGTCACTTTCTCCCACACCCTCTCCCTCTCTTAGGTATCTCTCTCACTCCCTCTCTCTCCCACTCCCTCTCTCTCACACTTTCTCTCTCCCTATCTCTCAAGTCTCTCTCTCTCACTCCCCCTCACACTCTCAAGTCTCTCCCTCTAGCACCCTACCTACATAACTATCTATCTCTCCCTCACTCTCTTCCCCCTCTCTCTCTCAAGTCCCTCTCCCAGCCCCCCCCTCTCTCTCTCCCTATATCCCTTCCACCCTACCTAGATAAGTCCCTCTCACTCCAACCCCTTCTCTACCACTCCATCTCTCTTAGGTATCTCCCTTCCACCCCCTCTCCCTCTCTCAGCTCTCTCTCTCTCACCACCTCTCTACCTCTCTCTCTCTAGTCTCTCTCTCTCCCTCTCTCCCTCCATGCTTGCCTAGGAAACTTTCTCTCTCTCAAAATTCTCCCTACATATAAAGACATACATACATACACACATACATATAAGTAGACATACACACATACATACATACATACATATATACTTACATACTTACATACATACAAGCATACATACATATGTGCATACAATCTTATATACATACAAGCATACATACATATGTACATACAATCTTACATACATACATACATACATACATGTCATACAAGCATACATACATACAAACATACTAATATATATACATACATTTAATAGACTAGAATTTAACACAAAGCAAGACATAACACGAGTGTGTTATAATGCACTCACTTATGTCTTGCTAGGCAAGTCTTGGGAACAAACACAAAAAGCATGTCAAAACTATGAAATAACAAATAAGCATGTCAAAACTATGAAATAACACAAGCGTGTTATAAAGCGCTCAGGTTATTTCTTGATTTGGTAATCCACAAGCCTTAGGCTTGGTATTTGATTTGTAATACCAACCCAAAGGCTTGGAGTTTTTTCCTAATGTCCAAAGATGTGTTTTTTTAAATTCTACAATATTTCACATAATCATGTTCATGCTAAGCATCAGGTTTGCACATGTTTCAAGGTCAAAAAAATCAGAAACCTAGGTAATTTTAGTGATGCAAAGTAGGGAAGCAACCTTCTTACAAACACAATTCAAGAAAAATTAATCAACCTTCCAATCAACAAAACTCTGTTTTGGCACATTTTCTCAATTCCACCATTCTTGTCTTGTAGTAGTGCAAATAGTAAAATCTGATCATACCTTCCACAATACATCTCAAACCGACAAAAATTCACCCTTTTAAACACCAATTTGTACATATTTCAACATACCTAAATTTTGCATATGGTTGTTTTGGAACATCCTCTTCAACAAATGACTAGTATGCTGCCCCAAGGCCTAAATAGGCCACTTTTACAAAGGAACACCTCTCCAAAAATTTTACCAAACCCAAATCTCTTTGGATAGTCCTTTAATAGACTTAAAAACTTTAGATTCTCCAACTCTTATTAGGGGAAACAACCCTAAACTCACAAAAGCATCAAACCCTTGCTTTAGGCCTACTTCTTGCTTGAAAACATGAGGGTTTATTGGAAATAATTGTTACAAACCTCAAACTACCTTAACACCTTATAATATTTCTAAAATCACTATATAAACCTTCTCCCAACCTTTAGCATTTCAATTTAACCAAACTCCAACTTATAACCATCAACTTTGAACCAAAAACTCATAAAAATCCCCTAGGGCAGCACTCAAAAATCATTCAAACTCTCCACCCTGATCCTAAATCATACTCCAAGATTGGAACCTACCTTAAACCAAAAATTCCATGAATTTATAGGGAAAAATAATGGTGGAATGGGTGTTTATAGCATTTTGAATACTCTCAAAACTTCAAAATCTAAACTTAGCTACCTCCAGTAAAATGACTACAAAAACTTCAAACTTAATGAAATTCAGTCACTCCAAAGCCAAAATGATCTTAATTCATGTACCTAACAAATTCACAATGATTTTAATCAAAAATAATTAGTACAGAGTCATACAAATCAATGGATCAATAGATTTTCAAAAAAAAACATAGAAAAGAGTTCTTATTGCTTGTTTTCACAAAAAGATCACCCATATCCTTTGTCTTCTAACATACATATTGTATATAAACCTTGTACAGCCAAAAACCAAATAGAGAAATTACTCCAACTAAATTTTGAGCCCCATGACTATTGGCCTTCCTTGATTTTGCATTTTCTTACAATTTTACAACTTTACATTTGACAACATTTGCATAAATTGTAACATTTACAAAAATGAACCCCTAAATGACTTAAGACACCATCAATGGTCTATTATGACCTTATTTGCACAAAAAAAGACTAAAATACCTTAAAACCTATCAAAAGACCTTATTTGACCAAATTTGGAAAAATTAGACTTAGTGCCCCTACACCATACACCCGACCTAAAAAAAGTTCTCAAGTCCCTTTGAGGACTAAGTGGCATCAAATCATGCTTCTTCACATCATCTCTTTGGTCTTAAAATTATCCTCCATTAGGAAATCCTTTCCATTGGATCAGATATTGCAGATTTGAATCATGTCTTGCACTCTTGAACTTGTTACAAACTTGATAATGCTCCACCTTCACATGTTGCCATATAAAATGTCCTCTTATCTTTCCCTCAACTAAAATTGAGGTTGAACTTGCTTTAATATCTGCAAACTAACCTTTACCACCTATACCATAAGCCATTTTCTTCCTTATCTTTGTTGCCTTCTTGAACTTACCCACATGTTCTTGCACTTCACTTCCACTCACTTCATCTTTTCCTCTTATCTATGTCATCAGATTCACTTCCCTTAAGACCTATGTCTAATCAAACTTACACACATATTTAAAATTCTTTGAAACCAAAGGGAAAAATATTGTCCCTACCATGATCTTATCATACTTTTCCATCCCATCTTTCACTTTCATAATCAATTCATCCTTGACCTTCTCTTGAATAACTAGCATCTTCTTTCCTCTAAACATTGTATCATTTCTCACATTTGTTTCCTTGACACTTTGAAGCCTTGAAGTGGTTGCAAACTCTACCTTCTTTTCTTTCTCTCCTTTTACAAACTCCTTTCCTATCATGATTACTTTTGCTACTGCTGTGTGCTCCTTGATATCTTCCTACAATGGTGTTAAAGTGAAGTTTTTTCCATCCTTTTCAATGGTCTAAGTATTAGCTCTTCCATCATATAGTGCATACCTATCAAACTGCCATGGCCTTCCAAGTAGTAAATGACAACAATCCATTGGTAAAACAACACAAAGTATCTTATCTCTATATCCACCAATACTAAACTTGACAAAAGCTTGTTCATTCACCAATATAGAATAATTATCATTCACACAAGATACTTTATATGGTGTTTCATGAGGTAATTTTTCTAATTTTAGTTTATCTACCATTTCACTTAGCACCATGTTATCAATAGAACTAGAATCTATCACTACCTTGCATACCTTTCCTTTGCATTTGCATGTGGTCCTAAATAGTGTCCTTCTTTGAGTTGTCTCCTCCTCCTTGGATTCCTTCATTAGTTGTCTTCTCACCATCAATGACTCCCCAACTTTAGGAGCATCAAGTTGATTAGGAGCATGAATTCTTTCACAATCATCTTCTTGTACCAATTGCACTCTTTTTTCTCCACCACTTAATGTAGAACCTTGTTTGTTAGGACACTTAAATGTTAGATGGCCAAACTAATTATAATGATAGCACCTACTTGAAAATGTGTTTGAACTTCTACCTCCACCAAATCCACCTCTTTGATCAGCAACTTTCTCTTTTCCTTTGCTTGCTTCTTCTTGGTCTTAAAAATTCTACCTTGATCCCCTTTCTCTACTAATATTACCTATGCCTCTTCCTTGTATTTCTTATCTTCTTTTTAGTTTCTCCTCTTCCTTAGCAGCTAATTGAAAACATTCCTCCACTGTCTCAGGCATTTCCAAACTCAATTCATCTTGGATTTGATACCTCAACCCACACATATACCTTGAAATATTTTCATTCTCAACCTCAATATGACTAGACCTTATACTTAGCTTGTGAAACTCCTTAATATATTTCATAACATCCTTCTCCTTCTACTTCAATCTTTGCAACTTCTTAAAAGTTTGAATTGCATGATCACTTGGAAAAAATTGTGCTTTCACCTTTTACACCATCATATCCCATGAACTTATTTTTTATTTCCTTTCTTCACTCTTTCCTCTTGAATGTAACTCCACCATGTCAATGTAGGACCCTTCAACTTATTCTTATAAAATTTCACTTTCTAATCATCAATAACCTCCTTAAATAAACTCAAAAAAATTATCTAATGCATCTATCTAGTCTAATACCTCTTTAGCATCCAATTTGCTATTATACACTGGCACATAAAATTTCACATTAGAAGCATCTCCTTTTACATAATTTAACATCTTTATCATCCTTCTCTCATCATGATCCTAATCAACATCTTGGGTTCTTCCACTTGGAGGGTTTCCTTGCTCACCGCCTCTTCTTCTTAGTCAATTTCCTCTTCAATGGCCTTTCTTCTTCTTTGCTCTTTCTCCATTGCTATAAATCTAGCTAAGATGGCTTCTTGTGACTCTTTCAACATTTTAATCTTTCTTGCAAGAACTTCACTACCCTTTGGAGGCATTTTGAATCTTTAACTTCTCACCTTTCACACTTCAAACTATAACTTTTCATCCTTAAATGATCTAATACTACTTGATGTAGATCAAGGAGGCAACCTTCTTACAAAAGAAATTCAAGCAAAATTAATCAACCTTTCAATCAACAAAACTATATCTTGGCACATTTTCTCAATTCCACCATTCTTGTTTTGTAGCAGTGCAAACAATGAAATCTGAGCATACCTTCCACAACACATATCAAACCAACACAAAATTCACCTTTTAGACACCCATTTGGACATATTTCAACATACCCGAATTGTGCATATGGTTGTTTTGGAACATCCACTTCAAAAAATGATTGGTGTGTTGCCCCAAGGCCCAAATAGGCCACTTTTACAAAGGTACACCTCTCCAAATGTTTTACCAAAATAAAATATCTTTGTATAGTCCTTTAATAGGCTACAAAACTTTAGATTCTCTGAATCTTATTAGGGGAAACAACCCTAAACTCACAAAAGCATCAAACCCTTGCTCTAGGCCTACTTCTTGCTTGAAAACATGAGGGTTTATTCGAAATAATTGTTCCAAACCTAAAACAACCTTTCCAATGCTTCAAAAAACTTATAATAGGTCTTCACACACTATCTAAACTTTCTCCCAACCTTAAGCATTTCAATTTCACCAAACTCCAATTATAACCATTAACTTTGAACTAAAAATTCATAAAAATCCCCTAGGACAACACTCAAAACTCATTCAAACTATCCACCCTAGTCCTAAACCCTACTCCAACATTTAAACATACCCTAAATCACCCATTCTCTCATGTTATAGGGAAAACTAATGATGGAATGGGTGTTTATATCATTTTGAATAATCTCAAAACTTCAAAAATCTGAACTTAGCCGCCTACAATAAAATGACTATAAAAACTTCAAAACTTAATGAAATTCAGTCACTCCAAAGCCAAAATGATCTTAATTAATGTCCCTAACCAATTCACATCACCTTTAATAAAAAATTATTAGTAAAAATCCATAAAAATCAATGGAAAAACAGATTTTCAAAACAAAAACATAGAGAAGAGGAGTTCTTATTGCTTGTTTTCACAAAAATGACCACCCAACCTTTTTCTTTGACCATAAATAATGTATTTAAACCTTTCACAACCAAAAACCAACTAGAAAACGGACTCCAACTAACTATTGAGCCCCATGACCGTTGGCCTTCCTTAATTTTGCATTTTCTTGCAATTTTACAACTTTACTTTTGACAACATTTGCATAAATTGCAACATTTACAAAAATAAACCCCCAAGTGACTTAAGACATCATCAATGGTCTATTACGACCTTATTTTCACAAAAAAAAGACTAAAATACCTTAAAACCTATCAAAGACCTTATTTGACCAAATTTTGTAAAAATTAGACTTGGTGGCCCTACACCAGTTAGGCTCTCTCTTAGTTGTCTAATGATGTATTTTTTTTCATATTTTGACAATGTTAAGCCTTTGATCTATAATTTATTTTGTTTGTGTGTCTATTTTTGGAAAAAACTAGTGTTTGTTTTTTTTTCATTATAAATTAATCATTCATCAAAATTTCAAATAAATTACATTTTTAGAAACTAGACTCCATTTTATACATATTAAAAAAATGATTTTTAATTAGTTTTCAAAATTTATAGGGGTAGCACAACAAAAAATTTGTGTTTCAGGAAGTGTCCACTTTGAAAATTAGTAAAAAAATAAATATTCATTAAAAAAATTGTCAAAAAAATCAGGCATAAACTACATACTATTAGCTAATTTCTTATCGAAGTGATTTTAAAAATACTAAAAACTAGATAACCTTTTGAGGGAGCCACAAAATATGCTATGTTATGTTTTTTTGATAAAATTGGCACCAATTTTTGTGGCCCTCTCTTTTGAACCCCTTAATCTCTACCATTTTCAAAAACAATTAGTAGTTTAGAAAGTATACTTGGAGCACAATGATCCTTGTTTTTGTTGCATCTCAAAATTTTGAGTGTAACTATCCTCAATTTCACATCCAAGGTTAGTATTTCCTAATTTCAGAAAATGTGGCCACTTAAGACCCCTTTTTAGCCCCCTATCTTTTTGCACTTACCCTTGTGAAAGATGTGGGAGTTTGACCATGAGGCAATACTTGACACAATAAAGGATAGAGTAGACCTAGATGATTCATTGGATTAATTTGTATGTACATGTTTGAATTTGTAAATTTATGTCATTGATCACTTTCTTTGAGGAATTTTTTCATAGATTTAACACAATCCATGTGTTTCATTTTTTCCAATAATCATGAATAAAATATAAAACTATTTGTGTTTCTATGTTTTCAATATTTCTTTTGATATTAGTGTATTATAGTTGATAGTTAGACCTTTCACTATCACATTTCAACTTTACTTATGTTTTGTTTCCAAATATCATATAGTATAGGAAGGACTTACTACCCCTCTTTAACTTAAAGTTTCTCATTTTCTTGTTGTTGCATTTTTATAGATATACAATGAATATTGGGCAGATTATATGCATATTTATGGTAGGTCTATTTAAAATGGTACACAGTGGACTTTGATGTGATATAAATTGTATTCACTGTCTTTTGTTATGTTTCAGTATCAATTCAAAATGAGACCAAATTGAACTGTCAACACCCCTATTGAAACTCTTAATACAATTTAGTTTGGAAAACAAAATGGAAGGGTTAAAATGATAGACTCTTATCTTGCAAGATTGATCTACATCCATGTCAACATTCACATATTTTGAAAAATACGAATCATTTTCAATAACCATATTATTATTTGTCTTCATTTTATTCTTGATATTTTAAAGATTTTTCTCTAAGATAGAATTATCATGTTCTTCTCTTTATTCAATATAAATTGTAAAGTTCATATTTAGGTTATAGCCAATTTTATCAACAATAGTAGCACCTAGCAATTGGGAATGACTATGTTCTCTAACTTGTGTAATGATAGACCCCTTTATGTTGCCCCTTAAGATGTCTTTATGCATGCAGTGTAAAGTTGCAAGGTGGCGTATATTTTTTTCTATTCATTGTGTGACCAAACCGATAGTTCCAACATGTCTAGATGGGTATTTTTTACACTAGGCAAGGTCCTATTTCACACCCTAGCAAGTCAAAACATTTTGGTCTACATTGCATCAATGATTTCCCTTAGGAGACCAAAGTGCAAAAAGGAAACAAACTTTGATCAAATATTACTAAAAATTGTGGCACTTAGAAACATTTTTTCTGAAGCTAATGGATCATGTAGGGTCCCTCTAAAATAACCTCTCTCAAATTTTCATATCTCCACTATTTTTGCCTATGGTGAAAAATTTTTAGTTGATGGAAAAAGTGTTAGATGCATGCAATGTAAAGTTTCAAGGTGGTGTAAATTTTGTTTTATTCATCGTGCAACCAAAACAACAGTTCCAACACATTCAAATGGGTAGGTTTACACTAGGCAAGATCATGTTTCACACCCCAACATGCCAACACATTCTAGGCTACATTGCATCGATGATTTCCTTTAAGAGACCAAAGTGTGGAAAGGGTAGAAAATTTTGACAAGCTATTTCCAAAAACCATGGCACTTAGAAACATTTTTCTAAAGTTACAAGATCACATAGGGCCCTCTATAATAACCTCTCTTTGTTTTTATATATCCAATCCATTTTCTCATGGTGACAAGTTTTCATTAGATAAAAGTGTCAAGTACATGAAGTGTAAAGTTGCAAGGTGGTGTAATTTCATTATAATCATCGTGCAACAAAATTGACAATTACAATGTGTCTGGATAGGTAGGTTTACACTAGACAAGGTATTATTTTTCACAGCATGTCAAAACATTCCAAGCTACGTTGCATCGATGATTTCCCTTGAGATGTACCAAAGTGTGAAAGGGTAGAAAACTTTGATGTACTAGTACCTAGAAACTATGGAACTTAGAGATATTCCATCTAAAGTTATAAGATCAAATAGGAAACCTCTAAAATAACCTCTTTCAATTTTTCATATATCCAAACCATTTGGCCATGGTGATAAGTTTTCATTTGATGGAAAAAGCACCAAATGCATGCAATGCAAAGTTATGAGGTGGTGTAATATTCATTCTATTCATCGTGCGACCAAACCAATAGTTCCAACATGTCTAGGTGGGTATATTTATGTTATAAAAGGTCTTTTTTTGCACCCCATAATGTCAAAACATTCTAGGCTACATTGCACTGATGATTTCCCTTAAGAGACCAAAGTGAAGAAGGGAAACAAAATTTGACACATTGTTAATCAAAAACCATGGCACTTAGAGACTTTTTTTTTGAAGGTACAATATTTCATAGAATCCCTCTATAATAATCTCTCTTAGTTTTTCATACCTCCAATCCATTTTCCTATGGTGACAAGTTTTCAATTGATTGAAAAAGAGTTAAATGCATGTAGTGTAAAGTTGCAAGGTGGTGTAATTTTCATTTTGTTCATTGTGCAACCAAGCCGACAGTTCCAACATGTCTAGGTGGGTAGGTTTAGGCTATGAAAGGTTGTATTTTACACAACATTCCAAAACCTCTCGGGCTACATTGCATCAGTGATTTCTCTTAAGAGACCAAAGTGTGAAAGGGTAGAAAACTTTGATGAGCTGTTACTCAGAAATTGTGCTACTTAGAAATATTTTTCTTGAAGTTGCAAGATCATGTAGGGTCTCTCTACAATAACCTCTCTCAATTTTTCATACCTCCAATCCATTTTCCCATGGTGACAAGTTTTTAGTTGATGGAAAAAGTGTCAAATGCACGTAGTGTAAAGTTGCAAGGTGTTGTAATTCTTATTATTTTCATCATGCGACCAAAACAAAAATTCCAACACATTTGAGTGGGTAGATTTATGCTGGGAAAGGTCCTGTTTTGTACCCTAGCATGTCAGAACCTTTTGAGCTACATTGTATCAATGTTTTCTCTTAAGAGACCTAAATGCAAAAGGCCAACAAACTTTGATGGGATGTTACTCAAAAATCATGGGACTTAGAAACATTTTTTCTAAAGGTACATGATAATGTAGGGTCCCTCTACAATACCCTCTCTTAGTTTTTTTATATCTCCAATCCATTTACCCGTGGTGACAAGTTTTTAGTTGAAAAAAAAGCATCAAATGCATGAAGTGTAAAGCAGGGAAAACTTTAAGAAACCCCCCCCTCAGCGAAGGTGTAAAATCTTAGAAAATCTTGTATACTTCCCGATAAAAATATTAATTTTAATGGCAATTTTTTTTTGTTTTTTGTTAAAAAAATGTCCATTGGCGAATATTTTCTAATCATTAGAAGCCTGTGGAAAATCCTAGCAAAATGATTTTTTTTAAAACAACTAAATTTTTCCCTTGCTGATTAAAATCTATTTTCAAACCAATAAAATATTTTTATTGGAAAATTAAACATGTGTTCAAACCAGAAAAAATAATTTGGTTGGTGATTAAAACTTTTTTTCAAACTAAAAATAAAATTCATTGGTGAATTAAACTTATTTTCAAATGATTAAGAAAAAAAATTGGTGAATTAAACATTGTTTAGTAAGCAAAGGAGGTGTGGAAGTTTTCATAAAAAGTGAAGCATTTATGAATGTTTTTTGCTGGTGTTGGACGTATGTTTCAAAATTGGCATTAATGGAGATGGCTAGCAAATTGAGATGTATTAAAGACACACAACTCATGTAGTTGATTGGTGGTGGGTGATTGTCTAGAAGCCAATGAACTAGAGAAATAATGTTGGCTAGTTTCAATTTGGCATAGTGAAGGAAGCTAGACCCTTTTATTGGCAAAGTGTCTATGAAGCGGCCACAGGGTTTATTTCTCTTCAAGGATGTGCAGGTGACATAAGTAATTCACTTTATTTTGGGTAATGGCTTTGAAAAATTAAAGCACAGATATAGGACCAATATGGATATTTATTCATTGGTCATGGCTTGGGGTTTGGACTTAGGAGAGCTAGTGGATGTAGTGAGGAAAGTCAATAAAACTTTGGTTCACAAAGATTTTTTAGAGGATATGGAAGGCATTCTAGAATGGGCGATACTAGGAGTGGGGCTTGTTAAGGTTGAAGTTATGGATGGTGGAGGCCTAGAGCTTGTGGATTTAAATCATCTCTTTATCAAGTGGCTAGAAGGATGCACCAAGCTCTATGGCGAGAAGGTGCGGAGCATGGGTGGTAAGCACTCAAAATTTGTGTTGAGTTAATGGAGGTCGAGGAGACCATAGACAATCTCAAAGACATCACTAGAGTAGAGATGGATGAAAAGAAGGGTTTGAATCTGAGGAAGAAGATGAATTCATTAATGGAGATAGAGTCACTGGAAATGGGTAATTCATCGAAGGGTTCTGAGTACTACAAGTTTTTTAAAAAAATTACTATACTAAATCTTGTATGTGATTTTGTTTTTTGAAGGTTATGCCTAGATTTGCATTGTAATTGTAAAACACCTTTTAGCATGAACAATGGTTGGAAGGTATATTTCAGGCAAGTATGATTAGGGATAATTTGATATGCTGGAAATGGAAACTGTGCTAGTTAATCAACTTTTTTGGTAGTTGATGGATGAAGATAAATCTAAAGTATATTTTATAGCATTAGTTTAGAATTGGAGTAATTCTTTCTAAACTATATTTTTTTCATAAAACGTAAAGTGATAGGCATTTTAATGAATAAAACCATCAAAAAAATTTCATATGAAAGGTAGGGGTGGCCATCAAATTACAAGCCTAGCCAAGAGGTAATAATTTTCCAAACTCTACATGTACCGATCTTAATTACCCATCGATCCTCCAGTCATGTCCACTTGCTAAAATCTACCCATGATCTTCACTTCATAAATGCACCGTCTTTACCACCTTTCCTATCTTAATTCACCAAAGTCAAGGTTTTGGTGTTTTTCCTAACCTTAGTTGCAAGTCTTTCTTGGTCATCTATGTAGTCAGTGGATCAAAAAATTTGAAAATTTTGAAACTTCAGACTTTGGTTCTAAGGTTCCAAGTTTCAGTGACCACACGACATTATGGACCACTATCATTTGATGAATTTTTGATGGACGGATATAGTTGCATTTCAGAAGTATATCTCTTAAATAGTAGATTTGTGAATTAAAACCTTTGGAATCACACTAGAATTGTTAGATGTGAACACGTGGGGAGATCAAGGCTCATCATCATGGTAGAAACCCGATGGGTTGGATTTTGGCGATGAGTGATATAAGAACTTAAGTAGAAGAAATATGCATGTGCAGAAAGTTTGTTTTAAAAGAGGGACTGCCTGGGAAGAATGTAGGACCAAGGCTTAAAAACTTAAGAACTTTTTGCCCAAAGGATGTAAAGGCAAATCAATATAACCATGACCATTTGAGGAATTTTTGATGGAAAACTATAGTTGCATTCTAGAAGTAAATCTCTGAAATAGTATACTTGTGAATTGAAACCTCTGGTATAACACTAGAATTGTTAGATGCGTACACATGGTGAGATCAAGGCTCATTGCTCTCTTTTCAATGCCTTGATGTATTACATTTCATTTAATTGAAATTCTCAATCTTTTAGTTCTGAACATCCAAAGAGATTGATTGGATAGTTCATAGCTTTAATGAAACAAGATTTGTAATTATTTCATATCATTTGAGTGGCATTGGTAATGCTAACTGGAGTCTAGGGATTTTGACAACTTGTCAAATTGAGGTACAATTTTTGTGTAGCCAGATGTTAATCAAATTAAACATTTTAATTTTTAATTGTACATGTAAGGGTTAAGATACACGAATTGACTAAGTTGGATTTTTGGTTTGCCTAAATTAGGATGGTAGCGGCACTAATGGCCCATAATTTATTATCTATATATGAAATAATTGCATGCAAATTTAAAAGTAAAACATAAAGCAAATAAAATGAAAAAATAAAGTTTCCATCAGTTTTCTTTTCCTTTGAGAAATTTAGTATTATCTATTTATGAAATAATTTCATGCAAAGGTGGAGTAAGTAGCCATTTATCATATTGTATTTGCAAAATTTGAAGTAGTGGTAGAAAATTCTAGAAAGGTGAGTTGTGGGCAAGGAGTAAAATGGAAACACCATTTGAATTGGACATGGAGAAGCAACAATAGGCCTTCAAAGGGGAAATAACCAATAAACGATTGCAAGGGCTAATGAATTCAACCTATCCACTCATTCTTTGGGCAACCAAGTAGGTGGTTGGGCCAAAAAATTTGAAGGCTTATCATAGAGCTAAAACAAATACAAAGATTCTAGCAATCTGATTAGCAGTCCATTTTCATATGGGAATCTCGAAAGAGATAAGCAAAAAAATTACCCAAATGGTCTTTGTGCATGCATAGTTGGGCAACATTGACACGACACTAGATAATGTGGATGAGAATAGGAAAATTTGCATGCCACATAACTACTACATGGTGTGGATGAGAGGGAGAGAGGTAATGAAGTTTCCTTTGGTCTGAACCATCGACCTAGAAGGATTTGAAAAATTGTGGGTTGAAAGGGACCATAGCATTTTCTTTCTCCTCAAGGCAGCAAAGCTTACGACCAATCTCCTGCATGGGTGGGCAATGAGATATGTGGAGGATAAAGGTATGGAAGAGGAAATTGTAGTGGGTGATGATGATTATTGGGGCCTTGGAGATGGGGAATGATGGCTTGTCAATGATCCCAGTGACCTAGAGGAAAAAGCCAAAATCCCAGCACACCAGAAATGTGGAGCAAACTACTCGATGATTAAAAATTGTAAGGCATACCTGAAATGCATAGAGTCAGAGGATGATGATGATGAAGAGGATGATGATGAATGATAAATTCTAGTTAGTTGTGATTTCAGCTTTTTGTTGTTGAATAGCAATATAGTAACAGTAATAGGGTAATTGAGTCAATCCCAAGTCTTGGAGTGCCTGCACTAAAATTCAAGCCAATTTTGTAGTGAATTTTGTAATGCATAAAAATATAGGTGGGCTAGCTAATCAAGGAAGGTCACTTGACCAAAAAGGCCTTCAAGGTGGTTTTTTGAAAAATAGAAACTCATGTAATCCTTTTTTGATAATCAATATAGAGTGTTGCCCCTAGCAGTGTTTTACCTAGAAAAAAAATAAAAATTGCATGCAGATTTAAAAGTAAAACATAAAGCAATACATGTGTATTACATTTATGTTTTCACCAGTGATCTAGCAGAAGCTTGGTGCTTGCACTTAAATTTGTATTTGTACTATGTAATAATGTGATATTGTAATTTAGTTGTAATAAAGTAAATGGTTGTGTTGTTAATTTGACATTGTAATTCCTTTTATTAAGTCCTTTGCAATATTGAGTGTTACTATGTTATTAATGGTTGTGCTATTAATGTGACATTGTAATTCATTTTATAAAGGACTTGATAATCCAAGTGCATTAATGGTTAAAAATAAAAAATCATTAAAACACATGTTTATTATTTATATCATAAATTACTCAACTATTTGATGAACATTTGATGTATGGTTGTAGACTCAAAATAAGGGAGCAAAGCAAGCTTAATCGCTAGGCCTTTGAATTTTATAACCATGTGACATGTTGCATTGTTGTGGAGTTCTAAATTTTCATAACTATCTGATTCTCCAACTTGGTTCACTTTGTTGAGTAACTTAAGTTCATGCATATGTAACCTTTAAGTTAGGTGTGCATATTTAGTCGGTGGGTCAGAGGTTTTGAAAACATTGAAACTTCAGACTTTGGTTTTGAGGTTCCAAGTTTTAGTGACCACATGACATGATGGAATTATCTTCCTTTTAAAGGCATCATCATCTAACATCTCATTAAATGCTATGTATGGAATAAACTTGAGTTGTCTTTTCAGGAACTTCCAAAAGCATGTAGGTTTAAAGACTATCTTTTCAAGGTATGAAATTGAATGCCACATTTAAAGCATGTACTATCAAAAATAGCAACATAAGTGGGTGGAAAAGTTGTACTTATACATTTAGCCTACATTCTCGTTCTTTGCCAAGGCTAGTACTTCTCAAGTGCAAACATTCTTTTTACTCAGACTTTTAGCCTACATTCTTGTTCTTTTCCAAGGCTAGTACTTCTTAGAATCTCATGTGAAAACATTAGTTCTCTATGAATTTTTGCTCATGTAGAGTGAATGTTGGGTTGATGTAAGGGATACAACACTCAGACCTTTTAAGTTAAACAAATTTTTGGCACTCTTGGACAGGGACAACAAGTCTGAGCTAGATATAAAACTCTTAGAAAGTGGGCTAGCTCAAGATGGAGGGTTTCTAGAAGCTATGTTGAGTGTGGACCTAATAAGTGCATGTGAAAGAAGGTACATTCCATAGACATGGGAAATTAAAGTTGTGGATAGAACTGTAATTGCAAAAAATTCTCCTGAAGTTGTTTCCCATGCATTGGGGATTCCAAACAAGGAACCTATAGAAGACATTTCTATCGTAGTGGCAAGTGAATTTTTCAAATCGAATAAGAACTGGTGTAAGAACTCCATGGCCAAAACCTGGTTGAAGTCTAAAAAGAAAGGTAATTCACAACTACCGAGTAAACTCAAAAGATGACATTTTAAGGGAGAAATTGCAAATGCTATTGCTTTATTGTACCACATTGTTGGGAATCCATATGTTGAGTTATTTGAGGATTGGATGTTCCAGTTTATCTTGATAGTCTGTGATGAGAATATTTTCATTGACTACGGTGAAGTTATTTGCTTCCATTTGAATGAGAAATTAACTAATTGAACCATTAGACTACTACTTTCTATATGTGTTCTTGCCTGATGTACATTATAGGTAGTCAAAGGTCCTTTTGGCCTGGGTTGGAGCCGCAAGGAACCCTGACTTATAATATTCCTGTGTATAAATTATTTCCTCAGTTCACTAAACAATTTGGAATGGGTGATTTTTGTCATGTTAATGATGCATTTTTAATGGAGGTCATCAGGAAGCTAGATGGAAATCTAGAAATGCACCTTTCCCCTAAATCAATTTCTCTTGTATCAAAATTTGGGAGTTTTTAAATCCAATTTGATAAATTTTCCTATCTAAGAATAGGGAATTTTGAGAAAGCCCCATTTAAATTACCTCGATATCCCGAATATCTATTAATATTTATGGAAGTTTGATGACAAATGGCCATGGTTAATATTAAGTATACAAACATGGGTAAACAAGGGTATGTCTTCCCATTGGAGACCCCTTCTTTTGTGTGCAAAACAAACCAAATGGCTAGGGGAGCTAAAGGAACTCTCAAAAAATATAACCTCCAAAATCTATCTATGAGAGCTAATTTTAATAGTAATGGTTTTGTGAAGCATAATCTTTATAGAGGGAGCTTATATTGGCATTAGCCATCTATCGAATATTTTTGGGAAAATTTTGTCAATGAGAAGGAAGCTTTGAGAAGAGATTATATGAGTCTAATGCTAAAACAAATATAGTCCTTTAGTTTGTCATTTCACATTCCTAAAAATGTAGCTGAGATTCAACAATCATAGATTATACATATGAAAAACTATTTGATAAATCCCACCCTAGGGTTAATTGGAGCCAAAGTGAAATTTCAGATATGAGGCTGTGTGTTGCCCCTATGCTTAAAATAACCCAAGACTGGTTGGATGGGAAATAGTGGCAAGTTGTTGGTCCTGTTCAAGAGCCTAAGTCATCACAAAAGAATGAGCACGGGTCTACACAAGCAATTGGTGCAAGTGTATCATCGGGGAAACCCTCTCTGGGGTCCTCTAGTGCAAATTCTTAGTTAGGAGGTGATGGTGACAGGCTAGAAGAAATAGTCAATTTGAAGAGCATCTATGAACAAGATAGTTTGCTTTCCCCTACCCCTAAGAAGAAGACCAATCAAGGAAAAATTGTGGCTACAAACTATGAATCTATCTTTAAACAGATTGTTGGAGATAAGATCTTTCCTCCTTTGTCTGACTCTAAATTCCCCTCTTCTCTACCTCTGGTTGATAATCCACCTATCACTCCTAACACTACTAAAGAAACTATTAGTGGAAATGAAGATTCTAGTCTGGTAGTAGCCTCCCCAAGATAGCTAAAAAAAGCAATGGAGAAGAAGAGAAAGCATATTCCTAGAATGACAATTGGAGTGGATACAGTTTCAAAGTTACTTCAAAGCTCTTCAAAACCTAAGAAATGGGAGGATGTCAAGGATGGTGACTGATGCTACTTTTGGAAATCAAATGTAAGAAATTGTTGAGATTGTGAAGTATTTAAATGAAGATGAAATAATGGAGGAAAACTATAAAGTCACACATGTTGATATGGGGCCTTCAACACTAGAAGGTGATGTGTACCATGCCGATTATTCAGTCAATAACTTGATTAAAAGAGTGAAAGAAAAGAGGAAAGAAAATATAAAACTCGAATCTTAAGTCCTCGCATTGAGTAACTTTATTTCTTCCATGGCCACTCCTCCTACATCTAATGAATCCTCAAGTTCTCAGGTAGAGGGCACCATAGACAAAATTAAAAAGAATTTGAGCTATTATAGAGCTGCTTTTGAGGGGATCGATAAAATATCTCCAAAGGCTATCTTTCTAAATAAATTTGTGCTCTTTTACACTTAAATTGTTAATAAGATGGAGTTAGTAATAGAACTTCAACAGCTCATAAAAGATCAAACTAGTCTCTATGTGTTTGCTCAGGAAATGAAAGAATTGAACTCTATGGATCTAAAGATATTAATTGATGAGAAAATTGTCAATAATGGGTATGTGCAGGATCATCATGGAAAAAATAGGCCCTTAAGTGGCAAAAAAATTAGAAAAATTAGAGTTAGGAAACTTGACGTAAAAAAATGAATAAGTTATCTATATTATTTCAAAAATATGTAAGAATAGAATTTGTAACAAATTGAATGTAATTTCTAAACTACTAGGTTTCTTTAAAAAAAAAAATCTATATGATGAAAATTTGAAATTTCAATCTAGTGGTACTTAAATTTTAGGGAAAAAATAAGAAGTAGGTGTCTGTCTGACCACCCTAACCATAATAAAATAATAATATTTTTATATAATATTTTAGATCTAAGTAGAGGACTCATGCCCTGATGTGATACATATTTTTTTGTAATTTTTTCCATGTAAATAATTAATTATGGTTTTTTATTACAAATTTTTAAAAGATATAAAACTTGTATGTTTGACCACGTTAACTTGGTCAAAACTTCATGAAATTCATTTTTTCTTTTTAATCCAATAGTATGTGAAACATAGAATGTGACATATGTTTTGGATTCAAAAATGTGAATTAGCCTATCAATCAGGACTTTAGTTGTAATTTGAATAGAAAATGAACAATAACTACTTATTAAATTCAAAGTAAAGCATAATTTATATTGGTGGAAATTTGAGAATATCCTTTAAAAACCCTTTTCGTTTCATCAATTTTGGGTGAAAAAAAGTTGTCAGCCACATACCCATCATATTGCCACTTTTTGGCCCATCATGATCCTGCACATACCCTAATCCTAAGGAGTTGGACCCTTCCTAGTCCATTTCATTGGAATGTAAATTGAATATGTATGATAATCTGGTGAAGGAAATTAATAATACACTTGAACAATATTATGAAATGTTCGTGGAAGTTAAAGAAGACTGTCATATTTTGGGAGTGGCAATTACTTATGAGTTTGATGAAAACATTCTAGATATAAAAGAGATCTCTTTGAAGTTTAGAGAGATATTCAAGAAAGAAATAGTTGATCATACTATAGTGACATGGGAGTCCTTCTCAAAACTTAGTGGAATGGAGATCCATATGAGGACTTATAAATGTGGAGAAGAGAAAAGATCTCAGAGGTTGGTTGAATCTTAAAAGGCTTTGGCCACATGGAGAACCAGGTTACAAATTACTACAACTCCAAGAATAAAAAACATCACCGCAATTGTCGCCAAGTATTGGGAATATAAGCAAAGAGTAAAGACACAATTTAGGCATTACTGAAGGAGGAGGAGGTGGAAATAATTGAAAGTGAAGGAGTTGGTCATGGGAGTGGGACCAGTATTTAGTTTTTAATTTTGATGTTATTTTCTTTAATTTGGCTCTCTTGATACATCAAATACCTTTTATTTTAATTTCTAAAATGGTTGTCTTCAAGAAACTGTTATCAAGACAAAAAAAACTCTATATTTTCTAGTGGATTGTCTATTATTGGAATGATAGATTTTTGGATAGTTTCATTGTTGTGGAATGTTTATCTATGAATAAATATTTTATGGTGATGGATGCATAAGGATTTCTCAGTATAATTTAGGTGATTTGGTAGTTTAAGCTATTATTGTTTAAGTTGGGTGGATGCCTTTATAAGTTATTTATGTTGAATTGTTAGCCTCTATTAGCTTATAACTTATAAGTTATGGATGTTGAACCATTAGCTTTTGTTCAAGGAATGGATTAATAATATTCCTTTTATTTATCAGAGATTGTGTGAACGAAAATGCAATAGGAATTTATAAGTAGTGTGATAAGTGTTGTTCTTTAAAAATTATGCAAAATCACATATCAAATTCAATACCATGGAATACAATATAAAAAATTTTGGCTTTTCCTAACCTTAGTCACTAGTCCTCAGAGTTTTATAACCTTGTCATGAAGTTCTAAATTTTCATAACTTCCCAATTCCCTGACTTGGTTGATGGTTCACTTTGTTGACTTGCAAGTATTTCCTAGTCATCTTTCTACTCGATGGGTCGAAGGTTTCAAAAACTTTGAAACTTCAGAGTTTGATTCTAACTTCTAAGGTTCACTTTGTTGAAGAAAGAATTAAAAAGAGATAAAAAAAACTTATTATTATAACTAATAACACTATGAAGAAATGATCACTCACCTTTTAAGTCTATGTTTTCAGCTTTCATTGACTTCTGAATCGAGAAGTAGAACCTCATAATTGAACAATGACACTTTCGATTGTATTTATATCAATCCATGATTCCATATTTGGAAAATATTCGTGGAATTTTTAAATGGTATATTAAAAATTTGGTGAATCTCACTTGCTTATACAATGATACATTGTAATTTTCAAGGTGAAATGTGTCCTCCAATGTAATTATTTTTTAATGTTATTGGCGAAATTGATCCTCATGAGCAACTATTTATAAATTTTAATTGGTGAAATGGGTCTTCACAAGAAACTATTTGTAAATTTTAATTGGTGAAATGGGTCCTAATACAATTTTTTTTTAATAGTATTGGAAAATATGTAGGTGTTTTATTAAATGCCTTCGGGATTCCAGGAAAAAATATTAGTTGGTCCAATTGAAACGCGTAGTTTGACAATGGTGAATTTATTGCTTAATTATGCCTCATAAAAAAACTCATTAGCGAATGGACATGCATTGGACCTATAGTTCATAAAATCCAAGCGATTTGGACACTCTGTTGAGTGCGAGAAATTCACCAATTTTGACTTGGCCGATTCCTAGAATTCACCAATTGGCAAAGATTCACCACTAAAATTTTCCCTAGTGTAAAGTTCCAAGGTGGTGTAATTTTTGTTTTATTCATCATGCAACCAAACTGACAGTTCCAACAATTCGATGGGTAGGTTTATGCTATACAAGGTCATGTTTTGCACCCCAACATGCTAGAACATTCTAGGATAACTTACATCGGTAATTTCTCATAAGAGACCAAAGTACAAAAGGGAAAAAAAATTGACGAGTTATTATGTGGCACTTAGAAACATTCTATCTAAAGGTACAAGGTCATGTATGGTCCCTCTATAATAACCTCTCCTTTTTTTTTCATATCTCCAATCCATTTGCCTAAGGTGACAAGTTTTCAATTAATGGAAAAAACATTAGATGCGTGTAGTGTAAAGTTGCAAGGTGGTACAATTTTTGTTATGTTTATCGTGCAACAAAACTAAGAATTCCAACACATTAAGGTGGATAGTTTCATGCTAGAAAAGGTCCTATTTTGTACCCTATCATGCCAGAACATTCTAGGCTACATTGCACCAGTGATTTCTCTTAAGAGACCAAAATACGAAAGGGAAGAAAAATTTGGCAAGCTAGTACTTAGAAACTATAGCTCTTATAAACATTTCATTTGAAGGTATAAGGTCATGTAGGGTCTCTCTAGAATATCCTCCCTTAGATTTTGGTATATCCAAGTCATTCCACTATGGAAACAATATTTTAGATGTTCCAAAAAGTGTTAGTTGCATTTAGTAAAAATTTGTTGAGAGAGAGTTTTTGCATTCTTCATCTCTTGGGGGTAAAATGACACTTCGAACACATTGGGGTGGCTATAGAATAAGTCCACTTTACAATTTTTGGTCAATATGGGTGTCTTTATAAGCTTATGACTGAATAATCTACACCAAAGAACTAGTCTCCTATATTACTTAAACTCAATGTAGTCATTAATTTCTTGGTCAATATAGGAAAACATTTTTTTGAGATGAAGGAAAGTGTGAGAATGAAGAATACGTGTATAAATTTGAAGTAGTGATTAACCAGCTAGAGGATGGGTATTTTAATGGAGGTGGGTACTTGAATATACTTGAATAAAATTATTGGAAACATAGTGTAATTTTTTTGTACTTTGTCTTGAATAAAACTTAATTCCATAACTATATTCCAAAAATATGTCATCAAGACCACAAAAACATATTGGTGTAGGAAATATAATAATTAACCAACAAATATAGGTGAAATGAATGTGAAATAAGTTATGAAGTACGGAATACACTTGGATTTTAAATATTTGAAGTAAACCATTTACAAATATCTATTGAAGCTTGAATTTATAATGTAATAGTGGAACACTCACGTTGTGGTGTTGAAAATCCCTATAGCAACCATCCAAAATAGAAATTAAATGACAAATCAATAATTATTTGATTTTTCAATAATAAACAACTAAAACAACAAATGTAATTTGAAATTTACTAATCTGCCTCAGACCTTTTCAAAGCCATCAATATCTCTACTACAGTAGAGACACCATGCTCCATTGCCCTATCAATATTGGCAAGAGTCTCTTCTTGCATCATTTGAAAATAAAACAACATTATTCAATTATGGGAAAATCTAATAGTGATGCAAGTCATGGATTATAATCTGTGACATAGTCAATAGAATTTTGAGTACTTATTGAACTATATATTGCTTCATAGTTTAATATGTGGTTACTGCAACATTGTGTTCCTTGTGATATGTTAATGCATCCAATTCTATTTCAAATCTTATTTTATGATCAAAAACCTTCATGAAGAACATGGTGAACAAAAGGTTGGTAAAAGAGTGCAATATTGCCTAGAGAACCAATAAGAAAAAACACAATGCACAAGAGGCATATTGGGAAGTTTCTAAGTTCGTAGGAAGAAGTTGGAAGAGGATGAGGTTTTTATAAGGGAATCTTGTATAGTAAGGGTTCTCATGAATGATAAGGCAACCCAATTGTAATAATCAAAGGGAAAATGATAGACAAATGAGATAGTTAGGATCTCTAAATGAGGAGAAAGGATAGAATATCCTATCCTCTTGACTATGGACATAGTATCCTCATATCAATAAGATTATTCATCAGTATCAATTCAATTTCAAGGGTTTGCATTTTTCATGAGGATAATTTCAAAGTAAAGGATAGTCACAAGATGACAGACTTAGGGACAATCATATCATGCAACCAAGGGACAATATCATTATTACATAAAGAAGTCATGAAAGCCTTTGTTGATGTGAAGTGTGAAGAATTTTTGAATTGGTCTTATTTATAGAAATAATGTAAAGAATGCTAGTGAGATGCATGAAAAGAAGCAATAATGAGGATTTTCAACTAAGAAAAAAATGTAGTGATAATGAGAGATGAAGGAATTGTGGTCCTAAGATCTTGATAAAAATTCACACATACAAAGACACTCCATGATTTTCATAAAACCTCAACATTCATGCATATTCATGGGTGAATCACAAAGAAGAGATAGATAAGAAATGGGGTGAGATATCCTCATAAAAGTCAAAAGTGTAATATTCACATAGGAAAAGTAATGATCACAAGGAGATATGATGAATAAAGGACAATAGTTGAACAATAAAGGATATGGAATAAATAAATAACTATAATAGGATAGTTACATAAGACAAAATATGATAGTCTAAAGTCTCAAGATGTAATAGGAAAATCACATGTATTTAAATACCAAATAATTCTTCAAGGGATAATTGTGGACTTATTGATTTTTTATGAGGAGATATTGTGACTGATGACGTAGTATAGGTTAATTACACTTTATTGTGCATTTTTTCACACACGCCCCACTGAAAGCAGGGACCCTCTTTCGCTTTGTCCTTGGATGACTTTGATCATTTGATTATGGAAAATTTGGTTGCTTTGAGATGCACTTGAATGATTATCTTGCTTGTGCAAATGACCCTGTGAAGTAATTCTTTGAAAATCCTAAGTTTCTAAGTGTTTTTTGGGTTTTCCTCTAGTTTCAAAAATTTCCCCTCTAGGTGGAATTCCCCAATTTCTATCCCTGCCTTGGAAACCCAATAGGGACTATTATGCATTTCCCTTTTGGGATTTTGGATCTTTGTGGAATTCCATGTCTTCCAAAATTTTATGAAATCCTTCAAGTCTTCAAATTCTCAAAATTCCTTGATCCCCTCAGATCCTCGAAACTCATTCTAGGTTGTCTTTTCATTGTATTTATATTTTCGTACGGGCATTTTAGATTATGTTTAATGAATTTTAAGGGATTTTTATGTTGTGAATCGATGTCATTTTTCTTGCTTTGAATTTGGAGGAGCTTAACCTCTGAGTGTTGCGTGTGAATCTTGCACTTGAGCTTTGGATAGTTCACTTTGGTGATGTCTTTCTGGTACCATTTGCATTTGCTTGAGTTTGGAGAATCTTTCCAGTCACTATCTTTGTGATTTTCTCTTCATCCATGGTATTTTTATGGTGCCTTTACTTTCAATTGATATCAATGGCTCTATGGTGTTTTGGATGTGCTTTGAATTTGGGTTTCAGTGTGTTGAGGGTTTGTAATTAGACTAGGGTTACTCCCCTTATTCTTTTAACATCTCCTCTAAAATTGGTATGACCATCCTCACAAATTTGATGATTCGATTGCACCATCCATAGCTATATTTTCCCACCCCTAAATTCAATCTTGTGCATTATTTTGATTTGACCTCGGGTTTCAATTTTAGATCCCTTGCATTTAATAGAATTGATGTCCTAGATAGATTTGAGCTGTTGATTTTCATGTGCACTCGATGACATCTTTGCTTTGGATATTTTGGAGGAATTTATCCTAGTTAGTTGAGTAAGAGAATATATTTGGATTGAAACTATGTGTTCATGGTGAAACCCTAGGGTTTTCATTTTGAATCCATTGCCAAGGTCGGTCGAGTTGTCTTTGAGCAAGTCCTAGATCTAGATCCATCGATGAAAGATTTGAGATGAACAACATTTGAGCCCAATTCCCAAAATTCATGATCATTCGATCAATTTGGGTGAAATATTGACGACGTCAAATATTTTGGGATTTCGAGTATCTTACGGATTTCCATTACCTTGGGAATTCCCCGGATTTCCATTGCCTCTTCGTTTTCCCAAAAATGTGCATAAACGTGAGAATCATGCTAACTTCATGAAAATATGTTGTCTTAGGAAACCTTTGAACTTTCGTTGCTCCTTTATTTTCCCAAAATGTGTGAAGTATTTCCTATTTTGTGGATTTTCATCCCCAACATAATCCCCCGAAAACTTGTTGGAAAGAAGAATTCAGGGAATGCATGAGTTAACAGTTAATGATTTTGTATCGCATGATTGATCTGGGTTATTTAAAAGATGCATGATTCCCTTTCTTAGATGATGATGATGATGATTGAATGACTTTTGGATGCTTATTGAGCTTTCATTGCTAAATTTTTCTTGGCTCAAAATTCCCCAAAATTCCCTTCTAGCCTAAATTCTGCGAAGGGGTGAAAATCCTAAACTTTAAAGAAAGTATGCTTTAATGATATTTCAAATGAAATTTTGATCGTTGTTTGGATTTATTTGAATGATGGACATGTTATTTGTGATGGATTAACTTAGAATCTCATGTTATAATGGATATTTATTGTGGTCCCTTTCTAAATGCAATTTGAATCAAGCAAGGCCACTACTGGTAGGTTCAAGGGAAAACAAATGGATCCTAGTGATGAAGGGGCTTCTATCTCATAAGCTAAAAGGATTAAATTGGATACAAAGAGTAAGGTTCCTGAGAGCAAGATCACTTCCATTTGTTCAAAAGTGACAGATACAAATGTTGGAATATGGCATTATGAGGAATTCAAGGCAAGGATGGCAGAGCAGGATCCTCCTCTGTTGGCAAGAAGATTGGTGAGCTCTGGGTTGGCTCATGTGGTTGGATTTCCTTCTACAATGCAGTACTATGAGTTGGTTATGGAATGTTCTAAACATTATGATCTAGGCACATAGAGAGTAATCAACCCACAAGGTAGGGTTCTTGCAAACTTCTCTCATGCTTTAGTGGCCCAAACCTTTGATATGCCAAAAAAATCCCATGTGGTGCAGTTTGATATTAAGATAGCCAAGAAGTACTATACAGAAGATACAAACAAATCCTTACAAGTTATCAACTCTTGGTTGGAGAACCTAAGGCACATATTTCAAAGCTACCAAAGCAATTTTTCAAGGAAAATTTTAGGTTAGAATACTATGATGCAATCACTCTTCTTAGCAGAGTGATGGATTTGAAGAGTGTACGGGTGTTTGAGAACTAGATGTTTTACATAATAGAAAGGATGGAATATGATGTAGACTATCATTAGGAAAGTATAATCAGTGTCATGATCCACAAGTAGTTATGTAATGTATTATAGACCAAGAGCTTCACAATGACATCTTACTTGGACTATGCCTTGGCACGATTCCATCCACACAAGGGATTGATCACTCGAGGGATCTTTAGCCAAGATGTCATCTATGAGGTCCATCCCCAACTACATGTGGGAAGTTCCAGTTATAGAAGGGTGAATGATGCATTCACCATGTATATCACAAGGTTACTTCAAGGAGTAGAACATGTGAGAATCTCTGATGCTACAAAGGAATTGGTCTAGAAGTTTAGAGAATGGTTCATCCAATTTCCCGCCTTCTCTTACATCAGTATTGATGGTTGTCAAAGGGATCCATACAAATTTCTGAGGTATCCAACTAACTACATTATACTTCTATAGGTTACAAGGTAGATCTCTGACTTTGATGCCATTCTGAAGGACATGCACAAGACTGGTTTTGGGAATGACTTTCCATTGAGGATAGGAGGCAATGGGGCTTTTCCTTCTTTAATTACAACACACTCCTCTAAAGAAGAGATGAGCACTCTTGGCTTGGCATTCCATTCTAAAAGGACAAGATTTGACAGAACAAGTGGAGCCCAAAAGAGAGCTAGCAGAGATTTCATATATAAAGATGACATTGAAGATTATCGGGCCAACTATAAAGATGATTTTGAGGTCTATAGGAAGATATTATCTAGGTTTCTAGCCAATTTAATTAGTTTATACAGCATTAAGGTCATCCCAGACCAGGTTGATGATGATGGGGAGCTAATTCAGAACCATGACTATGAGCCCATCAAAGACAAACCCATTGGTGAAATCGACTAGCTGGAAGAAGAGAAGACAGAGTTGGAGCAAATCAATGCTCTTATTATTAAAAATACTAAGTTGTGGCTCAAACATAAGATATGGGAGCTAGAAAATGAAGGGAAGCAGCACACATA
Source organism: Sequoia sempervirens (assembly GCA_007258455.2). NCBI lineage: Eukaryota > Viridiplantae > Streptophyta > Pinopsida > Cupressales > Cupressaceae > Sequoia > Sequoia sempervirens. The sequence goes on along the minus strand of VDFB02000008.1, from coordinate 65,956,625 downwards.
TGACTTGATGGGAAGTTTATAGTCCCAATCCATCTCTGAAGAAGATGAGTAGGATCTAAAAGGAAAATAAAAGGTGGGTTCTCCTTTTAAGATTAAAATCAAGGGTGTTCAAATAAAGGCTAAGGAAGAAAAGAAAAGGAAACCTATCACCAAGAAGAGAAATAATGCCTCTAAGAGGATGACATATGCTCAAGAGGAGGAGCATGAGGAGGAAGGGAAGAAAGATGGTGCTCATATTCCCAAAAGGAGAAGGGTGGCAAGAACATCAAGAAGATAGAATGGGCCTCCTAAAAGAAAAGGAAGTGAAGACGCAGGACCACAATTAATAGATATTGAGAGTTTTGGGGAGAAGACACAAGTTTACACCAAAAAGGCCAGAACTCCATCTCCAAAGGAAATTTTAGTGAAAGAGGGAGCTCCTGTAGTTCTTTATATTTCACAACAAAAGGACACTCCTTACCCTCCTTCAACTTAGGAGTTGTGTGATGAGGAGAAGGAACTGACAGAGGTTGTTGGTGAGGATATCCATCAAAGTGAGGAGACAAAGGAATTCAAGGATGGAGACCTTCACAGTGCAGAAGTAGAAATTGGTAATATCTTGCATTCTTCTTTGGTTTCCTATGAGGAATCACTAGTTAGGGATGAAGAGGAGAAATCCCTGGAAAAGGAAAAGGAACATGAAAGAACTCCCTCCCCAATTCAAGTGGTGACAGAGACACTAGATCAAGAAGAATAGCAGAATCCAAAGGATAATAAAGGAGAAGATAAAACTAAAAAGATCCCTTTAGTGTAGAACTTGGGTGTTGACCCCTCCATGGATCAACCTAAAAAAGAAAAGCAAGATGAACAATAGCTAGGTGTCACTACTCCTAGTTGGCTTAGTGAAAGGTTGAAGGCTAAGCGGGTGGTTGTGGATGATACTCCTCCAAAATGGGATGAATTGTTGGCCAACATTAGAAAGGGAAAGCAAAGAAGAAGGATAAGGTGATTTCTAGAATCACCAGAGATGAGACAGATAAGAGGGTCATTCATATTGCTACCCTTGCAACCGATAAGACCAAAGGTGAAATGATTCCTCAGGAATATAGTATTCAAACACTGAACTTGGGGTCCACAAGAAAAGACCAGGAGAAAGAAGAGTTCCAAGAATCCTCTTAGGCCACTCTAAGAAGATTGGATAGAGAAACATAAGAAAATGATAGGTTATAGAAATAGTTGAATGATATGTATAGGTATGTGAAGCATCTAATGAGTCCTCTATAGGTTATGGGAAGTGAAGGAGTGACCCCTAAAGGATTTTTTCCTAAAGAGGCATTTGGTGAACTTGAGAAGATGAAGGCTTCCACACAGGCTACACATGAATGGTTGAAAGGAATGATGCTTAGAGGAGATAACATGATTAAGGAGATTGTTTCAACCTATGGTGATGCACACAGATCCTTTGAGTGGTTGCAGAATGTGTTGGGGCAAGAAAAAAATGATACAGACCTCCTCCTATAAAAGCTAAGGACCATCACGGATTATACAAAGGAGAACTTGGTGAATGATGGAATCCTACCTCCTTCAAAGGTTTCAAAAACTTGGGAGTGGTATGAGGCCCTGTAGATCAAACAGAGGGTCTTGAAGAAGATTCATAAGCAAGGTCAGCAGGTATGAAATACTTTGAATGATATCTACAATAAATGCATTTCATTTTTTGAGATCATGACTAGGAGGAAAATCTTTGCACCGAAGCATTTAGCCCTTGAGAAATTAAGGAAGTGGTGTCATGAGGTGTATGCCCCAATTGATGATGGTCCAATTACAACCCACCATTTAGATGATGCAGATCCACATATGTTACTTTCATGAAGAAATATCAAGATCTCACGGTGGAATGGGATAAGGTCGTCAAGGAATTAAGGAAGGAGATTAAATCCATTGAGAGAAGGTTTATAGTATTAATTACTCCACCTTTGGTTGACCTAGAGGACATTTTCCTTATGGTGCAGGATAAAATGGATCAAGATAAAGACAAGGGGCTAGCTAATGAATAATTGCTTCAAAAATTTTGCTTCCCATTATCCCTCCTTCATCCTGTACATGCATTGGACCAAGATGCATTGGAGATTCCAGGCCAACCTATAAAGGAGCCTCAAGCATTTAATGCAATATTATATTTTATTTTAGGAACTTTCTAGGTTGACTTGTTTTGTGGCCGACCTTCTTTGTAACCCTATTTGTGCCAATATATCATGAGATCTTTATAAGTAGGGCATTTCACCTCATTTACCGAGGCTAGATAGTTTTACTTTAGAATAAATTAAGTAATAGAACAAGAGTTAGAGATAGGAGTTAGTTTTATTTTGAAGCAAGTGTTGTAACACATAATACTAGAATTGTTGCTACTTTTGGGTGATTCAATACAAGTGAAGACATTGTGCTTTGGTGATCTTTCTTGTGTTGATTTATCTTGCATGGTTCTTGTTGTTCTATCTTTGATATTGATTGGAAAATATTTGATATATGTTATATTTATAATTAAGTATGATTCAATGGTGTTTGTGGTTTGATGCTTGAAGTGTTTGTAGCAATCCCTTGTCCATACTTTTTGCAATTGGTTGATTGTGAGTTGCTTTGTAAAGTTAGCATGGACCTCATATTCATTGTGCTTAGTTCAATTGTGAACTTGTTTGTTCATTTCAATTGTAATAGGGTTGGTTTGAATGAATTTTCATGATCTGAAAATCTTTAATGCCTTATAATATTGCACCATTTCTATAAGATTGTAGATGAAATATGGGTTAAGCAAGAATTTTTTTGAGGGATTGGTCCATTCCAAGTATTTCATTATCTTTATTTTTGGTCTTAGGAGTAGTTTTAGTCTTAGGAATTTCTCTTAAACCCTCATCTTTTGCTATTTATTTATAATATAGGTTATATTTAGGATTTAAAGTATCATCATATTGCAAAATCTGATAAGTTTGAGCATCCAGTATTTGTTTGTAAGGTCCCTTTGTGATTATCAGCATTCTCACATTATCACTGAGTTGTTTTTGCATAGTCAAGACCTAACATTAGAGACCTTGGGGTTATCTCTTGAGTCTTACTGATAGAGATTTACCTTTCAAGAGAGATAGGATACTTGTATCTTGTTTGAGTTGTTGTTATGCAGAAAACACCATCAACACACTTGATCCATATGGATTCAAAACATTTTTTTATCACTATGTATTAGTCCCAATAAGATCATCCAATGTAAACAAAGTGAAGAAGCCATTAAAACTATCATTATAAGACATGAAAGCTTGATAAACATATACTCTAAGATATTGAAACTTATTCTATTGGGGGAGTGGTGTCACATTGATGTGGAATGGAAACCCTTTCCTGATCCCTTGGATAATGAGCTTGTTTCAATCAATTTTATTGATGAAACTGATGATAGATTAATGTGAAACCATGGTGAAAAGCTAACTTAACATGATAAAAGCTAAGATGACCAATGTGAGTGTATGCAAAGCTATTCTAAATGTATGCAAGATTCGAAAGATTAAAGCCCTAGTTTCAAATATACTAAATGAATGTAACTAAGTTACCATGGGAGCCATTAATGAAAGCTAAGCTAAAAATGCATGTAAAATAACCTAAAATGATTTTAAAACATAAAATATGAGTGAAAATGTATGTGATTTTCAATAGCATAAGTTTTCTTTGAAAAGGTGGATCCTTATTCAATAGATGCAAGGTCTATTTATAGAATAATCAAAACTAAAACCAATTGTCAAGATTGAATGAATCAATCAATGGTCAAGATTGAAGGAAGAAGGAGGCATGATTCATGGATTCCCATCAAGGGTTGAGAATGCAAGTTCATATTTAATCAATAGTTCATAATCATGCAAAGAAGTATGTTTTCAAAGCTTACACAAGAATCTTGTTGAAAGTTAATTAAAAAGGGAATAATATTCCTTTTCTCGAATGAGTGAAGAGAGAATATTCTTAAAGAATATTCTCATGGGTGAGGAAAATTGGTGTTTAGTTAATTAATACCAAATTTTAATATGCAAAGGGGAAGGAATATTCTATGAGAATATTCCTTTTTTGGAGGAATGTGCAAAGGAGGGATATTCTCAAAGAATATTCACTTGCAAGTGGGAGGATTAAATTTAATTAATAATTTGATAATTAAAACAAAATTTCAATTATGCAAATTATGGGAATTCTATGATATTCATTAAATAAATGATTTAATGAAAAGGGGGAAGTGATATGATATTTAATTAAATAAGAAGACTTAGGGATTAAATTAAATAATTTGATTTATCTAAGTTAATAGGATGAAAGGTTGTTGCAAGAGGGGGTGAATTAACCTAATTAGGTCAATTAGATTAATAGATGAAGATGATGTGATTAATTAAATAGCTAGGATAATTTAATCAATTAGGAAAAAAGAGGATGGGTTTCAGGATGAAGAGATGTTAGTATATCATATTTGAGTGCATGATATCATTCAGTACATTTTTAAGTGTTTACATTTTTCCTCTCTTTGAAGCAAGGTACCTATTATGTTAATTTAAAGATTGACACTTTTTGAATTAAAATTGCTACTTAGATCAAAAAATTAATTTTATTTTTATTTTGGATGCCCCACTATTTCCCAAATGGAAGGAATAAGCTAGTTCCTTACCCCCTTGAGAGATCAAGCAAAAAATTTGAATTTTGGGTTGATCTCTCGACAAAGGTAAAATATGGATTCAAGTACCAAAACATGCCTCGAGATGCCAAAAATGGCCTCAGAAATGCAAAAAATAGCTCAAAATAGGTTGTGAAGCATAGACATAGGTAAAACAGGTCAAAACCCTAGCTTTTGGTCTAAATTACAGGAAAAAAAAACCCTAACTTTTTGGGCTTAAATATATGAGAAAGTGTCACTTTCAATTCATTTGTGCATTCACACTTGAGAGATTTGTTGCACTTTGAGCTTTGAACTCCTAATGAAATGGCACAATGAATGCTCCCATGACACATTTCTAACCAGGTTTGAGAGTACCAAAGGCCCCTAGGCATAGAACCTGCAGTACACAATTCAAAACTTTCCTTGCATTTTGACTTTTTGATGCATTTATTAGGCTTTGAAATCTAGTCTAGGTCGATGTTGTATTGCAACACTATTTAGGGTTTTGACGACACTTTTCTCCTTTTTAGTGACACCATTATGAATGGTGATGCACTTTGCAATTTAAAATTAGGGTTTCCATTTTTCAAATTGTGATGCGGATGTGATGAGTGCCACTAATGCAATTTGAATTTTAGCATTAGGGTTTCCAAATTTCAAAATTGCAATGCCTGTGTAAATAGTGATGCTAGTCGCAATTTGGTGTATGGTGCCACTGTTTGGATTTTGAATTATAGCGACTCCTTCATAAATGGCAACGCTTTTTTCATTTTGGGGAAAAAACTTTCAAACTTAATTGATTTTAGCCAAATTTTAATATCGTACACTTTGTGGGTGTAGGAGGTTATCCAGCCTTTGATGTCCTACAAGCACCAACCGTCTTTACTTTCAACACTGGATTATTTATCTGAGCTTCAATAGGAGCACCTCAAAGAGATTGGATTGTGGTACATCGCATACATGCCCATTGTGAGGATCCATCTAGCGATGATGACAACGTTATGTGAGTGATGGCATAGTGAGACCTTATCCTTTCACTTACCCATCGATGAGGCTACGATCACCCTAGAGGACATATGGAAAATATTACAGTTGTTGATACATGGAGAGTGTGTGATCTATGATACTAATATGGGATATGATGGTTTCCGTGAGTTTCTTGACTAGGACACTACTATCTTGGCCAACTCATTGATTGACCTCGAGATGTACAAAGGGAGGTCTCCAATTTTTAGACTAATAGTTGGTACAGTGATTTTGGGGTTGGTTTCCCCAGATCGATGGAACAAAGGGTTCAATCCCAGATGGGCGCTAGCTTTGAAATGGATTATTTTAAAGAGGACTAGTATGCATGGGGGTCAATGATGTTGGCCTCACTTTATCATGATATTCCCTAGTTTGTGTATTGTGATGGTAGGGCGATTGGTACAAGAGTCACACTCTTGCATATATGGGCATGGGAGCACATTTTCATGCTTCAACTAATCATCCACATGATGGTTGATGTGGAGCTAGATTATCTAATTGTTTGGAGGTACTAAGGGGATATCACTCTGTAACATAGAGGAAAAATCGATATCCATATTGGAGGAGAGTGATTGATGGCGTGACAGTTTCAAATAGCGGTTGTGGCTACAAATTCCACCATTGTATGATGACATGCAATAGCTCTTCTTTTCTCACTAGACCCATTACATGTAGGGTTGTGAGCACATAATGATCGAGTGACACCTATTGAATAGGGTTTCCAAACAGTTTGGTGAGAGGCAGGATAGGCCCAACAAACAATATACTACCATTTTTTTCTAGATCAGCACAAGGGACGACATGGGGGCCTATGATACTACCTCATGAGGTTTTCAAGAGTTTAAAATAGCTAGTGGCCAAACCATGGGCCTATGATCAAGGTTAGGCTAATGCTTAGACTATGTCTATGTACGATGTTTGGTTTGTACCCCCTCTTAGACTAATAGATCCAGAGTGTGTAGAGGGAGGTTGAGAGGGATGGGAGTAGGAAGAGGATGAGGCTAGTAGAAAAATGGGAAAGGCAGAGAATAGGGTAGAGGACAGGATGGCCAGGATGGCCAAGAGCATGATGGGTAGGTCCCTGATGAACCTCCACCACCACCTCTAGTACACTAGTAGCTACCAGTTTAGCAACCACCCATATAATAGCCACCTACATAGTATCCACCTTGGGGGAAAGATCCCTAAGATGCACAAATTCAATAGTTGAGATAGCAATTGCAAGTTGTGACAGTTGAGCGAGATCAGGCTCGATAGTAGGTTATAGTGCTTACAGCTAAGAGAGACTGGGCCCAACAGCAAAGAGATCATGATAGGAATCTTAGGTAGACAATTGATGTGCATTTAGCTCAGTAGATCAATTAGTGACAATAGTTAGAGGTTGTCTCCCAATAGAAGTCCCAATAGGCACAAGGCCTAGTTGGACAGACAATGTCAACTCAAATGTTTTGGGTGGCTAGGGAGGAGGTGGCATATTGGCAGACCTTGTACTATAGAGACATCCATCCACATCATCAAAAACCTAATTTTGAGCATCAGAGCCAGAAGTAGTTGAGTGCTTCTACCTCTGTTAGGCAGCCAAATCAGCCCGTAGATGGTGATAGGGCTAGCGAGGGATATACCCAACTCTTGATTTTGTAGACACCTTTTTGTTGTATAGCCTAATTTTTTATACAAACATACATTCATAGGCTCATTTTTTATAGCCTCTTTTAAATTGTACATTTGATGATATTCATACACATCAATTCAAATATTGTATCATGAAAGTCATTTTTTGATATATATATATATATATGAGATGATTCGGATCCATGATGTGATGTGCCTATATTTCATGCTTTATGGATGCAATGTAATGCAATGGATGTATTATCTTATTTTTTAGTATCTTTTATGATATGCTATGAAATGGATTTTTATGATATGTTGATGATATGAGATGCAAATGCTATGATATGCTTATTCAGGATGTATGGATGAATGCATTTTTTTTGTACTTTTCCCATGTGATTTATGATGTCATGATGTATGTATATAGATGCATATATGGATGATGCTTATGGTATGGATGTTATGCAATAATATGTTTATGCTTATGATGTGGATGTGATGAGTGATAATGTAGTACTCAAAACAACTTAAATGATAATGGTGATGTAGTGGATTATATTTGTCATTATTATGATATGTTATGCCGATGTATGATGTATGCATGCTGATGATTTTATGGATGTGGGATGCATGCACTAATTATTTTTTTGTTGACTTTCATGATACCAAGTTAGCACGGAAAGAAGATAGAAAAATAAAATGAATGAATTGACCATTGATTTTGAGATTAATTCAAAAATTCTAACAAGTCTATGATCCATCGAGACTATTAGATATGGTTGTTGGCCTCCTACAATGGTTTAATAACTAAGCCTTTAGGGTTTTGACTTAGATATTGAACATCTCCACTAAGTAGCTATCTTACTCATCATGAAGGTGCATTTCACTTGTCAAACTAGGGACATAAACTTGAAATGGGTCAGCACTGTATGTGCACTAGGACTTCATTGTAATCATCCATAAACTAGGAAAGAAACAATGCTAGAAATGAAGTGCTAGAAAGAAATCAACTGAAATACTGAGCATAAATCAACATCTACATTAAGCATTAATCAACTGGACTAAAAATGAAAGATAGAAATGGAAATTTCAACAAATAGACAGGAACCTACTTTGTCTACCTTGGCTGTAGGAATAGACATGGAATGGAATTTCAATGGTTCTAGGAATAGATAGTTGCTAAAATTGAAACTAAATACTGAACATAAAATGAATTCTAGACTAATAGATGGAATTCTCACCAAGTGGCCCCCCTTGAGTGAGGCTTCCTTATACTAACTCAAATGCAGCAGCTCAAAATATCATATTATTTCTTGAAAGCATAAGTACAACATCTCATCCATAGAACTATAAAACTGGAAAATGCGAGTACAAACTCAAAATTTCCAACCTTATCAAGTGAAGCATCTAACCATTATTTATAGGGAGAAAACTACTAACTATCCCTAACTACCTAGGTAGTTGACTCCTTAAAAATAGGAGGATGCCACTTATTGAAAGCATAGAAAAAGATGGAGGAAGTTATGCATGCATTAAATTGGTCAAAGCAGACTTGATTCAACTGGAATCTAGCACAAGGAACTCCCTATATTTTCTCGACAAAAAATATGACCATTAAAAAGGTGGTTACATTCTTTTGTTTGAATTAGGAATTTCCCTCCATGAGAGTTTTCCCGCTTTGACTTCTTAATGATCAGTTTCATGACTTCTTGGTAATCGACCAATTGGCAAGAATTTTTCCCACGTAGCAAGCTTTTTTGACATCAACATTTTAGTGGAAACTTGCAAAATAGCATTAGCACGCACAAAAAAATGTATATCTATAATTACTTCAGTAACATTCATTCAACCACTACTAAATTCAACATAGATAATTCTCATAGCATGATAATTGATGAGAGGCTCAGAGATACTTTCAATTAAACCATTTTATGTTTAAAAGACTTATTATTTTTATTAATTAATATGACTGGCAGTAGACTATAGACTAATATATTTACTTACTTTTCTTTATGTTTGTCTAATTTGGTAGATATATTTGAGGTAATGCTTTATGTTAAATGTGTTGCTTTTGTGATGATGTTGATGAGATAATTATGTAGTTTTAATATTTTACTATCATAATTGGTATCCTTTTCTTAAGAGTTTTATTCAAGTTATTCAAAAGACTGATGATGAGTTAAACTCCCTATTTATTCAAATGAAGACAATCACGTCATTAATCAGCCCAGCTGGATGATGAATCACTCAAGTCCAAATCAACTTCTTTTAAGTTAGTTTAGGAACTTCTAGTCCCAAAACTGATAAATCATATTTCTCTATGTCTATTTTGAGTCTTTTATATTTTCTTTAGTTTTATTTTAATGTTTAGTTTAAATTCCTTTTCATCTTGGAAGTTAACGCAATGTTGTGAATTCAATAAGGATATAGTTATAAATATCCATGTTTCGGATTTTAGATGGGAGTTAGATAATTTTTAGTTAGAAATATTGTAATGGTTACAATACTCAGTTCTACATCCTGATTTGATCAATTTGAATGAAGATAATAAGTTAACTCAAATTGCTATGTTAAGAGATCTTACCAGAGGAAGAGTAGGGCCCTCTCAACCAAACAAATTGATCTTATGTGGTATTTTTCTGAGTTTATGTTTTTTTTGTTCATTAATATTAAATCTGGAAGTGTTAGATGTTAAATCTGAAATGTTAAAATTGAATGAATCATTTACAGCAATTGTGTTAAAATTATTTTAAGTTTAGTTTATCATGGCTAGAATCATTTGTTAAAATTATTGAAATGTTTATTAAGTTAATCAGATTTAGATGTTGTTTGTAGGAATTAAGTTTGGTAATTATCTATTAAGTTTAATCGAAGCAATGATAGGAACTTGTGGAAAGATGGAATTGAAGTTTGTTGGAAATCTATTCATGGAAATTAGTATTCATTTTTTCTATATTAATCATTATTTCCTTGCAATTTATTTTTGTTGTTTAAAATAGCATTTATTTTCCAGCAAATCTTAAGATAGATTTCTTTCAAAGTAAATTACAATTAAAAATTGGATTTTGAATTCTAGATTAAGAATTAATATAAATGTTAGTTTTTTCCATGAATCAGTCTCAATCAAGTCAAATGAAGTCAAAAATAAGTTGATAGAACTTTAAATTGGGAAATAAGATAGAATTAATCCTTAGGAATTAGTCACTAAAGTTAAGCTTTTGAGAGCTCCTGAAAGCTCCTAAAGGAGCCAAATTGACATCTAAAGTCACTATTTACATTGCAAACCCCCCAAAATTCCATGGCAAACATCCTTATCACATATAGCTCTAAGACACACCTGAATCGATAATTAATTGACTAAATGATGCAAGTTGTGGCATCAATGACCTTGCCCATCATTTTTGGCACTATTGTCAGGGATTAAAAGATCTGGCTATTAAGTGTGAAGCCTTAGTGTTGATAAGGAAGATAGACTTGAATTGTGGATGAGATGAAATAGAGACCATCTAGGGAGGTATCTTCCATGAAATATTGATTTTCAAAGAAATATTGATTATGATTAGGAAGAGGATATTCAACAACATTAGATTGAAAATCAAGAAGATCAGATCAAAAATCAAGAAGAAAATAGAGACCATTTCAAGAAGAAGAAATGGGTGACCAACCAGAATGTCCACCATCAAATAGGACCTTTTCATATCCTATAAATCTTGAAAGACAGATTGGTGAGCCTTCTATGAAGAATATTTCACCCTCATTTTTTCCTCCCTTTAGGGGAAAAAATTCATAATATCTTGATCAATTTCTATTTGAATTCAAAGTTTTATGTCAGACCTATGATTACACAAATGATAACCAAAAGTTGGAGTTATTTCCTTCTACCTTAAAAGAGTCATCTTTACAATGGTTCATGGGTTTAGGAGCAGGAACAATTGGAACTTGGCAGCAAATGGAAACTGAGTTCTTGGATAAATACCAAGATTATTGTCGAGTAAGGGATAGGAAGGAGGAATTGTTTTGAATAAGACAAATGGAGGATGAAAGTCTAGAGGATTATGCTAATAGATTCCATTTTGTGCATTAGAGGTGTACTAATGGGCTGGATAATGAAATTATTAAAACAAATTTTTTGAGGAATTGATGATGAGTCAAGAGATTCTTTGAATCTAATGGGGAAGGGAGACATTAGCAAGCTTTCCTTGGATGATATTGTTGAAATATGTCAAAACTACTCTAGAACTAGGGTAGGAACAATAAAATCTAGAAGAAACAAGGCGCATAATATTGTTGTGTCAAAAGTAATGGAGGAATTAGCAAACATGAAGACTGATTTACTTATTCATCTCAACATCCAGGGAGATAAGAAGAACACTGAAACTTTGTCTATTTATTGTTCCAAGTGTAGGGGAAAACATCTTTCAAGAGAATTTCCATTGAATCAAGTTTATATCTGTGAGATTTGTGAGAAACAACACTCAACAAGTTCATGTAATATTTTGGCTGGAATTAAGAGCAATCTGAAGAAACCACCTATGATAGAAGAAGAGCTTAATTATATCATCTAGAGACCTCAAAACATAGGATACAATGTTGATCAAAGACAATATGGTTCTACATCTAACTGGAATCAGAACCCTTGGAAAAACAAAAACCAATGGACCCCTCCATATCAACCACAACCACCACCTACATATTGGGGTCAACCTAAATGGATGAATCCCCAATTGAACCAATCACAATGGAAAGCTAATCAATAGCCACAGTGGCAGTCAAATCAGCCCTCATGGCAACAAAATTAGACACAGTTCCAACCATGGAAAAATCAAGGGAAAAAACATCCTTGGGGACAAACATCTATAGCAATAAATGCCCCTAATCCTACTAATGACCACGTAACCCAACCTCAATTGCTAGCTCAACTGGTTGAAAATTCGAGAAATACCTGTAATGATGCAAATCCCCCTAATTTGAACTTTATTGATGCTAATGATATTCAATTGAGAAATCGAATTGTTCAATATAACCTAGAAAAAATAGTTCAAGAAGGAGGGGAAGATAATGAGAATTTAGTAGAGAAACACAACTTTGAGGAAGAAAAAAATTCCAATCAGGCACCTTACCTTGATAGTTAAAGGAAGAAAAAGTTACTCCTGAATTCTCTCAACCCAATTACATGAATGTAGTCGATTCTCAACTTCTTCGTGAGTTGAAGAAGATTAACATTGAAATACCACTATTGCAAGCCATTAAAGACATGCCAAAGATAAATTAGTTAGTCAAATCCCTCTACATGAAAACTCCAAGGAGGAAAAATAAATTAGCTTCCATAATTGAAATAGGGACAAAACTCACTAATGTGTTATTAGAAAGATTGCTTCCATAGAAATATAATGATCTGGGTAGTCTTGTAATAACCCTGATTATTAATGGAAAAGAGACATCAAATGTTCTAATTGATTTGGGAGCTGCCATAAATGTTGTCATTTCTGATACTATTGAAATGCTAGGAATGACAACTATTTAGCCAACAACAACTGTTTTATAGTTAGCTAACCAATCTACTACCAAACCTAAAGGTATCATAGAAGAAATCATGGTCACCATCGACACATGGGATTATCTAGTTGAATTTTTGGTTCTTAAAGCCAAAAAGAAAGATTTTTGTTATCTAATCATCTTAGGTAGACCATGGTTGGCTACTGCTACTACCTTAATCGATTGTAGATCTAGAAGTATGATCATTTCAAATGGTCAGAAGCAAAAAGAATTGTCACTCTATCCACCAACACAACCATCAATTCAACCAAACACTTAACTACAGGTTGATGAATATTTAGAATCAAAAGGTGATGGAATTGTTGAGTTAGTTATGGTTACCTTGGTTGAAAATATTGAGTGTGAAGAACAAGAGTTTACTCCTAAAAAAAATAATACAATTGAGAAAGGAAAAATTCAAGCAGCATTGCATCAACAACACTCTTGCCCTCTAAATACACTCATTGTAAATTCTCTGGATTCAACAAATGGAACTAAAGAAATTCAGGTAGTTGGAGATAAACCTCTCAACATTAATTCATCTTTATCCCCAACACAAGAGAAATAATTGAAGGATATTTTAGAAAAACACACTGAAGCTTTTGCTTGGGAATACACGGATATGAGAGGAATTCATCCTTCAATTTGTAGTCATCACATATACACTGAAGATGTAAGACTAATCAGGCAAGGTCAAAAGTGGATCAATTCTATTTTTTGTGACATTGTTAAAAAAGAAATAGAAAAGCTGCTCAAAGTAGGATTTATTTACCCAATATCTGATAGTCAGTGGATTTCTCCATTGGTTATTCTACCAAATAAAAATGGTAAATGGCATGTCTACATAGATTATAGAGAATTAAATAAAGCAACAAAAAAGGACCATTTCCCATTTCCATTCATTGACCAAGTACTTGATAACCTAGCAGGCAGCAATTATTTCTCTTTTCTTGATGGATTTAGTGGATACAGTCAGATCCAAGTAGCCCCTGAAGATCAATACAAAACTACTTTTACCTATCCTTTGGGTACATACGCTTATACACTTTTACCATTTGTACTATGTATCATGCCTTCCACTATTCAAAGAGCGGACCTTGCTATCTTTGTAGATTTCACCACTACATGTATTCAAGTATACATGGATGACTTTACTGTTCATGGAAAAACATTTGAAGAGGCCCTTAAAAACTTAGAAAAAAAAAATCAATAATATAAAGATCACAAGTCCTTAAATCATGAAAAAAGTTCAATAATGATGATGAAGGGTATTGTTTTGGGACATCACATCACAAAAGAGGGGATAAAGGTAGATCCCAAGAAAGTTGAGATCATACAGAACATTGAAATCCCTTAGAACCAAACTGGTGTTTGGAGTTTTCTTGGGAATTTTGGATATTATAGAAGATTTATAGAAGGATTTAGTAAAATTGTTGTACCATTGCTCACATTGCTCAAGAAAAAAGAGGAGTTTGTATGGACAGAAGATTTTCAGAAATATTTTGAGACAATTAAAATAGCTTTAACTTTCCAATTATTAAAGAACCTTTTGGGGAGAACCATTCCATATACATATTGATGCATCCAATTTGGCAATTGGAGTAGTATTAGGACAAAAAGATGGAAATGAAACCATACATGCAATTTATTATGTTAGAAAAAGTCTAAATCATGTTGAAAGAAACTATACAACAACAAAAAAGGATTTTTTAGTTGTAGTATATGTAATAAACAAATTTAGGCATTATATTATAGGGTACAAATTTTACATACATACAGACCATTTTGCAATTAGATATTTGATGAACAAGGCTATAGTAGGTGGATGCATTATTAAATGGTTATTGTTGTTGTAGGAATTTTATGTTACTATCATAGATAAGCTTGGAAAGGATAATGTTGTTGCTGACTTCCTTTCCAAAAAAAATTTACAAGATGATTAGGAACTAATGGATGAAAAATTTCTAGATGAACATTTATTTGCAATCTCAATTCATCCACCATGGTTTGTCAATCTAGAAAATTACCTTGTAACAGGGAAGTGTCCAAGTCACTTTAGTCATAAAAAAAAATAGGTTAATTCGTGAAAGTTCTAGATTTCAGTGGATTAATTGTATTTTATTTAAATTATTCCCTAATCATGTTCTTCACAGATGTGTAGCTGAGTCAGATGTCTATGATGTAGTACACACAGGTACCATCATGAACCTGAAGGAGGACATTATTCGGTGGTAAGAATAGTTCATAAAATCCTAAGAGTTGGTTACTATTGGCTATCAAAGAAAAAGGATGTTACATTCTTTGTTAAACACTATGATGAATGTCAGATGATGGGAAGACCCACCCCAACAATGGAGATGCATTTCAGCCACAAATAGCTCTGGAACCATTTGAAAAATGGGGAATAAATTTTGTGGGACCTATTGATCCAGCCTCAAAAGGGCCACAAATAGCTCTCTTTCTTGTACTAATTATGCAACAAAATGGGTTGAGGTGAAAGCATTACCAGCAGCAAGAGACGATAAAGTTGTAGGTTTTCTGTACAAGAAAATTCTTTAGAGATTTTTTCCACCAAGAGAAATTGTTTTATACCAAGGACCATAGTTTGTATTAGTAATGATGGAAGCCTTTATGCAGAGATATCAGATGACCCATAGGAAATCTTCACCATATCACCCTTAGGTGAATGGAAAAGCTGAAGTCACTAGCCGAGAATTGGAGAACATCTTGACTAAGACTGTTTCTTTAAGGAAAACAAATTGGATAGAGAGGTTAGATGAGGAAATATGGGCATATAATATCACATAGAAAACAACAACTGGATTTTCTCCATATGAACTTGTGTATGGAAAAAAACCAGTCATTCCAATAGAATTTGAATGAAAAAAATTGAAAACTGCAGTAGAAGTTGGTATTGATTCACCAAAGTTTGAGAAAAGTAGAATTTTGCAGCTCAAAAGACTTGATGAAATGAGAATGGAGGCTCTTTAGCATACATAGGCAATTCAGAAGTAAAGAAAGGAATGGCACAATAAGCATATTGTGTCTAGACAATTCAAGGAAGGAGATTGGGAATTATTATTTGACTCCATATTTGAAGAGTTTAAAGGGAAATTCCATACAAGATGGTTAGGACCCTATGAGATAGATCAGGTATTTGAAAATGGAGTTGTCCAATTAGTGCCAATTGATGGAGAAAAGAGAGTTATGCTCATTAATGGTCATTGACTGAAAACATATCATAAGTCAGCATCAAAGGAAGAATTCTTAGATGATCTACAACAAAAAAATTGAACATTTTCTCATGGAAGATATTTCTTCCATGAGAGATCTTTGAACCTTTGAAGAAGGCATGAATAAACAAGGTAAATTGAAAAATAGAAAATGGTGGTTTACCTTGAGAAAAATGGAAGTAAATTGAAAACCAGCAAATGGCGGTTTGTTTTCGAGAAAAAAAAAAGAAGAGATGACTAAAAACAAAAAATGGCAATCTATTTGAGTCAACTCCTTAAAGCTCCTAAAGGCTCCTAAAGGCTCCTGAAGATCCTAAAGATAGAAGAATCTGAAGACTTTATTTGGCTCAATAAAGGCTCCTAAAGAACTCCTAAAGGCTTGCAATAAATAAGGTGTGCATTTAATGTGAATATTATTCTTGAAAATTATTTACTAAAGTAGTTATACTAATGTAAAATAGGTAAATAATTAAAAGTTTAGACATCTTTGCCATATTTTTATTAATAATGATAATAAATTACTTTTAATCATTTCAAAAAGTGGCAGGATAGTTGACAAAAGGTATGATGTGACATTGAATGATGTCAGTAATAATTACAGATTGTTGAGAAACACTTTTCTTTTCAAAAAAAATCAAAATTTATGATGACATATGTAAAAGACACCTCCAACTTTGTGAATTAAATTGCAGCTACAATTTGTGGCATGTTCATCATCTAGAACAATAAGGGAATTTAATGCAAGGAATTAATGACACATCTTGTCATTTTTTCAAAGATAGTTGCTCCAAAAACAAGGAAAGATCATTTTGAATATTACTAAGCAATTCAGTCCACCAAGTTGAATTATGCCATTGTTGACATGAAGAAATGGGAAACAAGAGGAATGAAAAGCCAAAAAACTTCACTCTTGATTTTGAAACCAAGAGATTGTTGAGGGAAGCTGGATGGCTGGATTTTATAATGAAATATGAAGGTTTTAATCAAGAAATTGTAGAGGAATTCATGAAAAAATTTCACATAAATGTCACTAGAGTAAGGGGAGAAATCATTGAAGTCACTCTAAAAATAATAAGTGAAATTTCAAGAATTCCAGCTAAGGGAAAACCAATCAACAAAGGCCAAGTAAAGTTTGATGAATTGGTGGCTCCATTTCACCAAGAACCAGAAACAAGGCCTGAAATTCTTATGCATAAGGGAGACTAACGTGAAATAGCTCATCATAGTTTGGACGAGCCACGAAGAATTGTTGCAACATGGGTCATGAAATTATTCACCTGTGAGGGACAATACAACACTATATTAGGGTTGGGAATGCAATTGTTGATACATTTGAGGTATGGGAAAACAAAACCCTCCGCTAGAGTAAATCTTCCAACATTTTGTTTCAACAAATTGCTTCCATGATTTCTAGGGTAAAGTCTAGAGGGGATTCTTCCATTAAATACCATGGGTTAATTTATCTAATAATTAAGCATCATTTCTTAAAGAAAGAGTCTGAGAAACAAGGTTGGCTAGAATGTTTGTTCGCACCCATAGAAAAACAAAAAGGGAAACCCAAAAAGGGGCCCACGAGGAAAAGGTGAAAAATTAAAAAAGGTGAATCTTCTAAGGGAGAACAGAAAAAGGGTAAAATAAAACTACAAGAATCCTCTAGGGTAACCCATAGTAGCTCCGAAAGGAAAAAGAAAGGCTTGAATGAAGAGAGACCTAGCCATGTTGAGACCATCATGTCCACTCCTAAAGAGATGCCTACATTTCAAATCTATGTCTTTGAAAGCCCAAAATAAACTTTTGCGCCCATGAGGAAACCCACACACTAGTATAGTCCCCTGAGCAACCTCACAACCCTCTTGAAGGCCCAATGCCAACTCCTGAAAGAACCCCTGTTGCTGAAATCCATGACACTGCTAAAGAGTCTGACAAATAATTAGAAGAGAAAGAAGCCTCAGAAGAATTTGAGGAAGAAGAGGCCATGAGATCCCCTTCACCTTCTCTAACTATGGAGAGAAGGAAAGGAAAAGAGTTGTTGAGTGAAGAAGAAGAAATCCATGAAAACAGAATGAGTAATAATTAGAAGTTGAGGAATTGTTAAGGGCTATGAAAATATCTAGAATGGAAGCTGGGTTAGGGAAAGAAAAGAAGAATATGCAATTTCTTGAGGAGAAATTAAAAAGAAAAGAACTGGAGTTACAACAATCCTTCAACAAAACTCAAAAAATGGAAGAGGATATTGAACAAAGGACAAAGAAACAACCATAATTCTTGACAAAGAACCATGAGGACATGGTTCACAACAAGTGGGGAAGAATGGTAAGAGGCTTAGAGATACTTTCAAGTAAGTCATTTTATGTTTAAAAGACTTGTTGTTTTTGTTAATTAACATGACTGGTGGTAGACTATAGACTAATATATTTACTTACTTTTCTTTATGTTTGGCTAATTTGGTAGATATATTTGAAGTAATGCTTTTTGTTAAATGTGTTGTTTTTGTGATGATGCTGATGAGATAATTATGTAGTTTGAATGTTTTACTGTCATTGTAGACATCCAAATTTGGACACTTTCATTTGTCCAAATTTATCCCTTTTCGTCTAAACATCCTCTTATTTTCATTAATTAAGTAATATCGCTATTATTTAATTAATACCTTCTAAAGTTCTTCTAATCCCTAAGATATCTAGTTCAATAATTAAATACCTTACCTCTTTAATTCCCCTTTCATCAAATGAATTAAATAAATATGACATTTATTTAATTTCTCACATGTCACATCCTTTACCTTAACCATAATCAACCTCCTAATCTCTTCATTAGGGATGTGCACATGCCTAATCCTTGATTAGGATGTGTCACATCCTCCAACTTTTGTAAGTTGGTATCTAATCTTCCTTAACCACTAATTATCTTCTAATCACTAATTAGCTAATCCAATCAGCATCTTGGTCAACTGTCCCCATCCCCCAAGGAATTTTTAATTCATTTTTATTCATCCAAGGAATCTTTTCTTCCCCATGCAAGTTCTAAAACCTTTGACTTGTCATATCACATGTGCCAAAGTATTTTAGAATCTTTGACCTATCACATCAAGTCACATGTGAGTAATTATTTACCTTTTTAAGCACCTTGTTTTATCCAAGGTACTTCTCACCTCTTTGGGAACATTGTCTTATCCATAAGATCTATCAATCATTGTGAATTTTAAATTCATTTTTTATTCCTCCATGGAATCTTCTCTTCCCCATGTGATTATCGAGTGGTCACATCAAGGTACTTGCAAGTACCTCCATCACATGTCCTTCTTCCACCTCACTTACACATCATCACATCCTAGGCCACTTCACCCTCCACATGTCAAGATGTGAGGGCTTGTGAGTCCTAAACTCACCATATCCCTTCATCTTGGCCTTGGTGGCTTAATCTCAACCGTTGAATTCTCTAGATAATTCAAATTCCTCTATAAATACCCCCCTCTTCAATGCATTTTAAAACACTTAGCCATTTGCACCCTTATGCTACCAATTTGATTACTCAACTTGCAAGCATTTTCCCTCATCTAATCAAGTCATTTAGCCATTAGCATTAGCATTTTCTCACATTTTTCATCTTGCATCTAGTCATCTCCATAGCTATCCAAGGAGCACACAAGCTTTCAAACATCAAGGGTCAACTAAGGGATTCAACAACACAAAGGTATAATCATTTGCAATATTTTTTTTTTATCTTCTTTCTTTGTGTCATCATTCCTTAGGCTAATCTTTGAAGTGTTCCTTATGTTTTTCTTTATTGCATTTTAGTTATTTTGCACCTTTAGGATAGATAAAACACTAGGCTCACATTTTTGGCACGTCCAATAGGACCCACAAATATGTTCCATCATTTCACATTTGTTGTTGTTAAGGTTTTTTGTAGGTTCAAGTCACAGATTGGTGAACTTGTCCTGCAAAGGGGCAGACTTGCCCTCTAGTTTGCTACAGAGGGGCAGACCTACCCTCCAATTTGTCACAAAGGGGTGGACCTACCCTAGTTTTAACTTTGTTTTTTGACAAATTGTCACAGAGGAGCAGACCTGCCCTATTTTAACTTTGTTTTCTGATAGTTTTTCATAGAGGGGCGGACTTGCCCTATTTTAACTTTGTTTTTTGACAGTTTTTCGTAGAGGGGCAGACTTGCCCTAGTTTTAACTTTGTTTTCTGATAGTTTGTCACAAAGGGGCACACCTTCCCTACAACTTACTACAAAAGTGTGGACCTGCTCTGAAGTTTTTCGCATAAGTGTGGACCTACCCAGAAGTTTACTGCAGAGTGTTGAACCTGCCCCAAAACAAAGCATTCCAGAAGGTAGATTAATCATTTTAGCTTTGTTTTTGTCATAGTTTTTGGTTTTTTTCAGGTTATAAGCCCCTAACCTTGTTTTTTTGTGGGTATATTTGGATTTCTTGCTAATGTTTTGTAGTTTATTTTATAATTGATGAAGAATGGAGGATAAAATAGCTAACATTTGCTTGCAAGGTCATTCGTTTGTTCAGATTTTGAAAATTTTCCTTGTTGTTTTCATTAACCAATCTAGGCACATAGTTTAACTAGGGGGAAGTAAAATCCATTGCTTGCTATTTCTTTTGGTATGTTTTTGTGTCACCCAAGGGGGCATTAGTTTTTTTACGCTTTCCCCTTGCACTTCGTGTGAGCCTGTGGAGTAGCTAGAAATGATTAGTGCCTTCTTTTTAGAGGGACTTGCTTAGGGATTTCATCACCCCAAGGGATGATCCTAACCATGCATACTAGTGGGGTATAGAAAGGCGGGAGAGCCAAATTTGTACCCCAATCCAATTACATCATGTTTGGCAGAGCATTCAAGCTAGGGTGATACCTAGATAAACATGAAGAGTTGGTCTGAGCCCTTCAATATCTTGCTGGGGTTCCCGACTCACCGTTGTAATGGGCTAGTGTTCACGGTTTGGGCCTCACATACTGAGAGTATATCAAGGACTCCCTAGAAGCCTTGTGCATCCTAGATTAAGACCTTTGTTGGCCATACCCTTAACACTAATCATAGGATTGTGCTTATTTGAAGTGTCTTCTTGTGAGAAATCAATAAACTTTTTGACAAGTCAACCTCATTGTTGTCATTTTAAGTCCTTGCCATAGTCATTTCCATCCAAGTCAAATCCTAGTTTTCCATAGAAGTGCAGACCTTCCCTGAATTTTTTCGCAGAAGTGCGGACCTACCCTGAAGTTTTCTACAGAAGTGTGGACCTTCCCTAAATTTTTTTGCAGAAGGTTGAACCTGCCCCCCTAAATAGTCAATTTCATTTTGTTTATCCATTCCAAATATTTGTTTAAATATTTCAAGTATTCATTCACCTGTTTCAAACATCCATTCATCCCTTCCAAACTTTTGTTTCCCATTTCATTTGCTCATTTCACTATTCAGGGACCTGGTTTTATTAGCTAGAGATCTCGTTTCACCATTCGAAAGACTTATTCCATCTTCTAGTGAGCCTGCTTCACCATTTGTTAGGCATGTTTGCCTTATTTAAACAAAAACTAGTGGGGAACCTAAAACCTTATCATTTTTTGTGATCTAAACATTTTTATTCTCATTCAATCATCACAATTCACCCTTTAATACATTTGCACTTTCCGTCCAAGTCAAGTCTCATTTTTTTTCATAGTGGCGAACCTTCCTTGAAGCTTACTGCAGAAGGGAGGACCTGCCCTAAATCTTACTACAAAAGGGAAAACCTTCCCTGATTTTTATTGTAGAGGGGTGAACCTACCCTTCCAAAGGGGTGAACATGCCCTAAAAACAACCTTTTTTAAATCATTTGTTCAGGGGTGAACCATTTTCATCATTTGTTCAGCCGTTTCAAGCACCCGTCTGCTCATTTTCACGTTCTGAGTAATCATCCCCCTATTTAAAACATCCTTTCATCATATTAAGTGATCATCCCCTCAGTCAAAGCAATCACCCCCTCATTTCAAGCACATGTTTACTTAATCCAAGCATCTATTTTTTATCTTTTTTCCACGAAATGGAGAACTTTCCCTTATACTTGGGTGGACCTTCCCTTGAGAGGGGTGTACTTTCCCTCTAAAGGGGTGAACTTTCCCTCTAAAGGGGCAGACTTTCCCTAACTAGGGTAGACCTTCCCTCCAAATGGCCTTTTTCATCATTCATTTTATCATTTTAGGCACCCGTTTGTCTGTTCCAAGTAACTGTTTACTCATTTCGAGTAGTTTTTCATCCATCTAGATCCTCTATTTACACATTCTAAGTAATCTTTCATCCATCCCAAGCATCCATCTCCTTGTTTCAAGATTTTTTCATCTGCTTTGATCAATCATTTACTCATTTCAAGATTTCTTCTTCGCAACTTGAGATTCGTTCACCCATTCCAAGTGATTGTTTACTAGTTTTGAGTACTTGTTCATGCACTCTTATCATTCATTCCCCTAATCCAATCATCTATTTCCCAAATGTGATTATCTAATACCTCATTCCAATCACTCGTCTCCTCGTTCTAGCAACCCATTTACCTGCTCGAAGTGTTTGAAAGTAGAAGGGTGAACCTACCCTGTAGTAGGGTAGACCTTCCCTACAGTGGGGCAGACCTGCCCTATAGTGGGGTGAACCTACCTTATAGAGGGGTAGGTTTTCCCCTCTATGAGGTTGGGTCTGCCCTAGATGGGAAATTTTTCCCGCTGCAAAATTTTTTTGGAAAACAAACAATAAATAGATCCAACTTCCAAATCTAACTGACAGAACCAATCCCATCATATCCTTTAATCCAATCCTAATTTGAGCTTTAATCTAATCCCAATATGAGCTTGTCCAAAATCCTAATTTGAGCTTTAATTCATCTGAGATCTTTGGAAATTGGAACAAATCTTAAGATCCCTTCCTCCATCTTCTTCCAATTCATCCTATTTATCCTTTCATCATCCATCCCTATCTTTCTAACCCATATTGATCTAATCCAACATCATGAATCCTTACCTTTCATCAATTCTTCCAATAATAGTAGTCAAGGGAAACCCTAATTACGTTGATGACAATAATGAAACTCTTGTCGATCAAGAATTATATGACAGATCCCCTTGATGCTATCATCGCTAGTAAGCTTTATCCAGCTACTTTCCAAAATCCAATTACTCCTCTAAGCTATCCTGTTATTTCTTCATCCATGCCTAATCATGCTCATTATACTACCTGTGAAAAGGGATATCCAGTATCTTCCCCGTCCACATATTCATCATGTCCTTCATCTATATCATCCTCTTATTAGACACCTGTATCTTTTTATCCTAATCTACCATCCCAATACTCTTATTATAATACCCCATCAATGTCCCCCTATCCTAATCCTCCTTCTCGGTATGCCCATCCTAATCCTAAATTCACACATTGTTACCTTAATCCTACATCCCCATCAATCTATCCTAGTCTAACATCCACATCTTCTCATCCTAATTTTCCATCCCAATACCCTTACCACAATCAACCAATTGTATCCTCTTGTCCTAATCCACCATCCATTTTCTCCTATCTTAATTCACCATTCCAATATCCCTTCCTTAACCCTCCATCTAATCCTAATCCTCCATCTATTCCTAGTCTTCCATTCAATCTTGTTCCTCAATCTAATCCTAATCCACCAATCCATAGTCCTAATCCCCCACCAATCCATAATCCTTCATCCACTCCTACCTCGACATCTCAGCCTAGAGTATACAAGTTTCTCACTCCACAAGTTCTCCAAGGACTTATGAAAATGAAGACTTTCCCCACTCCACATCTTGAAATCGTGGAATGATGCCATCCCAATCCATCATCCATGGTCACTAATGATGAGACCCCTCTCCAACCCACACCTATCATTGATGCTACCACCCCTAGCACCACTTAAACCATCAAAACCATCACATCCTCCAAACCCACTGAGCCCCCATCTCCTACTCCAAGATTTTTCGAGCCCATCAAAAATAAGCAAATCCAATCCACTCCTACACCTAGATCCTCCCAACTCATTGCAGATCCACAAATCCAATCCACTCCTCCCACTCCTAGTATCACTAAAATCTCCTCTCATGGACTTCATGAATCCTCCATCCTTCCACCTCACCTACTTGAAGATCCCATCCAACATGCCTCCATTATCATGCCTCTTGCACATGATGAGTCATGCCAAGAGATTTGTCCAAAGCATGTCATATCCCCTCTTCTACATCAAGATCCAACTATCCTAGCTATTCCACCTCAAGATCATAATCCCTCATCCACTACAGTCCATAATATCCTTGTCACTCAAGATCCCACCACTCCATCTCATGAGCCCTTATCTCCATCACATGATCCCTTATCACCCACTACCACAAATCTAGATCCTATCATTTCACTTAATCCCTCAATTGATCCCTCACCAACTCCTTGTTCCAATTAAGAAGCTGCTACCCCCTCATCTCCATCTAATGATCCTCCACCATTGCCTAACCATACTATTCCCACACCACTTTTATATTGCCTTGGTACTCTCACATTATTCCATGGTGGCCTCCTTGTAGAAGAAGAACAAAACCTATACACTACCCATCCTTCACCAAATAATGGACTCACATCATTCTTCCTGAATAACAAAAATCTTGTCATGGATCAAATGCTTAAGAATATGAACTACCAAGGAAAAGGTTTAGGCCTTCAGGAACAAGGTATTTTAGAGCCCATCTAGGTCAAAGAACAAATTTGTATGCAAGGTCTTGGACCTATTTCCCAAGACTCACAATCTAAAGATGTTGGTACAACCTCTATACTTCATCAACGAGCCTCTTCCAAAATAAATATAGGCTCTTCCCATCACTCTTCCAAATCATCCACCGCAATCCCCCCTCCTCCATCACATCACCCCAAAACAACTATCCATACTCCTCCTTCATCCACTCCATCCATTTTGGGTCCTTACATCCCTCCATCCACCATCTCCCATCCTCCATCTACTATGTTCATTTCTCCTCTAGGTCCTATGTCTATTTTGGGCCCCTATATCCTAAAATCACCTCATCCATCTCATCCTATTCATCCTTTCATCCATCCACCACCTATCCATGTCACCCAACATAAACATTCCACTCTCATGTCCCCTAAGCAGGATCTACAAAGGCACATACCTACACATCCTCCATCTACACATAATCCCCATAATCCTACATCCATCACTCCACATTATCCATCTCCTCACACCCATCCCACTACTATTAAAAGCACTTTGGATGTTAATATGAAAATGCATAAATCTAAATCCAATCCAAAATAAAATCCAAAAGCAGAATCATATCCATCGGCCACAAAGGCCCACCAAAGTAAAGATCAAAACCATGTGGATCCCAAAGAAAAAGGATGCAATTCCTTCAAATGAAACATCTGTAAAAAATCCAAAGTTTTTAATCCAAGAGCAAATCATACACCCCCTTCACCTCCTAAATTTTTTTTGGGTCCTTCTCTTCCAAAATTCACTATCCCATCTCATCCATTATCCCCACATTCTCCATCCATTAATCCTCCTATCATTTCACATCCACCACCCTATGTGTTGATATTGGTCCTAAACTCATCACCCTATCACACACCTACCCTATCATTTCATCCACACACTTCCCAACATCCTATCCATTATCCCCCATACCTCCCCCATCCAATCCCTTTAATTCATCCTCTTGCATAATCCATTTATTCTAATAAGGTTGTACCAACATCTGATAATAGTCATCTCAAACATGGGCTCTTAATACCTTGTCTGGAATTTGGTAATTGAGTCCATCATCCTTATCTCTATCGCATGTCTTCTAAATCCACTTATTCACATCTCTTCAAAAAATTCAAAAAAATAAAAAAAATCCAAAAAATCCAAAAAAATTGAAAAAGTCAAAAAAGTCAAAAAAAAAAAGAAAAGAGAAAAGAGAAATAATTCATCCAATGGTGAAAATTTTTCAAACAATCACCTTGGATAATTACCATGATGAAAACCTAGCAAATAGGCATCATGCATAAATCCCCATCCATCCTTTTCCACACTTGGGGGCAGCTTCCCGATATGCATTCACTCCATTCGCTATACTTCTTGCTCTGCCTTTAGCTATGCACCCATCTTCTTGCTATACATCTTCTTCATTTCCACATCCTACCATCATATCCCATTTATCTCCAATCCCTCCATCCTTCTTATGATCTTGACAGGGGCACCTATCTATGCATGCTTTGGATACCTCTTGGTATACATCCATGCTCTATTGTATTCCTTAGTCACCCATCCTCTCCTCCTTTAGTCATCTCCTTTATCTTCCCATCCACTCATCTTGCATCCCTCCTACCTCATGACACACGACATATTTAGAGTGGGGGAACCTATCTCTCTTTGTGATAGAGTCCTTAGATACATCATCCAATCTCTTCCATCTACCCATCATTATCTTCCTATCTCTCCAAACAATCTCTTCCCAATCCTTATATTCCTATCCATATAAACAATCCCTTCCATCCCCCATCCTTATCTCTCTATCCATTCTTTCATCTTTATCCTCATCCCATCCCACAATCCCTTATCATGGGTATCTGGCTATAGGCTCCTCCATCATGCAACCCAATGCCTAGATCAAATCATCATCATCATCATCATCATCAAGATGTATCCTTCCCTATCCTTTGGTTTTGTTTGAGGATGTATCTTTCCCTATCCTCAATCATCTTTCCAATCCTTTATCACTTCTCATCATTCATCTCACCATCATATCATCCTCCCAATTCATCTTTTGTTGATTTCGATAACTATCCCATCCCTAACCTTTGTATGATCACCATCATTCTATCTTCTCCAATAGGTCTATCTTCTCTCACCATTTTGGTCCCCTCATTTTACCAACTTATCCTGGTCATCTCATCATCCTTTTTCCATCCTTTTTCTTTGGTCTTTTGTTGAACTATGTTGCCCATGTGCTTTCACATAGGCAAGGTTGATCATTTGATCCACTCTTGAGGCTCCTTTTTTCTGTCTTGTCTTGGTCATCCATTGAAGTCTCCATTGTCCTCTTTCCACTTTTATCCATGGTCAGTCGTCAGCCTTTTATCAAACTATTAGGGCTCTACACTTTCATGTAGGAAAGGCTAATCTTTTATCAGACCTTGAGCCCCTAGGTCTTTAGGGTGTGTTAGTCTTTTGTCACATCTCTTGTGTCGTGTTGTCAAGTGTGTCCCTATCTAGTTAGTTCTTCACAGACGAGATCCACACATATCATGAAGATCCAATTAGTTTTGAATATCCTACATCATATCGATGTTTTAGTTTAGTATCCATCATCAGCCTCAATAGGATGCATCCTTCCTAACAGACCTCATCAACCCCATCCACCCCCTTGATCCTATTCCAAAGGATTTTCTAAATTTGATTGTGATCTTTTGATACTTTTGTTTTTTTTATCATTTGAGCTCCCAATCATCACTTGTTAGGGCCACCATGATCCCTACTATTATGGTGCACTTTGACTAGTCAACATAGGGTCATTTCTTGATCCTTTTTTTCTTTTTGTTGTTGTCTTATGGGTTGTCCCACGTAGTACCCACCAAGATCCTTGAGGTCTTGTGTTACACTGGGGCATCCTTTTGTGCTTGTGGTTATCCCAATACTTAGCCCAACCAAGGTCTTCATGACTTTTGGATGTTGGGATAGCCTTCTTGTTTGTTATGTTTGTTTTATGCATTGGACACGAATCATCCTTAGTTCTCCATACCCTATCACCTTGTGTCTGATGCTATAGCAAAAACCAGTGCTCTGAAGATGGAAAATTGCATTAGGATTGCATTTCATTTTCCATTCCATTGTCTTGCGTGTATCCCCCATCCTCTCATCTATCAAAATCCTCCCCCCATCCATTCATCCTTCAACAATATCCCTTCCCTATCCATCCAATATCTTATCATCATCTCTTCCATCTCTTATCATCATCTCTTCCATCATCTCTTCCATCATCTTCCAAGCATCTTGTCCCCCATCCTTTTTATTCCTTTCATCCATCTCACATCTCAATCCTATCCTCATCCTTGGTCTTGTCCCCAGCCTTGTTACAAGCCTTGATCCAATCATTCTCATCATCATCATCATCATCATCGGGATGTAGCCTTCCCTATCCTTTGGTGTTGTTTTGGGATGTATCCTTCCCTCATCAACAACCCTTTTTATTGAGATATATCCTTCCCTATCCTCATGTTGTTTTAGGATGTATCCTTCCCTCATCAACAAAAATTTCAACATCATCATCATCATCATGTATCCATCCCTATTCTTTTGTGCTGACTTGGGATATATCATCCCCTCAACAACAACACTCCATCCATCATCAACCCACTTTGGCTTGTGGCTAGACTGGGGCAACATCACCTTGTCCTTCAATCCATTTATGCTTCCCAATCTCCTATTTCCTTTTCATCCTTTCTTACCCATCACTTTGCATCTCCATTTTCATTGTCTCATCCATTTTGAGAGCACACCCATGTTCTCTTGAACCCACATTTCCTCTCAAGGGGGAATCATTAATCCCTAAGCTTCATCATCACCCCCATCATTTTTCTTCCCAATCATTTCATGACTAGGGCATCTTTCCCAATATGACCATCTTCTTCTGTGTTCTATATTTTAATATTCTTTGAAATGATGCTAGTTCGTAACACCATCTCAAAGAGGCACAAAATGTAGACATCCAAATTTGGACACTTTTATTTGTCCAAATTTATCCCTTTTCATCTAAACATCCTCTTATTTTCATTAATTAAGTAATATCTCTATTATTTAAATAATACCTTCTAAAGTTCTTCTAATCCCTAAGGTATCTAGTTAAATAATTAAATACCTTACCTCTTTAATTCCCCATTCATCAAATGAATTAAATAAATATGTCATTTATTTAATTCCTCACATGTCACATCCTTTTCCTTAACCATAATCAATCTCCTAATCTCTTCATTAGGGATGTGCACATACCTAATCCTTGATTAAGATGTGTCACATCCTCCAACTTTTTCAAGTTGGCCTATAATCTTCTTTAACCACTATTTATCTTCTAATCACTAATTAGCTAATCCAATCAGCATCTTGGTCAACTCTCCCCATCCCCCAAGGAATTTTTAATTACTTTTATTCATCCAAGGAATTTTCTCTTCCCCATGCAAGTTATATAACCTTTGATTTGTCACATCACATGTGCCAAAGTCTTCTAGAATATTTGACCTATCACATCAAGTCACATGTTTTTAAGTACTTAGCTTTTTAAGCACCTTGCTTTATCCAAGGTACTTCTCACCTCTCTTTGGGAACATTGTCTTATCCATAAGATTTCCCAATCATTGTGAATTTTAAATTCACTTTTATTCCTCCAAGGAATCTTCCCTTCCCCATGTGATCATTGAGTGGTCACATCAAGCTACTTGCAAGTACCTCTATCACATGTCCTTCTTCCACCTCACTTACACATCATCACATCCTAGGCCACTTCACCCTCCACATGTCAAGATGTGAGGGCTTGTGAGTCCTCAACTCACCATAGCCCTTCATCTTGGCCTTGGTGGCTTAATCTCAACCATTGAATTCTCTAGAAAATTCAAATTCTTCTATAACCCCTCCTTCTAATGCATTTTACAACACTTAGCCATTTGCACCCTTATGCTACCAATTTGATTACTCAACTTGCAAGAATTTTCCCTCATCTAATCAAGTCATTTAGCCATTATCATTTGCATTTTATCACATTTTTCATCTTGCATCTAGCCATCTCCATAGCCATCCAAGGAGCACACAAGCTTTCAAACATCAAGGGCCAACCAAGGGATTCAACAACACATTTTATAATCATTTGTAATATTTTTTTTTCATCTTCTTTCTTTGTGTCATCATTCCTTAGGCTATATTTTAAGTGTTCCTTGTGTTTTTATTTGTTGCATTTTAGTTATTTTTCACTTTTAGGATAGGTAAAACCTAGGCTCATAGTTATAATTGGTATCCTTTTCTTAAGGGTTTTATTTAGGGTATTCAAAAGACTAATGATCAGTTAAACTCCCTATTTAATCAAATGAATACAATCACGCCATTGATCAGCCCAGCTAGATGATAAATCACTCAAGTCCAAATCAGCTTCTTTTTAGTTGGTATAGGAACTTCTAGTACCAACACTGATCTGGCATATTTCTCTATGTCTATTCTCAGTCCTATTTTAGTTCTGCTTTAGTTTTATTTTAATCTTTACTTTAAACGCCTTTTAATATTGGCAGTTAATAGCATGTTGTGAATTCAATAAGGTTATAGTTATAAATATCCATGTTTCACATTTTAGATGGGAGTTAGATAATTTTTAGCTAGAAATCTTGTAATGGTTACAATACTTTTTTTTGTGTCCTAATTTGATCAATTTGAATGAAGATAAGAAGTTAACTCAAATTACTATGTTAAGAGATCTTACGGGAGGAAGAACAGGGCCTGTTCAACCAAAGGAATTAAACTTGTGTGGTATTTTCTGAGTTTATGTTATTTCTATTCATTAATATTAAATCTAGAAGTGTTAGATGTTAAGTCTAAAGTGTTAAGTTTGAATGAATCATTTTCAGAAATTTTGTTAAAATTCTTTTAAGTTTAGTTTATTATGGCTAGAATCGTTTGTTAAATTCATTGAAAGGTTTATTAAGTTAATCAGATTTATATGTTGTTTATAGGAATTAAGTTTGGTAATTATCTATTAAGTTTAATCGAATCAATGATAGGAACTTATGGAAAGATGGAATTGAAGTTTGTTGGAAATTTGATCATGGAAATTAATATTCATGTTTTCTAGATTAATCATTATTTCCCTTAAATTTATTTTTTTCTTTATAATAACATTTATTTTCCAGCAAATCTTAAGATAGATTTCTTTCAAAGTAAATTAGATTTTGAATTCTAAATTAAGAATTAAGATAAATGTTAGTATTTTCCATGAATCGGTCCCAATCAAGTCAAATGAAGTCAAAAATAAGTTGACAAAACTTTAAATTGGGAAATAAGATAGAATTAATCCTTAGGAATTATTCGCTAAAGTTCAACTCCTGAGAGCTCCTAAAGAGCTCCTGAAAGTTCCTAAAGGAACCAAATTGACACCTAAAGTCATTGTTTACAATGGAAATTCCCCAAAATTTTGTGGCAAACATCCTTATTTTATATAGCTCTGAGACACACCTGGTTCAATAACTAATTAACTAAATGATGCAAGTTGTGACATTAATGAACTTTCCCATCAATAGTGTAATTGAAGTCATAAAGATAAATTTTATGTCCAAAGTCTATGGTTTTAAGGAAAATATCAACAGCCAATTGTCAAAGTATATGATAGCAACCACAAATATGTAATGGATCCTATCAAAATTGAGCCATTATTTGAGCTCATCATTCCCCCCAACCTAACGTTTTATTGGTCCTCCAACGAAAGGAGCACTAAAAATTTTCCTACTTAATGCCCTAAAGTCAGCTTCTACCAATTGTCCCACATCAATATCTGTGGTGGCTAAATCAAGATCCCAATAAAATCCTTGTTTGATCTCCAATTTGTTCCATCTTTTTATTTTTGTAACTATGTCATAATGGTAGAACTTGTAATCTAGAATAGGCCACAGTAATGTAGGTGGCTGAAATGTTAAGGGAAGCCAACACTGTTGCTTCCTTCTACCAATCTATATATACCTATCAACCCTTTTGCATGTTGTAGCATAGGTTTGTAAAGAGTAGGGTTTAGCTTGTTTCAACTCTTCCGAAAAACTATTCCACCTTTGTGCTAAATATCATATTCCTAATTTTCTTGTGGTTTCAACTACCTTCTCATATTCTTTCTAGGATTATTCTCTGATGGGCATAATCTTAGCTTTGTAGCTAGGGTGGTAAAGAATTTTGTCCCATGTCATGAAAATATGTCCAAGATTACTAGGTTCGACCCTAATAAGCAAGGGAGTATGAAGTTCCCTTTCCCTGTAATTTTTATACTATTGTCCCCAACTAATCTCATTTTGAATCCAAGACATAAATAACCTTAAATGAAGGTCCCTAGTATACAACAATGAATTCCAATCATGATCATCAGAAAAGCATAATTGTGTAGGTATAATTCATGTAACAAATTTTTAACATCAGGATGAGCAAGCTGATAAGCTTGGAAAAATTCATGTGGAGTTTCAAAAGTAGGACTCAAACCTAAAATGATCCTTGATAGCTTGAAGGAAATATTTTTCTCTTTCAAGTGTAGAACATACACTCTAGGAGGAGCTCTACATGCTAGCATTTTGGGTATTAGGTCTACCACATTATCTACACTTTCCTTCAAGGCAAAAATTTGTACATTCTTCCCTTCAATCTCTTCATCTTTCTTTTTAATCACATTCTGCAGCTCATTCCTTTCTTTTTTCCATTCTTCTTCCTTTCTTTTCATCTCACTCCACAACTTCAGAGTTATGTCATTCCATGAAAAGGTAGGGGGTTTATGTATTCCTACCAAAATCTTCCTTGGAACCGATTCTTGTTGTTCTTATAACACCAGTTGTAGAGATTCAAGTTGTTCATCCTGCTCTAGCTACAGGAACTCTGGAATCTCATCTTGTTCTTGCTACAAGGGTTCTGTACTTTTTTTTGTTCCTGATTCCACACTTGTTCTGCAATTGCAGCGAACTCATCCAATCCGATATTTTCCTATCCCTCAAAAATATCATTTTCCTCAACATTCACCTGCCCCATTGGGGCTTCTGTCTCCTCCCTAGATGTTTTTCTAAGCCTAAGGATTCTCTTTGGAGGCACACCAATGGCTAGCCCAGCTAGTTTTGATTTCTTAGGAGGATTTTTGTCTTTTCCTTTGGTTGTAGGAAGAACAGTGTTATCAACCTTTCATTTTCTAGGGCCTGGTGTTGGTTTTTCTACAACTTTCTTCTTAGCTTTTCCTTTTCTCATTTCTGCTTCTCTCATCTATGCTTCTTCTCTCCTAAGGGAAGCCCTAGTTTGAATTGGAGTTTTCCTAGGGGAATTATCATCAGAATCTGAGGATGAAATTTCCTCTGCTAAATATTTTGACTTAGAAGAATCAATTTCAATAGCTTGCTTAGCTACATGAGGGTTTGAACTAGGGTTTGCACCAGAGGTTAACTCTCTAGGAGTAACTTCAGCAGCCTCACTTCCCTACTAACCCTATAGGGTTGAGGCTAACCTCTAACTTGTTCTGGTATAAATTGATCAATGTTTAAAAATTCCTCCCATGTCATATCAAATACTTCATGGAGAGATTTTTCCACCAATAATTTGATTAAACAATGGTGAGAGATAGAATTATCCCTACCTTTTTGTGTTTTGGCCACCATGATGGAAAGGAGATGATATAGCACATCGGGCGTGTTCATTCTTTTTCCATGGCTCATATGGTTTAGGAGTTTCAAGTGTATGAAATGGAGACATGACTAGCAGCCCTCACAAGTGATGTACTTAACAATGTGGATGGCTACTTGTCTCCATGGATCTGGAAGAGAAGTTCTTTTTGTACCCTATTTATCCACCACTAATGGAGGATCACTAGGTTTAGTAAATTTAGCCCTAGCTAACCTTGCATATTTTGTAGCAAGGTATGGCTTGCCATCAACAGATAATCCCATTACCTCCACAATTCTTTCCTCAGTAACAATCACCTCCAATCCTTTTATTACTTCCTTCCCCTTAGAGAATGTTTGTGCAAATTCCTACGCAATGTCTTCATTGTAGCTGTCAAGCTTTAAGAAATAGTCTAGCCATTTGCAATTTCTAAACTCTTCCAAAGAAGGTGCATCCTACATTACCACATTATGAACCATGGGTTCACTCTGAATTAGTTGACCTCCCATTGTTAATCTTCTCATAATCAACAAGCACTCTGCTAAATTTCCTTTTCCTATAATTTCTTTCTGAAAACCCTAGCTTCTTCTTCCTACAATTCTTCTCTCTATCGTACTGACACTAATGTCATGTAGCTTACTAAATTATTTTTATTGGGTGACATTTGAAACTATGACTAGGCATTTAAGATTCATTAATGAGGGGTATTATCGAAAGAAATGGTGGTGGTTCAATAATATATCACACATACAAGTCATCACACCAATTCATCATTCAAATTGGCTCAATTTAAATTTTTTGATATGGATGACACGTGAACTTGAGTTGACACTTCCCAACCTAATTTATAGCATGTGTCCACATAGATTGGTGGATAATTATGATTGGACAAGGCAAGGTGCAATTCATGCTTTTTGAAATATCTACATTTAATTACAACAATTAAAGAAATGCACTAAAGATAATAAAGATATAACAATTTTTTTTGCATGTACCTAAAATCTTGGGGTATCTTTTTAAAGAATTTAGAGAAAATACTGATTACCTTTAAGATGTATGGTTGAGAAATCAATGCATTGATGATGAAGTGGAATGAAATGATGGAAAAGTGGAGTGATGGTAGAGTTATGGAAGAGAGAGAGGATGGAGATGGATGGGAAGATGGGTGGATTAATGAAGAACTGGACTCCCACAAAATGTGGAAGTATTTATTATGAAGTGGTTGCATTTGTACTTTGATCAATCAGAAGGAGGGACACTAGGTCCACTTCCTCCAACTATAGGAAGTTCGGGGGTTGGGTGTTAAATTTTTGCATGAATTCTTCCTTGGACATTGTCTTGTGATGCAATCTTAGACAATGACCATTGACCAAAATTTTGAATCTAACTGGGTCAATGGTGGTGAGTTGTGTAGCTCCATTGGGAAAGAATTTTGCAACCTCTTACGGTCCCAACCATCTAGTCTACAATTTACCCACATTGTCTTGATACTGGGAGTCATAAAGGAGTGCCCAATCACCAAGCTAAAACTTCTTGTCCTTTATGTACTTATCATGCAATTTTATCCTTTAATTCTACACTACCTCGATATGATGTAGGGTTGGATTTCTCATCTCATCCAAGTTATTTAGCTACATGAGTCTATCCTTTTGTGCTTCAGAGATATCCATTCCTAATTCTAGTGCAGTCCTAAGAGTCTTATGCTCAAATTCAATGGGAATCATAGCTATCTTCCCATACAGTAATTCAAAAGGAGTAAAGCATGTGGTTGTTTTCTAGCTGGTCCTATAGGCCCAAACAAATTTTGGTAGCCTATTTTCCTAGTCTCTCCAATGAAGAGCCACTATATTTTTTAGAATTACTTTAATTTCCCTATTGGTCACCTCAGATTGGCCATTGGCTTGAGGGTGATAAAGAGTAGACTTCTTATGCCTCACATTATATTCATTAACTAGTATTGTGGCAAGGGTTGATGTAAATTGAGCCCCTTGATTAGTCACTATCTCCCTTGGAACCCCATAACAAGTGAAAATTTTCTCATAAAGAAATTCTTTAACCTTATTATCTCTTGCATGCTTCATTGCTTTAACTTCAACCCACTTGGTCACATAGTCAGTGCAAACAAGGATGTAGGATTTACCATTTGATGGAGGATCAGTGGGTCCTACAAAATCTAGTCCCCATTTATCAAATGAAGTGATTACTACCTGGGGATAAAGAGGCATCCCATCAGACTTTGTCAGGCCACCCATCCTCTGGTATCTATCACACTCCTTGTATATCTGCATGCATCCTTATGAAGTGTGGGCTAGTAATATCCTGTATTAAGGATATTCATTGTTGTCCTCTTTGCTGCAAAATTCCCTCCATAGGGTTCATTGTGACATGCATGCAATATATCATATGTCTCATCTTCCCTTACACATCTCCTCATGACATGGTCTAGTCCAGTGTAAAAAAAATAGCCTACAATCCATGAAAAAGGAAAGATTTTCTCAATGAATACCCTTCTCTGTTTTGGAGAGAAGTGAGGAGGAACTCTCCCTGTAACCAAGTAATTGGCTATGTCAGCATACCAGGTGTATGCACACTGATAGAAAAAAAAGGTTCATCAAGGAAATATTCATCAATGATTTTATTATCTTCTGATGTAGCTAGTCTAGAAAGAAAATCTGCTACAACATTTTTTTTTCTTGGTTTATCAACAATGGTAATGTCAAACTCTTGCATCAACAACAACTATCTTTCCATCCTTCCTAAAATGAGGGGCTTATTCATGAGGTATCTTATTCTTGCGTGATCTATATGAATAAAAATATAATACCCTATTATGTAGTTCTTGAAATTGTGAAGGGCATAGATGACTGCCAACATTTCTTTTTTCTCACTATGTAATTCAATTCATCCCCTTGTAGATTTTTGCTGAAAAAATAGATGGCATTCTCTATGGTTCCTTCTTTTTGTCCCAATACTACTACAACATAGTTTGATACATTTGTATGAATGTGAAAAGGAAGCTCCCAATTAGGACCCTTGATTATAGGAGCATGGGTTAAAGCTACTTTGAGATCAGATAATGCCTTGTCACAGTCCTCTATCCACTGGAATTCAACATCTTTAGTGAGAAGATTGTACAATGGTGCTGCCATTTTGTTGAAATCTTTGATGAAATGCCTACAGTATCTTGCATGACCCAAGAAACTTCTAACATTTTTTTTCTTTATAGGAATAGGTAGATTGGTAATCACTTCAATTTTGGTTGGGTCTACTTGAATTCCCTTTTTAGAGATGTAGTACCCAAGAACTACTCCTTCCTGCATTATCATGAAACACTTCTCACTATTCAATGACAAAAACTCTCCATTTCCCTCCCTTCTTGGGCACAATCACAAATGGGGACACCCACTGACTATCTAAGATGGGGTAGATAAATCCTTTATCCAATAATTTTTGAAGTTCCCATTTTACTATTTCTCTTAATGTAGGGTTGATTCTTCTTTGTGGTTTCCTTACTGGTGTGCAATCATCTTTGATATATATCCTATGAGTGCAAAGCTTAGGATCCAATCCCTTCATGCATGGTAGTCCAATGCAAATGCATGTTGGTGGGTCTTCAACAGATCTTTCAAAGACAACTACTACTCTTGACTCATCTTGTTGTTAATATTTAGATGTTTTCCTTGACACTTGTACTTGTGTGGTTAACTCTACCATAGTAGTTTTACTAATGCTTAGCATTTTTAGTTCATGTGGCAGAAATATATGGAGCATGTTAGTTGTTGCAGGAAGTTTTGTTGTAGGAAGAGTGGGAAGAAGTGTTTTCACTGAACTAGCATAACCAAATTCATGAGTAGATGCTCCTCATGCACCTCACAATGGTTCTGAATTATGTTTGATAGCACTTAATCTTCCTCATGTAGTTGCATGAAAGAGCTTCTTCCTAACATTGTGAGTTGTGCCATAGAATTGACTTCCTCAGCCTCTTCTCCAACATGTTGCCATATGGTGTTTTCCATGTCATGGGATGGTTGAGCAAGAGGGTAGAGAACAAGCTTTTTGGTACTCTTCCCATTAGAAATGGTCATGTCTCCTAACTAACATCCAATGTAGGAATCATTTGTGGCAAACCATGGCCTCCCTAGGATAATGGGGTACCCACCTAGTGTAGCTTTAGGAGAAAGAATCATAAAATCTACAAGATACTCCCAAGAATCTAGAGTTACCACAAGATCCTCTACTATACCATTAGGTTTGATAGTGGAACTATTATCAAGCTACAGGACAGTAGGAGTAGGTCTCATGTTTGCAACATTTAGTTGTTGCAAGATATCCTTAGTCATCACATTTATTGCTACTCCCAATTCAATCAGAGCATTCCATATTTGGACTCCATTTATAACAACTCCCACCACAAGGCTACGTGGGTTAGTGTACCTAGGGATTGTAACTTTTTCAAGCATGATGTTTGGTAACTGTCCTACTACATTAACCATTGTGGGGTACTTCCTTTTCCTGCCTATCTTTTTGAGGCATGCTTCTTTGATTGCTTTTCCATATATTATGACATAGTTTATGGCTTGAAACAAAGGTATCTTGACACATATGTGTTTCAACTAATCCAAAATTTCAAAGGTTGTTTCCTCTTCTTCTTTATGTTTAGCAACCTCCAACCTTTGAGGAAATGGTGGATCTTGGATAGTCTACTGAACTAGAATTGGTTCAGGATTTTTAGGCACACTTGGTTGAATGGGGACATTCAGAGCCTCCTCTTCTTCCACAGGAAGCTCAGTGATGATATGAGTGGAGGGAGTTGGTAAAGTAGTTCCTAAACACAAATGGATGTCACTTAAACTCACAACATATGTAGGAAATCGATTAGGATCTGCAAAGTACATTGCTTTCTATTATTGTGGTTTGTTATTTTGTTAGGTGTGGGCTGAGTTAGTAACTGAGTAGGTCTAGGTGTGCTTGAACTTGAGCTAGTAGGTGGAGGCATTATAGTAGCTTGTTGGGGCTATGAAGATGGTTGCATGTAACTATTTTTCTTGTTTGGCCATTGCTATCCTCCCCTCCATTAAGATGTTTGTTACCAGTTTCTTGGAGCTATTTTCCAATTTCCCTAAAGCTGCTACCAATTCCCCTAAGGTTGTTGCCACTGAGGTGGAGATTTTTGGTGATTGGTCCAAGTATTTTGAGGGTTATTCCAATGTTGCAATGGATATCCTCCATAGTTGGATGGATATGGGGGTTGCCATTGGTTACTAGATGCATAATAATTAAAATAAGGCCCAGTAAAAGATAATGGATCTGGTGGCATACCTTGTCTTGGAGCACATGGTCTCCTTTGTCCAATGTAGTAGAATTCATCATCATCACCATGGATTGGCTTGAGCTCAGGTGGGATCTGCTTTCTATCAATGTTGGCCACCATTTTGCATTTGTGGTCCTTCTTTTGTCTGCAATGAGGGCAATATTCAGCCAACATTACCTCTGCCTCCCCATGCTTCTTCTTTGCATGTAGTGTATCCAGCTTGGTAGCTAGATTGTTTATGATGCCTTTCTTGAAATATATCAACAAGTGAGTAATATCCATCCTTGAAACTCCATTGGTGGATTATTTACCCATAGAGGATTGGTAACCTCTTCCTTTCTTTGAAATTTCCCTAGAATAGTTCTAGCATATCTTCTCAATATCATCCCAAGGAACTTGGGTGATATCTCCTCCTCCCATCAGGTCCAAAGCATCAATGCAGCTATCATTGATTCCTCTCAGGAAGAGCAACTTTTGAGATTCTTCATTGAGTGTATGATGTGGAGATTTTTGTAGGAAAAACAAAAAACCTTGAAATGTAATCCTCCAAACTCTCATCTTCCTTATGCTACATCCCAAGGATGCCATCTCCTCTCATGTCACTACCCCTGCAATATTCCTTATACTTCTCAAGGTACCCTGTCTTCATGTCATCCCAAGTCTCCACAGTATTCTAGACTAAGCTCATAAACCATATCAATGCAACTTCTTTCAAGTTGGTAGGAAATAACTTAAGCCTGTGAGCATTAGTGGTATAGTCATATATTCTGAAGAGGATGCCAAACTCAAACAAGAAAGCGTTAGGATCTTATCTGACAAGTCCATAGAACTTGGGAAGGACTGAAGCAGGGATATTTTTGAGGTTGTTAACTTCATTCTGATGAGCAATGGAGAATGTAAAATCTTACTAGTTAGGTCTATTTCTATGTCTATTCTCATTATTCTCATCACCCATTCATGCTTGATGAAGTTCCAAAGCAAGGTGATTCTCAATCAGATTTTGTTCTTTAGAGGAAGTGTCAAAACTAGTTAGATTTGGAAATGCATTAGAAAAAGGGTGTGATTCTTCTTCTTCATCATCCCTTGGCATATTTGGATGTTCAACTTATTGGAATGGATCAAGGTCATTAGGAAGGAATCTCCCATGAGCATCTTGCATCCTTCCTCTATGCATGTGGTATCAACTCAGTATTAGCCAACTCACACAAAGAATTGGTGAAAGAATAGGGGGTCATTAATTTCCTAAGTGATGGGTATACTAAGAGAAAACTTTCAATAATATTATAGAAAGAAAGAAACTACCAATGACTCCAAAGAACTTCCTAGTTTGACACCATCCCCGACAACAGTGCCAAAAATGTTGGCCTCCTACAATGGTTTAATAACTAATCCTTTAGGGTTGTGACTTAGAGATTGAACATCTACATTAAGTATCTATCTTACTCATCATGAAGGTGCATTTCACTTGTCAACCCAGGGACATAAACTTGAAATGGGTTAGCACTGTATGTGCACTAGGACTTCATTTCAATCATTCATAAACTAGGAAAGAAATAATGCCAGAAATAAAGTGTTGGAAAGAAATCAACTAAAATACTGAGCATAAATCAACATATACACCAAGAATTAATCAAATGGACTAAAAATGAAAGATATAAATGGAAATCTCAAAAAATAAACAGTAAACTACGCTGTCTTCCTTGGATGTAGGAATAGACACATAATGGAATTTTAGTGGCTACAAGTATAGACAGTTGTTGAAATTGAAACTAACTAGTGAACATAAAATGACTTCTAGACTGATAGATGGAATTCTCACCAAGTGGGCCCCCTTGAGTGAGTCTCCCTTATACTAACTCAAATGCAGCAACTAAAAATATCATATTATTTCTTGAAAACATAAGTACAACATTTCAGCCATAGAACTGTAAAACTGGAAAATGTGAGTACAATCTCAAAACGTCCAACCTTATCAAAAGGAGCATCTGACCATTATTTATAGGGAGAAAACTACTAACTATCCCTAACTACCTAGGGAGTTGACTCCATCAAAATAGGAGGATGTCGCTTATTGAAAGCATAGAAAAAGATGGAGGAAGTTATGCATGCATTAAATTGGTCAAAGCATACTTGCTTCAATGGGAATCTAGCACAACACACTCCCTAGATTTTCTCAACAACAAATATGACCATTAAAAAGGTGGTTACATTCTTTTTTTTTGAATTAGGAATTTCCCTCCATGAGAGTATTCTCGCTTTGACTTCTTAATGATTAGCTTTATGACTTCTTGGTAAGCAACCAACTGGCAAGAATTTCTCCCACGTAATAGGCTTTGTTGACATTAGCATTTTAGTGGAAACCTACAAAATAGCATTAGCACGGAAAAACAAATGTATATCTATAATTACCTCAATAACATTCATTCAACCACTAGTAAATTCAACAATTCCATTGAAGTCATAAAGATAAAGTTAACGTCCAAAGTCTATGGTTTTAAGGAAAATATCAACAACCAAGTGTCAAATTCTATGATAGCAACATCAAATATGTAATTCATCCTATCAAAATTGAGCCATTAATTGAGCTCATTAGTGGTGATGAGATGGATGATGATTTTACTCATATCTTGGGATTGGGAATTTTTGTCATTCCTAATATTTGATATAACACATAGACATGATGCATCAAAGTATTGATAATCAAGATGGCATTGCATCTAGTGACATGGAATTTGAATCTGCAAATAGATAGGCTAATTCTTGTTCATACCTTGAAATACAAAAACCTTGTCAAAAAATAGTTTAGCAATTTAGAATATGTCAAACCAAACAATATGCCATAGTCAACAATCTACTCCAAATGACCTCCCTACACCCAACTAAGAAAGTATGTGCCAACATTATTTTACAAGAATACCCACAAGCATAGCATATGAAAGATAATGACCGATGTTTCATTCCTTTCTCTCTAAATCATTTTGATAGAAATCATCAAGAGGTCCTCAGAAGGGATCAATAAGATAAATCATGAGAAAATATCAAAGACAAATAGTCAGTGTTATTTATATCTCTTGACAACTTTAATAAAGCTAAAGTGATTTCTGATGTTGATGCCTATTGTCAAAAGGATACATCCTAGGATAGTTTATTAGATGGTTTGATTAGGATTAGGTGTATGATAGGTTAATACAAACTCTACTAACTCATTTACGTATGATCTAGAGTATAGATTTTCACACTTAGCTTTCTCTTTACGAACTGCGACACTTTTTTTTCTATTTGTTTTACCCAAGGTTGAAGATGAAAATTGATTTATTATGGATGAAGTTTATTGTGGGTGAAAGTGAAATGGGATGGGTGGTGTTTTGGATCTACTAGAATATTTCAATGTTTTTGGTGTTTTTGAAAATATTTTGAGGTTGTTTTTGGTTCTTTTAAAAGTTTATGTGAATGTTTTTTTATTATTTGAGGTTGCTTAAGGTTGTTTCAATTTTCAAATAT
The DNA here is from genome assembly GCA_007258455.2 of Sequoia sempervirens. Taxonomy (NCBI): domain Eukaryota; kingdom Viridiplantae; phylum Streptophyta; class Pinopsida; order Cupressales; family Cupressaceae; genus Sequoia; species Sequoia sempervirens. The sequence continues at coordinate 65,914,344 of VDFB02000008.1, read as the reverse complement.
TTTGGATTTTTCCGAGTTTTGAATGTTTTGGGGTTTTTCCAAATTTTCAAATGTTTTTGGGTTTTTTCAAATTTTCAATTTTTTTGGGGTTTTCTAAGTTTTCAACTAAGAACCTAACCTAAAATATTATCCTAGGGGCCTCGAGGGCTTATCAAAGATGAGCCTTTCTGACATTACACACGCAGAGACCACGTAGTTCAACTGACTTGACTTATTATTGATGGGATATGAGCAATTGATGGATTGCTAGTTTATTATGATATACTCCTAAAGGGTTGACCTAGGGTGTCTCAAGGGCACATCAATGATGGCCTTCCCTACATTCAAGCTTAGAGACAATGTACTTTGACATGTTTCTATTTTTGGATTTTTGATGTTTTGACATGTTTAGGGATTTTGATGTGTTTTAGATGTTTTGGATTTTGACTCTAAAATTTTTCAAATGTTTTTGGATTTTAGCTGTACAGTATTTTAATGTTTTTGGATTTTTGGATTTTTTAAGTGTTTTTGGATTTTGATGAGATTTTATTAATATTTTTGGTATTTTCAATGAGATTTTAAATAATCTTAAGATATACAAGAACCTGATCTAATCCATAATGAATTTCCCCTAGCATGATGCAATATAATACCTTGATATAGGAAAGACAAGTTGACCTTAGGAATATGCCAAGTAGTACCAAAGGTGATACGATACTTCACAATATCAAGCTATGATATGGACACGAATGAGTGATGGAATAAATAGGATGAATGAAGTGATGAATGGATGTGATGGAAAGAATGATAGGATAACGATCCATAGATAGATGGAGGAGCTTTATTTATGCAAGGCACTTGTTTTCCAAGTTTTCACCAAGGTACTTTCCCAAAGCACCACCAAAGTGGTTTTCACTAGAGGAAGACTTTTTCTTTACTATTTTTAATCCTTTTTCTTATTTTTTTTGGATTTTTCTATCATTTTTCTTTTTTTTTGTATTTTTTAGATTCACACCCTTCAAGCCTAGGCATAAAACTTTTTAAGATGCAGACTATTGGTTGGTTCCTGTAAGGGTTCTCCTTCATGTGTTGATAATTGATATTCTCCTAATGCATAACTTGTGATGAAAAATGGGCCTAACTAGTTAGGCTCAAAATTTCCTTTACTGTACTAATCTAGAATATTTTTTTTATTCTACTTTAGGACAAGATCCCATACTTGGAAAGATTGAATATTGATCTTCTTGTTATAGCTCTATTTTAGTTAGTTTTGATATACTTGAAAGTGATTAAGGGCATCAAGATAATGCTCATCTAAGAATTCTATCTCATTCAATCGAGATACTCTATACCCTTCATCAGTGATCATATTTTGTAGTGAAACTCATAGTGAGCAAATCTCAACCTCAATAGGAAAGATGGCTTCTAATCCGTAGACCAAGTAGAATGGGGTTGCACCTATAGATGTGTGGATACTGGTTCAATAGGGTCATAGGGTGGGATTTAATTATAGATGCCAGTTACGGCCAACTTCATTGATTGTTTTCTTTAGGATTTTTAGAATGGTCTTATTTGTATCCTCAGCTTGAATGTTTCCCTAGGCGTAATATAGGGTAGAGAACTGATGTTGGATGTTAAATTTTTGGCATAGTTCTTTCACATCCTAATTATTGAAGGGCATTCCATTATTAGAAATAAGGGTTTATGGAACACCATAACAGTAGATAAGGTAATTCAGGATAAATTTGGAAATTTTCTTCCCCATTATGTAGGTCATAGGAATAGCTTCCACCCACTCGGTAAAGTATTCAATGGTTGTGAGGATGACTTTATGGCCATTAGATGAGGTGGGAGTAATGTTTCCTATTAGGTCAAGCCCCACTATGAGAAAGGCCAAGGTGTGACCATTGGTTGTAACTCTTGAGCTAGAGCATGAATAAGATCTCCATGTTGTTAACACTGGACACACTTCTGTACATATTGATGGGATTCTCTTTCCATAGTTGGCTAGTAGTACCCCATACTCAATAGTTTCTTAGCTAAACTCATACCACTAGAATGGAAACCACATATGCCATTATGTACTTCTATTAAAGTGGTACAGGCTTCATCTTAGCTAAGACATTGTAGTAATTTCCCCTTGATGCTTCGATGGTATAAGGTATCACCTAAGATCATGAATCAAGATGCATTTTTAACAAAGGTCTTCTTGAGATTGGAGGGTTCCTCTACTAAGGAAAGTGAATATATTATGATACCATGTGGAACTAGGACCAACGATTATGCATGAAAATTTAGATTCGGGGATTTTGGAAGCCAGTATGAGTAGTTGTTATATGAAGAATTCACACTGAAGGATATTGTGCAGCATGTTTAACAATGACCTAATTGTTTCCATAGATTTTGCTGCTCGGTTGTTCATGTGAGGAATCTGCTCAAAATTTATATCAATGAAAAGGCCCTTGATATTTTCTACCATCTTCTTGTAAGGAGTGAGTTTTTCATCCTTAGTTTGGTAGTCGTCATTGACTTGGTGGATAACTAGTTGTGGGTCTCCATAGAGTTTCAACTGTTGTATCTACCATTGAATTGCTATCCTTAGACCTGTGATTAGGGCTTTGTATTCCACAATATTGTTAGTACATGGAAACGATAGTCTAGATGACTTTCAAATACAATCATCTTGAGGGGTGATAAAAATAATACCTGCCTCAGATCCATGTTGGGTGAATGATCCATCAAAGTAGATTTTCCATCGATCCGCTATATTGACAAGGAACACTAACTCATCAGGGAACTCAAATATCAAATGGTTCTCTGTATAGATAGGTGCTTCTTCTAGTTAGTCTATGATCACTTATCCTTTGATTTCCTTATGCTCCATGGACTCTATGTCAAATTCAGTCAATATTATTACCCATTTGGCTATTCGCCCAGTGAGAGTTGCTTTGAATAACAGGTATTTCAATGGATCAATCTTTGCAATAAGCTTGATTTGATGTGATAAAATGTAATTTCTAAACTTTTTTGAAGCAAAAACCACTATTAAGCATGCTTTCTCAATGGATGAGTAATTCATTTCATAGCCTACCAAGGTCTTGTTGATGTAATAGATGGCTCTTTCCTTTCTTTTTTCATCATGTTGTGCCAGAAGAGCACCTAGTACTACTAATGTTGTTGAGATACATAGGATCAATGGCTTGTGCGGTATTGGTGGAATGAGCACTAGGGGTGTTAGTAGGTAGTCCTTGATTTTATAGAAGGCTTTATCACACTTATCATCCCACTTTTAATTCATTCCTTTATGTAGAAGATGCGAGAAAGGGTGGATTTTTTCCAGTAATTACACTATGAACCTTCTAATGGACTGCAGCCTTCCTTGTAATCCTCTCATCTACTTCAATGTTTGTGGTTCCATGTCTAGGATGGCTTTCACTTTTGCTGGATCAATCTCTATCCCTCTTTGTGACATGATGTAGCCAAGAAGCTTTCCTAATGTAACCCCAAAGACACGTGTTTGGCTTTATCTGTACCTTATACTCTTCAATCCTATCGAAGATGGGTCCCAATACCTCTATGTCCTCACTCCTTTTCTTTGATTTGGCCAAAATATCATTCACATAGTTTTCAACTATTTTTTGGATCATATCATGAAAGATGAGGGTCATTTCTCTTTGATAGGTTTCTCTTGTGTTCTTAATCCCAAATGGAATCATGTTCCAACAATATGTTCCCCATGGACAAGTGGATGCAATTTTGTGTTGATCCTCCTTGGTGGTCATGATTTGATTATAGCCTAAAAAAACCATCCATGAGTAATAGAATTTTATGCCCAACTATTAAATCCACGATGATGTCAATGTTAGGAAGAGGGAAATCATCCTTCGGGCATGCTTTGTTTAAGTCTCTAAAAAAAATTCATATTTTGATGCCACTAGTGGGCTTGGAGACTGGTACCAGGTTTGAAACCCACTCAAGATAGTCAATCAGTTAGATAAATATGACATTAAGAAGCTTTTGTAACTCAATTTTTACCAAGAGTGTTATCTGAGGGTCCATTTTTCTTAATTTTTTCTTGACTAGTTTGGCTTCAAGATAGACTGCTAAATGATGCACAACCACTTTTGGATTGAACCCTGCCATATCTATGTATGATCTTGCAAAGTTGGCTCTTCTCTCTTTTAGGAACACTGCTAGATTTTTTTATTCTTCTTCCAACAAGGATTTGGCATAGAAAGTCATCTTGGGTACTTCTTCAGCTCCCACATTTACTGGGGTGGACTTTTCGCTAGCATTGCTGAATTTTTTGGATTCATTGCACTAAGGGGGACATTGAATCCCTCATCCTTGGGAACCTCAAAGAGGTTTTCACCTTCAGATGCATCCTTTCCTTTTACTATTTTAGGATCAAAAAATTCCATAGTGTGGTTTTCACTCAAATATTTGCATGTTATTTGTATGTCATCCATTTTTTGACTAAAGGATTCAATCATTTCCCCATAATACACTTGTGTGTCTAGCTCTATATCAAAACCAACTTTATGATCTACCCATGATAAATTGTAATGAAGTCCCATGAATTTTGAAATTGCTTCATCATTTTCGAATAAATCTAGAATTGGTGGTCCTTATTGGTCATATTCAATGAGTTGGGTGTATACTAGGCTTATTTCAGTGGTTTGATCGGTTGGGGTGAAAGATATTATGGATATCATGAAGATATTTATTCTCAAATAGTTCAACAACATCAAGAGGGAAGTTTTATAGGGTCATATCACGCAATGTTGGTAACCAAGAGGAAGCCTCAACCCATTTAGTGGAAGTACCTTTACCAATAAGGTTAACCTTGGTAGTAGTACATCCTAGGCCAAGATTCTTTGGACATTTCATAGGAATGATGGGTTCTAACAAACTGTTGTCATTTTGGCCTAGTTTTTTACTCTTGTTGTATCCCCATCCCTTCATTAGTTGCAAGCTTTTTTTTTCATCTTCCATGGGAAGAATGGGGATGGGTCGGTCATCTTGGTAAAGTAGTTTAGATACATTATCCTCATTGACATCTTCTTTATTTAAATCCCCCAATTACTGAAGGTGGTAGATTCCATCTTTAATTTTTTTTCTACTTTGTTGGTAGGTGTAAGAATTGGCTATGAAGATAGCCACTCAAGATCTAGAGGCCTAATAGAAAGCACAAGCATAAGAGAGATAGAAGCAATATGAAAAGAATATACTATATTCTACCAATAATGCAAAATAGAATGTTATGTGTTATACAAAAGTACATAGCAGACCCCTTGGTTATATAGCCAAGGTGAGTACATATAAGGGCATAAGATTATGACAATTTTTGTAATCTTATGACATGAGACAGCTATGAAAAGCTATCACTCCACCTAAAGTGGAAAAGTGATAAAGTGATAATCACCATAAATGGTGGATCACCCACAAAAGGTGGAGAGGTAATCACATGATGTGTCCACAAAAGGTGGATGTGATAAAGTAATAACATGATAAGTCCACCGAAAGTGAAAATTCTCTAACTACCTCCTATGTGGTCCCTAAGTAAACTTAACTAAGGTGTAATAATGACCTAGGACAAGGTACAACACTTTTAATTATACCAATAGTAGGTTCAATTTTCCCATGACATTTAGGAGAAAGAAGTAGTTCTCCCAGCACAAAAGTGTCCTTTGATAGTTTATAATTTCCACAATCATCATCCTAGATCACCACTTTGATGTTGGGAATGGTCTACACAATGTGTGTTTTTGTTTTTGAGGTAGATTCAAGGGATGATGGGTCAATAAATGAGGAGGAGGGTGTAGGCCCTTCATCATTTTTAGGGATTTGGGGTATTTTGTAAAACTTGGCCTCAAGGTTCTTGCAGTAGTAAAAGGGCTCAAGATCTCCATTAATGGTAACTTCTCTATCCTCTAAAGGAAATTTTACACATTGATGATAGGTCAAAGCCACAAATTTTAGGGTGTGAATCCATGGTTGACCAAGCAAATTTTTTTAGGGGAAATCAAGGTCTAACACTTGGCATGTAGTCTCAATAATGATGGGTACCACTTATATGGGTAGCATGATGATGCCTTATGATACTTTCTCTTGATCATCATATGCTTTGGTGGTTGTACTCTTTTCTTTCTCAATATAATCTTCTAAATAACCCAAGTTCTTGATCAGTTGTAGGGTGCAAATGTTCAAACCAACACCTCCATCTACTAAGACTCTTTTAATCGTGTTCTTATGAACAATGACCTCAACGTGCAAAGCAGGTTCTGAGATGGTTGCAATGGTAGGTCTTGTTCTGAGAAGATGAGAAGATGAGGGATAGTGATATGCCCTACCATAGCTTGAAACTTCTTTGTATCCATATCCTTAAGGATAGATGATGTGGATAAAACCTTCTCTAAGATTTCTCTATGTGTGGGAGATAGCCTCAATAGTTCCAAGATCAAGATTTGTGCAAGGGTCTTTTTAAGTTAATCTAGGAGACTGTACTTGCTAGGGTTTGATGTTGGAAAAGTAGGTTGTGCCCTAGGTTGAGATGGAGTTCCTTGGATGGTTACCTTGCCACATCATGTGGTGACTCCACATTCTGTACTAGGCCCTTTGATGGTGATGATGGTGATGACACTATCATGGGAAGTGACTACATTGGAATAGGCATGCTTCACATTTGTATAATCCTTACTTTTTCTTTTTTTTTCCTTTGCTATGATTTGACATGGGGTTCTTGTATATCTTGAGATCTTGATTACCAATAGGTACTTCAATAGATATGTCTCTATTCTTGATAATATCTTGGATAACATTTTTAAGCCTCATGCAATTTTATGTTTTGTGTCCCTTGATTTTGTGAAAGTCACAAAGATCTTTTTCATTGTACCAGGGTGGTTTATCCTATGGTTATTGGTATTTTTTGAAATTGGGAAGTGTTATCAACTTTGACTCTACCAATTTCTTCATGATAGTTTCAATAGGCTTTGATAACTATGTATTTGTGTTTCAGATAGTTGTTTTTGTTGGGGGTTCGTCTTTGTTGTGAGTTGGTGCTATTGATCTAATTGTTTTATGGTGATGTTTTTTGTTTTACAGTTGGTTGAGTGTTAGTCATTTGACTTGTTTTTGGCCTAGGAGCACTTAGGACCACATTACCATCTACTATGCCATCATTCATCATGTCTCTATTCTTATCCCAAACATGAGGCTTGTCATTTGAATTGGTTGATAGGTGGTTCTCTTTTTATGCTTGAGTATTTCCTTGTGAGATTAGAGCTCTCTCAATGTTAAGGGCTCTAGGTACAAGCTTGTCATAGGTTGTAATGCATTGCATCTTCAAATGGAAGGATAAATCAAGTTCAACATTCCCTATGATGATCCCCACTTTCTCATAGGTTGTTTATCAAGAATTGGCGACTTGTTCCTCAAGAATTGGCCACTTTCTTTTACTATCCCATTGCCTCCATCATTGTAAGAAATTGGAAAAAGATTCTTCTTATTTTTTTTTTATATTTTACAACTCTTCTAGGCTCACGTCCATGTCAAGATTAAAGAAGTGATATGAATTTATTGATGATTTCTTGGAAGGTTTTGATAACTGGAGGTAACTAAAAAAACTAGTCGATGGATGGGATTTTCAAGCTTCATGGAAAGAGGCACATCAAATAGGACTCATTGTAGGTGACCTCCATACGCATGACATTAAATTATTTGACATGGTCCATAGGACTTCCTCTACCTTTGTATTTATCAAATTTGGGGACTTCAAAACTAGGAGGGAATAGTACCATTACGATGTTTTGATCGAATGGATATGGGAATAGGTTTTCTTGTGTATGGGGCTTCTTCATTTTTCCCATCCATATATCATGCATTTCTTGTGTTAACACCTTGAGTTGCAATGCTATATCATCTTGTGGGTTTGGTGGAGGAACATATGTTGTGTATTGGTATTGTGGGATGGTGGATTGATTGTATGTGGGATTCTAATATAATGCGGTGTTGCATCATGTGTAAGGTGGTGCAGGATATTGTGAAGGTGATGGTGGTGGAGGCGTATATGTTCCCAATGTGTTGGGATTGATAATATTTTGTTAAATATTATAGTACAACCCTTCTTGTTGTTGTTGTTGTTGTTGTATGTAATGTTAAATGAGTAATGCTTTTTGTTGGGCTTGTTGTTTTTGTTGGGCCACTAGGGTTGAATGTTGTGCTTGTTGTTTTTGTGTGACTAAGGTGGCTTGTTGGTGTTGTTGTGCCACTAAGGTTTGTTTTGCTTGTTGTTTTTGTTGTGCAATGGAGGTTTCTTGTTGGGCTTGTTGTTGTTGTTGAGCCACTACGGCTGCTTATTGTGCTTGTTTTTGTTGTAGGGCTGCAAAGGCTATTTGTTGTGCTTGTTGTTGTTGTTGGGTTGCTAAGGCTTGTTGATAAGCCTATTGTGCTTGTTGCAAAGCTAGAGCATTTTCTTGCAATGTAGGATCATTTTGTTGTTTAGACATGTGAAATGGATTTTGGGTGTTCATGGGTTCTTGATTAAGAGGTTGAGGGTTCCTTTGGTTTATCATTCCTTGCAAGATGGTGGATTGGTATGGACGAATGTAAGTTTGAGGTACCATTTGATTTTGCATGATTTGGGGAACAAATGGTAAAGAGGAGTATGGTTTCATTTGGTATTGCAATAGTAATGGCACAATAGGACCTTGATTCCATTGATTGAAAGGATTCCCTTATGTTTGGGATGTGGCCAAGGTATTACCTTGGTTGATGGGGTTTGTGATCAAGGGGTTGGTTTGATTTGGGTTGATGATGGATGGGATAGATGTGTTTTGGGTAACTGATGCGTTTGATGTATCAATGGGAGGATTGGATGAATATGTCCCATGTTGTGTTAAAGGCTGATTTTATGTAAGGATATTAACTTTCCCTTTTGGGTCTATTTGCAACACTTGTTCCACACTACCTTTTCTAACATTGGGCACACTTATAGTACTCGTGGGGATAGATGAAGATGATTGTCCCTTAAATGTCAATGTTGTCATGGAATGATGTACTATAAGTGTTTATGTGAATGTAGAGGATTCTCGGGAATGGGAGGGGTTGCAAATGTTGGTGTCCAAGTGGTGTTTTGAGAAGGTTTTGTGTTTAGGGTTCCCACAAGTGTTTTTCTTTCCAATGGAAGAGTGTGGCTAAAGTCCTTAGCAAGACTAGTTGCAAGACTAGGAGTTGGTGTTTGAATTAACCATAGCGATGCATTTGTTTGAATGGTGGATGAAGTCAAGCCTTGTTTCAAGGGTTTTGCAACAAAAGATGGGTAAATTGGTGATATGCTTTCTAAGGCTTGATGTTCTTGTTTGTACTCCATGATTTCTTCCTTACTAAGTCCAAATAGATTGTTCATGTTGTCTTCTATCTCATATGGCCCTGATGGGGATGACAGTTGTTGCAATAGGGTAACATGACTTCTTGGATCAAATTCTTGAGGATTGATATCACTTGAAGTGAATGTGACTTTTTCTTTTTCCATGATTCTCTTGTGTTATGGTCTTGTCTTTATCATAAATTGTGGGTCACCAATGGGAGAGTAATGTTGATATTTGTAATGTTTAAACTCTAGTTGACTCAAATCTTGGTAAAAGGGTTGGAAAGGATGAATGATGTGAGTAGTGATTTTTGTAAACCTTTTCGGATAACACTTTTGACTTAAAGGTTTGATTGTTTTCATGGATAGTGGATTTTGTAAATCTTTAAGATAGACTTGTGACCTTCAAGATAAACTAGTCCAAGATATGATAACTAACTTAACTAAATTCATAGGATTCATTTCACACACAAAGTAGCTAAGTTAGGGTTTTTTTATTGATAAATGTGTAAGTCCAAATTTTTGGAGCATTCAGCAAAGGTTGGTGAAGTGAAATGTGAAAGATGATAAGGGGTGGATCAAATTTTTTACCCAAAATGTTAACCTAGAGTGAACCTTTGTTTTACAAGGCCAAGGTAGTGAGAAACATGCTATACCTCTAAAGTGTTCAAATCCTAATACTTCAATGATTAAATGAGAAGTGCTTGTGAAATGTGTAGATATTAGTTTTTTTATGTAATAGTGTAGATAAAATATTCTTATTGCTCTATCTCAGTTGCGGTGATTCCTTAAGCTACGTCTTCTAATATACTTTGAACTATGATGTCTAATTTTGAAGTGGCGATATGTAGACCTCTTGGGGATTTTTATTTTGCAAGAGACCATGAATACAAGCACAAGACTATGAAAAGAAGATATTTATTGCCACGCAGGAGGTGGTAATATAAGCCTTTCGGCCACAATATCGGTTCTTTCCTCTTGTTTGAACCTAAGATATATGTTGTGTTTCTCCACTGGGTTGGTGTTTAATTTGTTTCAAAATTGAAGTTCCTCAAACTACTAATTATGTTTGTTTGTTCTCCTTCAATTAATTCAAAGTCCGGTTGAATGATAGCCAATGTAAGGTTTGGTTGTTGAACCAAAGCAATCGAATTCCAAATGGTCATGTGCAGTTCAATTTGTCAATTTATCTTGCTTAATGAATTTGATTTTACTAAAAACACTTATCCTACTTAAGTTTCAAACTAAATGTCTATGTCAAAAACATCATTCATTTCACAAAGTCCATTATGTGAAAATCATGAAGTTAGGAGCATAGTTACCTATGTTGACTTTGGAAATTATGGATTGAGACATAAGCCAAAATATTTAGAAGTCTCTAAGAACAAAATCCTTTAGAAAAACATCAATATCAAGTCTTTTTCAAAGGGTATCCATGCTTAGACCAAAGGGTTCAATTTTTTTAAAAGACTTGTTGATGTTTGTTTGCAATGTTTTGGAACCAAGAAAAGTATTAAAATGACTCACAAGTATTCACATTCCTAGCTTAGGTGGGTGTTTATTTCTTAGTAGGATTACCACTATCCCCTAAGATATGATTAATCCATGAAGATGGAATGGACAAATAGGCTATGTCAAGGAAATGTACTATCTTGACATGCCAAGCAAAGGAGTCCCTTCCCCGTTTTCTTTATTGCCTCAACTAAAAACCGAATATGGTAAGTAAATTCTAAAAGTGGTGCACCTCCCATGCACTACTTAAAAATAAACTTCGGAGGTAAAATTGGTGAGCTACTAATAGCAAGGTTCGTAATCAGGATTTTTAGGATAAACTAGTGCTATACATGTGACGATTCACTCAATTAAGAGGCCTCCCAACCCATAGAAATATCTAAGGGTTTTAACGCATCATAAGGATACTAAGGGATACATTCGTTGGTGGGTAAAAGCACAAAGTTGTGTCACACTTTATAAAGGAAACGACCAACACTAATCCAACTTTTAAACTTGAATCACTGAAAAGTGGCATATATGTTTTGAATTTTGAAATGATGTAAACTAGTAAAATATGTATTTTTTAGTATATTTTATCTTAGTATTTTTATTAAAAAAATTAAAAATTATTTTAAACTAGTTCTTAATAAATTAACAATATAATTTAGTTGCTAATAAAATGTTGAAAAAATGAAGTTGCGTGAGATGTCAAACTTTTTATAGTAATTTTTTTTTTTCTTTCAAATTTTTTGTGTGTATTTATAACTTGAAACTTTAGTGCATGGATATATTTTTTTCCAATTTTGATAAATATACATTTTTAAATAAATATTAAAATGTGCATGAATCAAAAAATAGTTGTTTCCATCGAACATCAACTTTCATATTAAATATTTATCTAAAATGGAAAAAAACATTATACCATCTTGAAATAGATTCTTTTATTTAGTGCATCATATTTTTTTCAATTTTTTTTAATAATTTTTAATATTTTTCCTTGGCATAGTAACCAACCTAATATTTTGTGTTGATAACATACTTTTAGTAAAAATAAAAAATAAAATATAAATAATAATTAAACTATTAAAATAAATATATGTTTAAAAACTACACTTATGGATCTACAAAAGAGTATTTTTATATTTTTGTTTAAATGTTATTTACATTAGTAGGAGTTATCGAAACTTCAAGTTTTTCAAATAACTTTATTTTTTTGGTAAATTGGACTCAAAGTGGTGCTCCATATATTTTTAGCCAACAATTTTAGTTGATAAAGTTGTGGAACATCTAACTTAGCTAGAATGAATCTTACTAGATCATATGTTTGACCAAAATTGATTTTTAGTTAGAAATACTTAAATTAAGTTGTGTTGATAAGTTGGCTAAAAGTGTGCACAACTTTGTGCTTTTACCCTGGTATAGGACAAAAGTACTAGCTAGTTAAATGACTTTAGTCACAACAAATTTATTTATATAGTAGACCAAAAAAAAATCACTGCTTGGGTCATTCCCTCTCATAAGTTGGGAGGTAGGCCCTCTAAAGGTAACACATGTTTGAAGCTTAAAATGCTTTTCATCACCCAAGATTGCCAAAATGTGCAAGGGGAGAGGATAGGCACTTCCAAGAAGAAAAGGTATACTTATGTGTTTCTCTCCACCCAAGATCACCCAAAGCGCAAGGGGAGAGGATGCACACAATAATCATACACAATAAAATCAAACACATATTCATTTTAACCTTGAAAAGCATAATTAATTTGTTTTAAGCACCAAATGAAGTGTTTTAGATTATTCAATTTTAAGCCAACATCACAAAATGAGGATATGAAGGTTCAATTTTAACCAATGTGAGTGTTATTTTTAAACCCAAATGATCTATAATTAAAGGTTTACAAAATAACTTGCACTTAATCCTAATTATAGATTTTTCTGATTGTAAAACAATACTATGTGATTATTTTCTTTAACTGTTGAAATTATAGAATTGAGTTCACTTAACTCTTTACAAAAATTAATGAAAAATTAACTAATTATTTAAATGTTGTAATTCAAAACTCAAGAAGAAATTAAAATGTTGAATGAAGAATAGAGAGAAAATAAGAAATTTGTTAATGGAGTTCACCCATATGTTTAGGCTATGTCTCCAGGTCTGATTCTCAATGTAGGGCCACTTTATTAATGAGTCCAAGCTTCAAAGTTCCATTACAGTTCCTTCATAGTCTCTCTCTCAACACTTAAAGACACTAAATTCCTTTACTTATGTCCAAGGGAAAGGCCTCAAATGCCTTAAGATCTTGTTTTATGCTTAAACCATTGCCCCCTCCAAAATGGCCATGTATTTACTTTAAATAGAATTCAACCCTATATATACTTTGACGAGTGTGTTGGCCTAGTAGATGGGAACGAAACTTGTAGGTGAAAGGTTGGGGGTTTGACCCCCAATTGGAACTTTTGGAAAATATTTTAAATCATCGCCCGGAGGAAGAAGCCATGAGGTTCCACATAGTATCTTCCCATTTCCCTACAACTAACATGTTTCATTCACTAAATGGTCCACCTCAACTATACAATCACCTTGGTTGCCACATCGATCTACCATGCATCAACATGTGATTCATTGTCCTTGCTACATTAGATACCACATGTCGAGACAAGATTTGTCAATGTCACCTGCACTTGCTACGTCATCATGCTAACATCATCACTGTGCTACCATGTCAACATGCTAATGTTAGCATGGTCAACCCTTTTACCACATAACTTTGACTACCATAACTTTTGTATATAGACTCCATTTGATGTGAAATAAGCATCATCATAAATTTTTTGACGATCCATTCAATTTGATGCCATCCTTGTCCAATTTTGAAATGATCAATTTTTTGACCTAGCATCCTTCATCAAGAACCCCTATTTTGACCGAACTTTGATTGAGCATAAATTTTGTGCATGGTCTCCTTTTGACATGATTCAAGTTGCATCAAGATCATTTCGATGAGAGCTATCCAATCATGTTGGTTATGTCAAATTATGAGACTAAAATTTTAGGTGTTTTGGATCCTCATGGATCATTCCTCCCAATTGAAAATCTTTTGGACCACCAAAATTCTAATTTTATATATAACTTAAGTGAAAGCGTTGTTGCCTCACTTGCCCAGTATCATCTATCCATGTTGCTATAATTTTGATTATCTAGCCCATCACAAACAAGATGAAGAATGAGATAGAATTGTTGATACAATAAACTAAATACCCATTAATATTCATTGTTGCACCCACTATCCACATAAAACTTACTATTAGAATGACAAACAATAATACTGAATAAACTAATGTGAAGGAAACAATATTAATGTGTTGGATCTCCTGAACAAGAACATCATTAGAAAATGAACCATTCAAACCCTCTTTTACCACCTGAGGTTAAAGGCTTAAATGTGCTTGCAACTGATCCTCACATTGTGTTGTTTGTGATAATTTATAATGATTATAAATTGTTTCAAATTCATCCCTAATATCACTAGTTGTTAAATACTTGAGGGTTAATGTATTCTTGCATTCACAATCATCTTCAAATTCCCTATGTTTACAATAGATCTATCACTCTTGATGCGATGATTTTTCCCAATGAATTCACTTCCATCTTTAAACAAATGCTACCTGTTATGTTCCTTGTAGAAAATGACCCTTCTATCATACAAATAAGTACTTCCTAAAACCATCCCACATATGTCAAGTGGAATTACATCTAACTCTACATCATCTACAAGCTTGGATGTGATTACAAATCAGAGTTTGCATTGCCTTGAAACATGGACCCGAGCATTATCATACACCCAACCCAATGGATATGGTTTTGGATGAGGGGTTGTTTTCAATCCCAATAGCTTAACAAATTGTTCAGATATTAAGTTCACTTTTTATCCACTATCTATGAGTCTATCAATTTTACTTTGTTTTGCAATATTCCTTATATGAAACAATTCATTCCTTTTACTTTCAACAGGGATCTCATTACACTTTAAAGAAGAATCATGGGAACTAGTACTAGAAATAGGAAAAATACCTTTTATACCCACTACTGTTATCATGGTTTCATCATTGGAACCTAATTTGAGGTCTTGCACAATAGTTGTTGTCTTTTTCTTACCCTTTCGATCCTTGAACCACTTTGGTTTTTTATCAAGATGTAATTTCCAACACTTTGCATCTTCATGTCCTTTCTTTTTGTAGTGTGCACAATGAGGATTTTCCTCCTCTTTCTTCATGAAAGTTGTTCGTTGCATTTCCTTCTTGCCAAGTTCTTTCTTTCTTTATGCTTACCAGATTCCATTAAGAAACTATTCTTTGTGCCTATTTCAATATGAATGGCTTGCATACTAACTTCATCAAGGTTATTTGGACTGAACATAAGTATTGTGTGCCTCAAATTTTCACATAATCAACCTATGTACTTCAACAAAGTTTCTTGCATGTATAATGGAATGCCCAAAATTAAAGCTCTTTTTCCTAAATTCAAGTGTATATTCCTATACACTTTGTCCTTTCTCTTGCCTTAATGATTACCAATCAATTACTACTTGTTGCATGTGACCTAATGGATAAAACTATTTCTCAAGTGCAACTATAAACTCAAACCAAGAAGAAATAATTTTACCATATTGACTAAGATCTTCCTAAATTTCGCTCTTCCACCAAATTAAGGTTGTGCCTCCTAGGTGAAGAGTGGCTAATTGGATCTTTGAAGTATCATTAGTAAACTTTTGAATCTTGCAATAAACTTCAATTTTCTTTATCTGAATTATCAAATTTCTCTACATCTAGTTCTCCATTATAAGTTGTCAATTCAAATTTAACATCAAGCTTTAACAAAGATGTATTAGATTCAGGTTGCATAGGTTGTTTCTTCTTTGAAGATGAAGTAGACAAAGAAGATGAAGAAGATGAATGGTGTAGGAGCACCTACACCTCATCCTCCATTTTTGATAATTTGAAGGTGACTAGGCAGTTAGTAGTTTAAGTGTTGGTATTTTGAGTCTTTTTGTCTTGAATAAGGTCCATTAAGACCATTAGTAATCAATTAGGGTGAGTCTTTAAGATTAGGAGTCAAAAGTGTGAAAGTTACAATGTTCTTTCAAATTTTGCTTTGTAGCCTATGAAGGAAAAACCTCAAATTTGTATATGAACAAACACTATTGAGGCCGTGAAGTTGTAATAAGGCTGTTTCAAAGCCACTTCAATGATTTTAGAGGTCTAGGGTGATAGGATTGAAAGTTGCTTTGAAAATGCAATGTGCTCATGTTAATTTGATGTAATTGCACCATTAATGATGTAAACACAATAAACCAATAGCTCCCTCCTTCAAAAATTATTTGAAGGCCATTGGGGAAGGTGGAATAAAGTTTAAAAAGCCTCCTTTGGGTCAAGGCAGGAGAGTTGTTGGCAATTTTGAAGGTTTGAATGAAAAGAAAGCTTTGTTTTCTTATTTTTCCTACTTTTTGATTGTTCTTGTGCTTGGTACAACCTAGCACTTCCCTATACGACCTCCTAATGCACATTATTTGAAAGAGGGAAGATTATACTTCATTTTGGTGGTGATCTAACTCAATTTCATCAAGTATTAAGGGAGAAACATTCATTTTTCTATAAGTGGTTTAGAAACCCTACAAAACAAGGGTTTGGTTGAAAATATGCTTATAATTCACCATTCCACCGTGGGAAAAATCTGAAACTTAGTGGAATGGTGTATTTAAGGGTCTTCTCCATGATTCAATTGGTTTTAGAGCGAATGATGGAGGTTGATAAGAGATATTTGATGCCTTGGCACTAGTTTTTCCTTATAACAGTCCAGTAAATGTCTATTTGAGTGCACTTTTTGTTGATTTCTAAGTTTTTGTGTGATCATAATGAATGTAAGGTGTGAATTGGGTCTTGGGGAACATTTTGTAACCTGTTAAAGGCTAAGGGGTGTTGGGGTGTTCCTTGACAATTCAAATTTTATTTATACAGGCCTAATTCAGCCTTTTGGGTGGTTTGGAAATTAATCTCTTTGAAGCACCTACTTTAAGTATTTGGTCTTGTGCATTTGGGGATCTATTGGGGTCTATGTAAGGTTCCTAAACCCAAGTTCCATTGTTTGGTTAAGGTATTTAACAAGTTTTTATTTTAACTGTCCTAGTGGGAGATGTTACAAGGTTGTAAAGGCTTGTTAGAAAGTGATGGATGAATGGAAGATTTTGAGTGTAAATTCTGGTTGTATAATCATGTTTTGTCATGTTGAGAGTGATTTGAACATCCCCAAGTCCTGTTGATATGTCTAGAAGTGAGATTCAAGTTGGGTGGATAGGTTACCTTGTTGAAAGATATAGTTGAATAAGTGTGTCAAAGTGTTGTAAGAGAGAAGGGTTGCTTTCCCTACCACTCTGCATCATAGCGGTATCAAAGCATCAGGGAGTAGATTTTTTTTCATTTTGCAGGTTGTGAAGAGAAAGGAAGAAGTGAACAGTTTGGTGTTCAAAGATTCCTCCAAAGAAGAATCATATGGCTAAAGAGATGAAAGAGATAAAAGATAGGCATGCTAAGGAACTCAGACAGTTGGAAGAAAGGAGCATAGCCTTAGAGACAAACAAAAGAATGGAAGTGGAAGAGAGTGAGTCAAATGAAGAGGAAGATGATGAGTTTGAAGATGTGGAAGAAGAGCTTACTCTAGAGGATCAAATAATTGCAAGGTTGTTGAAGGCAGTGAAGAGTGACAAGCCTAAGGTAAAACTTGATGTTCCAAAGTATGGTGGTAGTGTAAATTATGAAGAGTTAATTGATTGGATTGATGCATTAGATAACCATTTTGAATGTGATGAGGTTCCTAAGGAGAAAAGAATAAATATTGCAAAGACTAATTTGTAGGGCCATGCTTTGGTATGGTGGGATTACTTTCAGTTTGAGAGGAGAAAGCAAGGAATGTGTAAAATCACCTCATGGGACAAGATGATATCAAAACTCAAAGGTAAATTCTTACCCAAGGATCATCAAGTTCAAATGTTTAAGAAACTGCAAAGTTTAACGAAAAAGGAAATGGACATTAAGTCTTATACTGAGGAGTTCTATAAATTAAGTTTTAGGTTTGGTCATCATGAGAATGAAGATGAAAAATTTACTAGATATATTGGCAGTTTGAGGCTTAATATATAGGATTAATTGGTTTTGGCTAACCCTAGGAGTGTAGAGGATTGTTATCAAATGGAAATTAGGGTGGAGGAGAAGCTTAAGAGGAGACAAGAAAAAGTAGTAAGAGGAAGAGGTTTTCCTAGTGTAAGAGGAAGAGGATTGATTTCTTCACCAAGGCAGCCAAATGAAGATCCAAAAGGACCACACAAAGGTAAAGAGAAAAATGTTGATTCTAGAGGTGGTTTTGGTTTTAGAGGTAGAGGAAGGTTTTGTATTGGTAGAGGTTCTAATGATTTTGCAATAAGGTGCTACACATGCAATGAGTTTGGCCATCCTTCATGGAAATTTCCTAAGAGGGTTGGTAGCTCATCAAGTGGGGACAAGAAGATTGATAGGAGAGCACAATTGGTTCAAGAAGAGGAGTGTGAAAGTCATTGTTCTACAATGGGGAAGGCAGATCCTGAAGTAGGGGAAATTTTGATGGTGAGAAAAATAATCTTGAAGGAATCAAAAGAGGAAGCACCTTTGCAAAGGAAAAGTCTCTTCAAGACTAATTGTAAGTGCAAGGACAAAGTATATAGAGTGGTCATTGATTCTAGCTCAACTGAAAATATGGTGTCATGTGAAATGGTAAACAAGTTGGGTTTGAAAAGAATTGCTCATGAATTTCCCTATAAAATATCATGGTTGAATGATGACCAATCTTTATTGGTAAATGAGAAGTTTGTTGTAGAATTTTATATTGTTGGTTACCATGATACTGTTGTGTGTGATGTTCTTCCAATGTATTGTTGTCATCTCTTATTAGGTAGACCTTGGCAGTATGACAAAAGGGAATTGTATGATGGTAGGGAGAATACCTACACCATAGTTAAAGATGGTCATTCTTTTGTGTTGACTCCTCTTGTAGAAGATATCAAAGGTAAAGCTAAGGTCATTATGTGGGGCAAGAAGGATCCTATACATGTGATGAAGGAAAACAAACATTTTGATGTTGTCATTTATTCTAGGTCTAAAAATGCAAGGGTAGCTGATGAAAGGGTAAACACAGGGATAAGGAGTGCTTTGACAATGAACATGAAGGACAGTGTACTAGTAGGGACCAATGAGTGTACTTTGGTTGTGAGTAAAGTTAGGAAACAAGTGAAATCTATAGGTACAGAGGTACAAAATCCTAATTTGACAGTGGTAAAGTAAGGTAAAGGGGTAGTGAGTGAAAGACAAGCAAAATAGGGTAGAAAAGATAGTTGCAAGCATGAGGAGAACAAAGACAAGAAGATACATCACAAAGTTACTAATCCATATTTTTTTGTAGGTGTATACCATCATAAACAATCAACTCTTGGATATAGGAAAGAGAAAGGAATGTTTGCAGGTTTGAGCATAGAAGCAAAGGTGAATACATATGGAAACATATTCCAAAATGCTAGTTGTATAGGGAAGATTGCAAGACCTATGTACATGAACCAATGGAGTATATTTTTGGTGAACCAATGGAGCCTTCATGAAGCATGGAGACAGTGGTATCAACAACAACTCATGAGGCATGAGTATTTTCTAGGGGGGTGTATGGTGCAAGAGCACCTACACCTCATCCTCCATTTTTGATCATTTGAAGGTGACTAGCTGGTTAGTAGTTTAAGTGTTGGTACTTTGAGTCTTTTTGTCTTGAATAAGGTCCATCAAGACCATTAGGCATGAATTAGGGTGAGTCTTTAAGATTAGGAGTCAAAAGTGTGAAAGTTACAATCTTGTTTCAAATGTTGCTTTGTAGCCTATGAAGGAAAAATCTCAAATTTATATATGAACAAACAAGATTGAGGTCACGATGTTGTAATAAGGTTGTGTCAAATCCACTTCAATGATTTTAGAGGTCTAGGGTGATAGGATTGAAAGTTTCTTTGAAAATGAAATGTGGTCATGTTGTTAATTTGATGTAATTGCACCATTAATGATGTAAACACAATAAACCAATGGTTCACTCCTTCAAAAAGTAGTTGAAGTCCATTGAGGAAGGTGGAATAAAGTTTAAAAATCCTCCTTTGGGTCGAGGCAAGAGATTTGTTGGCAATTTTGAAGGTTTGAATGAAAAGAAAGCTCTATTTTCTATTTTTTCCTACATTTTTTACTGTTTTCATGCTTGGTACAGCCAGGCACTTCATTGTACGGCCTACTAATGCATATTATTTGAAAGAGGGAAGATTATATTTCATTTTTGTGGTGATCTAACTCAATTTCATCAAGTATTAAGGGAGAAATATTCATTTCTTTGTAAGTGGTTCAGAAACCCTACAAAACAAGGGTTTGGTTGCAAATATGCTTATAATTCATGATTCCACCATGGGAAAATTATAAAAATTGGTATAATGGTGGATTTAAGGGTCTTCTCCATGATTTAATTGGTTTCAAAGTTAAAGATGGAGGTTGGTAAGAGATATTTGATGCCCTGGCACTAGTTTTTCCTTATAACAGTCCAGTAAATGTCTATTTGAGTGCACTTTTTGTTTATTTCTAAGTTTTTGTGTGATCATAATTAATTTAAGGTGTGAATTGGGTCTTGGGGAAAAATTTTAACCTATTAAAGGCTAAGGGGTTTTTGTGTGTGCCTTGAAAATTCAAATTTTATTTATGCAGGCCTAATTCAGCCTTTTGGGTGGTTTGGAAATTAGTCTCTTTGAAGCATCTGCTTTAAGTATTTGGTCTTATGAATTTGGGGATATATTGGGTATATTTAAGGTTCCTAAACCTAGGTTTCATTGTTTGGTTAAGTTTTTTAACAAGTTTTTATTTTGACTATCCTAGTGGGAGATGTTACAAGGTTGCAAGGGCTTGTTAGAAAGTGATGGATGAATGGAAGGTTTTGAGTGTAAATTCTAGTTGTGTAATCATGTTTTTTCATGTTGAGAGTGATCTAAACATCCCCAAGTCATGTTGATATTTCTAGAAATGAGAGTCAATTTGGGTGGATAGGTTACCTTGTTGAAAGATATAGTTGAATAAGTGTGTCAAAGTGTTGTTGTAAGAAAGAAGGGTTGCTTCCCCTGCCACTCTGCATCAATGAAGAAGGTGAAGACAAAGATTCAAGAGGGTCACCACCACTTCCTACTCCTTTACCTTTTTCATCTTTTGAAGAGAATTTTCCTTTCTCCTTATTCTTCTTTTTGTTCTTGTACAACTCTTCCACCATCATCTTCATGTCTAGGAATGCTTTGCAAAATTATTCTTCATTCTTGAAATATTTCAAGACAAGGAGATTTTCCTTCTTCTGATTTTTCCATGGTTTTTATTTGATTAACTCACCTTGATCCAATCTCTAGATTAATCTCCTCAAGTGAACCTTCTCCTTGCTTTAATTTCAACCCGATTAACATCCACCACTTGCAATTTTTCCTGTTAAACTACTCTAATACCAAACTTGATCTGTAATTAAAGGTTTACAAAATAACTTACACTTAATCCTAATTACATATTTTCTCAATCATAACTATTATTGTGTGGTTATGTTCTTTAACCATTGAAATTACATAATTGAGGTCACTTAACTCCTTACACAAATTAATGAAACATTAACTAATTATTTAAATGTCATAATTAAAAAATAAAGAATAAATTAAAATGTTGAAAGGAGAATAGAGAGACAAAAATAAATTTGTTAACGAAGTTCACCCATATGTTCGGGCTATGTCTTTGGGTCCACTTCTCAATGTAGGACCATTTTATTAATGATGTCAAGCTTCAACTACCGTTATACACCATCCAAGCTTAAAACCTACATTACAGTTCCTTCACAATCTCTCTCTCAACACTTGAAGACACTAACTTGCTTTACTTACATCCAAGGGAAAGGCCTCAAATGCCTTAAGATCCTATTTTATGCTTAAAGGATTACAAATGCAAGTGTCTGTGTGTAAACACTAGTTTTCAAAAATTTATCCCAATATGCCTAAGTTCCTAATCTAAAATGAAAAAAATTGATTCCCCCCTTACAAGCCAAAACTCCCCTTTAAATACAATTAAATTTTCTATATGGGGGTTGACAAGCATACTTTCCCCATATCCTTGTATCTCTTAATTTGAATTAAATATCTTGAAGATATGGCTCAATATCCCTTTCAAATCTTAAAAAATCATTAAATATTCTTTAAAAACCTTTTAAAAACCCCTAAATATTCTTTAAAAATATTTTAAATCCCCTTGAAATATTTATTATATCAAGCTAATTAAAAATTAAAAGGTTTAATAATTTATTTTAGGGGAGGGGGTTCAGTTTAACTTGAGCCCTCTTTTCACTCCTTACCACCAATGCATTAACAAAATGATTACCACTCCAAGAATATCTCAAAACCTGTGCATAGTGGGTTGGTGGGTGGTGTGCATTGCAAGGGGGGATCAGCGGTTCAAACCATCATCCCCGCCAAAATGGAGATTGGTTTACTATAAATAGAACACAACCCTATATATACTCTGACGAGTGTGTTGGTTTAGTGGATGGGCACAAAACTTGTAGTTGAAAGGTAGGAGGTTCGACCCCCAACCAAAACTTTTGACAAATATTTTAAACCATCTCCTAGAGAAAGAAGCCATGAGGTGCCACGTGGCATGTTCCCAAACTGACATGTGTCGTTCACTGAGTGGTCCACCTCAACTATACAGTCACCCTGGTTGCCATGTTGATATGCCATGTGTCAACATGTGATTCATTTTCCTTGCCACATTGGATGTCACATGTTGAGACAAGATTTTTCCACATCACCTGTACCTGCTATGTCACCATGTTGACATCATCACTGTACTACCATGTCAACATGCTAACATCAACATGGTCAACCATTTTATCACATAACTTTGACTAGCCATAACTTATGCACACAAAATCTATTTGACATGAAACAAGTAGCATAAAAATTATCTCGATGTGCCCTTCAACTTGACGCCATCCTCGTCTATTTTAAAATGATCAATTATTTGTTGTGTTATGGAGACCAATCAAACTCGAATAAAATCTTCATCTTTATCTTATTTTATTTTATTTGATGTACTTATTAAATATTTATGTTGCACTTGTATCTAAAAGGTGTTTACAAACAAATATCAAATGCTAGAAGTGATTAGTTACAACTAGAAGTGATTAGTTACAATATTTTTAAATATAAAGTCTATGGATAGCTAGAAAAAGTAAATATAACCACCCAAAGAAAGTGTTTTATTGGGTGCATGAGGCACAATCAATGGCCACACTTCATTGGTAATTAATGGGACATGTGTGGGAGCATATTAGAACATTTGGTGATGAGTTTTGATGTGTGTAGGTTGTGAAAAATGTTAGCATAAAACCACAAAGTAGTGGCTGGAAAAACACAATAGAAGCTGCAGGTACCTGTAGCCATGGCTGTGTAAAACCAGCAAGTGAAAAATGTGATAAAAACTTTGTTGCATGTTGTTACATATCTTTGCATGTCTTTGCATGCCATTGTAAAGGTTACTTGTTGGGATATTAATATATTTTGGACCCTCTTATTGGTGGATGTAGCCTAGTTTTGGGTGAACCATGTTAAATATTTGTGTTCCTCTTTTTCTATCCTTTTTTTTTTTGTGTTCTATTTCTCTTTTTTATTGATTAGATCTACATTTAACTTATATATATCTACCTTCTAACCCTAATAAGTGGTATCAAAGTGGGTTGTGTTCAGTTTTCCTTTGCAAGAAGGTCTCACAGTTGAGTGGGAGTTATGGTAGACGAGAGTAAGTTGAAGGTAGACAAATTTAATGGGCGGAACTATTAGTTATGGAAGATGCAGATGGAGGATTATCTCTATCAGAAGGATTTGTGGTGGCCATTGGAAGGGAAAGCCAAGAAACCCCCAGCTATACAGCTAATGAGGATTGAGATATTCTGGATAGAAAGGCACTTGACATTATTCGTTTATGCTTGGCACAATCAGTGGAATTTAATACTTCAACAACGAAGACAATGTAAGATTTGATGAAGAACCTAGTGAAACTATATGAAAATCCTTCATCTTTGAATAAGGTATTTTTTATGAAGCATCCATTTAATATGAAAATGGTAGAAGTAGGTTCAGTTGTTGATAATTTAAATGAGTTTAATAGAGTTACTTGTCAATTAACTTCTGTAAATGTAAACTTTGCTGAAGAAGTTAGGGCTCTTTTCATTCTATGTTCTTTTCTTGAAAGCTGGAATATCTTGGTAATGGTGGTTAGTAATTCTATTTTTGTTTCAAATACATTGAAATTTGATGATGTTTTTGGTGTGATTTTGAGCAAGGAAATTCGTAGGAAAAGCTCAGGTGGTACATCCACATCAGGCAGTGTTTTGAATGAAAAAAGTAGGGGAAAAAAAAAGAGAGGGGAAAGAAATACAGAGGTCACAATAAGTCATGAGGAAAATCAAAGGACAAAAGGTCTCAATCCAAAGAAAAGAAGGATTATTGGTACTACAATAAGCCAAGTCATTTAAAGAAATATTGTTGGTCTCAAAAAAAAAGGAGACAAAAAGGAAGGAAATAAAGAGGAAAATGTGGTAAGTAATAAATCTGATGAGGATGCTTTGATTATTTCCCTTGATAATGCTAATGATTCTTGGGTGTTAGATTCAGGGGCTTCATTTCATGCTACACCCCATAGAAGTTATTTTCTTAATTATTTCCAAGGGTATTTTGGGCTGGTTTATTTGGGAGATAACAAACCTTGTTAGATTGTTGGAAAGGGAAGAATCAAGATCAAGTTGAAGAATAAGAATCATTGGCTAATACATGAGGTAAGGCACATTTCAAGGTTAAGAGGAAATTTAATTTTAGTAGGGAAACTAGATGATGAAGGTTGTGTTGTTATATTTAGTGATAAAAATTGGAAGGTTACAAAAGTTGCCTTAGTGGTAGAAAAAGGTGTGAAAGTAGGAACCTTATACCTTTGTATAGGTCATATTGTTCCTTTACTTTAGCTATTGCAGATAAAAATCAATGTTCAAGAACAATGGTTGCAAACTCAATAGGAAAAAAATTAGACAATTGTTGTGGGTTTTGAATCAGCACTGTGGCACAATAGACTTGGGCATATGAGTGCAAAACATATGAAATTACTTCACTCAAAGAATGTTTTACCAAGTCTAAAATGTGTTAATATGGATTTATGTGAATGTTGTGTTTATGGAAAACAAAAGAGAGTTAGTTTTCCCAATGATGGGAAGCAAAATAAAGATGAGAAATTGGAGCTTGTGCATACAGATGTATGGGGACCAACTAAAGTATCTTCTCTCAGTGGCTCTTGATATTATGTCACTTTTATTGATGATGCAACAAGGAAGGTATGGATTTATTTCCTTAGGAAGAAATTTGATGTATTTGAAACTTTTAAAAAATGGAGAAGCTTGGTTGAGAATGAGATGGGTAAAAAATTAAAATGTCTCAGATCTGACAATGGTGGTGAGTATTGTAGCAAAGAGTTTGAAGATTATTGTTCCTCTAATGGTATTTCTAGGAAAAAAATGGTTCCAAGGACTCCACAGGAAAATGGAGTGGTTGAGTGCATGAATAGAATAATAATGGAGCATGCAAGGACTATGATATTGCATGTTGGTCTACCTTTAAACATGTGGGTAGAGGTTGTAAACAATATTATTTATTTGATTAATAGAGGTCCCTATAATCCTTTGGGTTGTGGTATTCTAGAGAAAGCATGGATAGGTAAGCTTCATGTAAGTTATTCTTTTCTCAAAACCTTTGGTTGTGAAGCATTTGCACATGTAGATTCAGAAAATAGAACCAAGCTTGATGCTTAATCAAAGAAATGTATATTTGTTGGATATGGCATTGTTGAATTTGGTTATATGCTTTGGTATTTTGAAAATAAAAAAATTGTAAGAAGCGGGGATGTCATATTCAATGAGAAAGTGTTGTACAAAGATCAGTTGCAATAGCATGAGAAGAAAGAAAATGATTATGTAGTTTTGGATGATACTCCAAAAAATGATGTTCCAGTGGTTCCTCATGCTTCGCAATAACAACAACAGAAAAAACCACAAACTCTAGTGAATGTTAGATGATCTTCAAGGATAAGTAGACCTCCAGGAATATTTTCTCCCTCTTTGTATTCTATTTTATTGACTAATGTTGGTGAACCAGAATGTTATGATGAAGCTACATAGGTGGATGCCAAGGTTCAGTGGGAGCATGGAATGGAAGAAGAAATGGACTCCTTGCTAAAAATTTAGACTTGGGACTTATGCAAGTTACCTATAGGTAAAAAAGATTTATCAAATAAATGGGTTTATAGGTTGAAAGAGGAAGATGGAGGTAAGAAAAGATTTAAAGCCAGGTTAGTTGTAAAGGGATTTGCACAAAAAAAAGGCATTGATTTTGATGAAATATTTTCTCTAGTTAAAATGATTCATACAATTTTAAGTATTGTGGTTGTTGAAGATTTGTATTTAGAATAGCTAGATGTTAAAACGACATTTCTACATGGTGATTTGAAAATGGAAATATATATGGAACTGTAATCAATGGGTAAAATTCAGTGGATTAGGATTAGCATATTAGATCATAAAATAAAACCCAAAGAAGTTATGAAGCACAAAGAAAGCAAACAATAATGAAACGATTATACCAGATATTCACGAAGCTTCCATGAATCACCTCCATAACACCTCCAAGCTTCCAGCGTATGATTGATGCCCTCAGATCGAGTGTGTGAGCAATCCTTGCCTATGCCAATGTCCTAAACAAGCTTTGAAGGATTTTTCCTAAATGCCTATGCCTATGACAAAGATGAAATTACTAACATCCTAAATGGTAAAATGGCTATAATTCTTCTCCTAGCTCTCAAGAATTCTAAGAATCATGAATTCCTTCCTTATGAGCAAGCCTGTCATTTTATAGAAAACCCAATTTTGAATGGATGGATCAGATTGAATCTTGACAAAAACCTAAAATGAAGGGCCAAGATTAAATCTGACCATCCCTAATTAGGGTTAGGGCAAGATCCTTAAATGAAGGGTCAAGATGCAATCTGAAGAGAATCAGATTAGTGGTGGAGAAAATATGTGAGATAATTAATTTTAAAAATAAAAAAATTTAAAATTAAAAGATAAGGTGACCCACTTTGTGAGATTTTAAAAATCACAAACATGGAATGTGGAATGTCCACTTATAAATTACATAATGATCTAATTCATAAGTGGGGGATTAATAAATAATTGTCATAATTATTTATTTTAGTGGAAAGGGAAGTGGGATTAATAAATAATTAGTGAGAATATATAAATAAGTTAGAGGAAATAATTCACATTATTAGATTCATAGTAGAAATAATGCAAATTAATAAATTCAAGGTGGAATGTCCATTTATGAATTAAATAATGATTTAATTCATAAATGGGGGATTAATAAATAATTGTCATAATTATTTATTTTAGTGGAAAGGGAAGTGGGATTAATAAATAATTAGTGAGAATATATAAATAAGTTAGTGGAAATAATTCACATTATTAGATTCATAGTGGAAATAATGCAAATCAATAAATTCAAGGTGGAATGTCCATTTATGAATTAAATAATGATTTAATTCATAAATGGGATAAACAAATAAGTTTATCCAAAATGTGGATTTTAAAAACCATAAATAATCCCTTTTTAGATTATTTATCCAAAATGGACAATTAATTAAGAATCTGATGGCATTTTAAATAATTTCATTTATTTAAAATGAGAGGAATATTAATTCAGACAATTAAATAATTAAACATAATTATTCAATTTAGAAGATATGGATTTAGAAATTAAATAAATCAATGAATTTATTTAATTGTGATAATTAGTGACATATTAACTAGATAAATGAAATTCATTTATTTAGTGAGGAAGAATTAACGAAGGAAGACTTAAGACAATTAACGACGTATTAAATAAATAAACAAGATTTATTTATTTAATAATCATGAAGAATAAAAGGCCATGAATTAATTAAACAATAATGAATTATTTAATTAATAGTCAAACGTAGATCCGGAACATAATTAAATGTCTTAATTATGCCAAGATGAAAGTGGTAAGATTAGAACTCGTAGGCCTAGGACATTTTTAAGTGTCTACAGGAACAACCATGAGGATTTGAGGTCAAAGGTAAGGAGAAACTAGTGTGTAGATTGAAGAATAGTTTATATGGCTTGAAGCAAGCACCTCAGAAATGGTATATTAAATTTGATAGTTTTATAGTTGAGCATGGCTATAGTCGATGTAATTTAGTCCATTGTTTTTACTTTAATAGGTTAGATAATGATAGCTACATTATTTTATGTTTATATGTTGATGATATGCTTATAGTTGGGTCTAACATGGATCACATAAGGGAGTTAAAATAGCAGTTAGAAAATTCGTTTGCTATGAAGGATTTGGGGGCAGCAAAAAAAATCCTTGGTACTATGAAGATTGCAAGAGATAGGAAAAATAGAAAAGTGTTCTTATCTCAGGCTGATTATGTTGAGAAGGTGTTGCAAAGGTTTAATATGGAGAATGCAAAAGTTTTCAACACACCTTTTCCTAGTCATGTCAAATTGACTATGGATATGTGTCCAAAGACACAAGAGGAGGAAGACAAAATGTCTAAGGTACCATATGCTTCAACTCTAGGCAGTTTAATGTATGTCATGGTATGCATGAGACTAGATATTACACATGTTGTAGGAATTGTTAGTAGATATATGAGTAACCTCAGAGTTGAGCATTGGAATGCGGTAAAATTGATTCTTAGGTATTTGAGAGGTACATCCAATATTTTTTTATGTTTTGAGGGCTCTACTACTGATTTAAAAAGCTATGTTGGCTTAGATTTGGCAGGGGACATTGATACCAAGAGTACCATGGGTTATGTATTTACAGTTGGTAGGATAGTAGTGAGTTGGATTTCTCAGTTATAAAAAGTGGTTGCTTTATCCACCACAAAGCTAGAGTATGTAGTTGCAATAGAGGTGGCAAAGGATATGATATGGCTGCAATTTTTCATGGAAGAGTTGGGAAAACAATAGGTTGAAAGTTACTTGTTTACAGATAGTCATAGTGCAATACATCTTGCGAAGAATTCTACCTTGCACTCTAAAACCAAACACATACAACTGAGATATCATTTCATTTGATCGGTGTTGGAGGATGGATAGGAAAAGCTAGAAAATATACATATATATTACAATCCAGTGGATATGTTTATGAAGGATGTGGCAAGGGAGAAGTTGAGCTCCTCTTTAGCTTTGGTTGGCCTTCAAGGTTGAATTTAAGTAAAAAGAAATTGAAGGGTCCAAGGTGTTGATTTATAGTGGGAGTTGTAGGGGAAGCAGTGTTTTTTATTAGTCTCCAAGTGGGAGATGGTATGGAGTGGATTTTGATCAGTCTCCAAGTGGGAGATTGTTCTATTATAGAAACCAATCAGACTCAAATGAATTCTTTATCTTTATCTTATTTTCTTGTATTTGCTGCACTTATTAAATATTTGTGTTGCACTTGTATCTAAAAGGTGGCTACAAAAAAATATTAAATGTTGGAAGTGATTAGTTACAGGTGGAAGTGATTAGTTACAATATTTTTAAATTTAAAGTCTATGGACAGTGGGAAATTGTAAATGTAACCACTCAAAGAAATTATTTTATTGGGTGCATGAGGAAAAACCAATGGCCACACTTTATTGGTAATTAATGGGACATGAGTGGGAGCATATTAGAAAACTTGGTGATGAGTTTTTATGTGTGCAAGTTATGAAAAACGTTAGTAAAAAATCACAAAGTAGTGGCTAGAAAAATGTAGTAGAAGTTGTCGGTACTCGTAGCCATGGTTGTGTAAAACCAACAAGTGAAAAATGTGATAAAAATGTTGTTGCATGTCTTTTCATGTCATTGTAAAGGTTATTTTCTCGGAGATTAATATATTTTGGACCCTCTTGTTGGTGGATGTAGCCTAATTTTGGGTGAACCACATTAAATCTTTGTGTTCAAGCTCTTTTGTTGTCCATAATTTTTTGTGTTTTTTATTTCTCTATTTTATTGATTAAATATACATTTGTAATGACAGAAAAAGGTCCCCCTAACTTGGCCTTGATTTAGTGTTGTAATATGCCTAACATATTCACATTAGGTCTTGGGCCCTTGTGAACTAAATGAGCTTATTGGTGCCTTGTTTAAAGTATTGTAATGTGTTGTAACACACTTTCACACTTTTTTAGGGTTTTCTTTAATAATTTTCCTTTATTATGCTTTAATTGGCCTTATTTTGCATCCACAAGCCTCATTTGATGCATATTTTCAAGGATAATCCTAACACAAATCATTACCCAATCATAGTTCAAGTGTTTCAGGCTTAAATGGCCCAAATTTAGTGATTTGGGACTCATTCACCACCTTGGGTGAATGACTGCCACCTAGATTTTTGGGTCCCAAACCTAGTTTCACACCTTTCTAAGAATTTTTAAAAATGGTCCCAAAATTTAGGCCTAGTGAGACTCATTTTCCACCTTGGGAGAATGAGTCTTGTGTGGCCCAAAATCAAAATTAATTCAATTTTTTGGCGGGATTTTATCATCCTAGATTTGATGTTGGCTTGTAGTGTTGTAATTTCAAGACTTCTTGTATAATTGAGTATAAATACAAGGTTCTTTCATTCATTTTCACCTAATACTTTTGTGAGAGCATTCTTAATAGAAAGTTGAGTTTGTAAGAGCATTCAAGCGAATTCAAGTGTTTTCAAGAGTAGATTATCAAGCATTTTAGATTAGCATTCAAACATCAATCATCATGTCAAGGATTTCATGCATCATGTTTGTTTTGGAGCTAACAATTGTGGTGTAGGATCTTATGATTCACGAAAGAATTTCATTCAAGGTCTATCATCTTCAAGCAATATTCAAGATCTACATCCATTGGAGCCATCTCAAGCAAAGTTACAATACTTCATTGTAAGGGTTTGGTGAGTTACAACATTGTCATTTGTTCATTCTTAATCCCCCATTCTTATTTGATTTAATTTCAAGGATTGATCTCCGAAATGAGGTTTGACCAAGAAAAACCCCATCCACTAACCCAACAACATTGTTTCCTCTCCTTTGTGTGTGATTTCCAAGTCTAGGTTGTAGATTTCCTAAGGAGCAAGATTGGTAGAAAGTTGTCAAATCATTCAAAGTTGTCAAATTTGTCATCAATCCTTGAAGAACATTGGAGAACACCTACATGTTGCAAATTAGGGTTTTAGATCCATAGATCAATCAAGAAGGAAAAAGCAAAAAGAGAAGAGAAAGATTAGAATTTGAAGCTTTAAAAAACCCTAACTAGACTAATTCACAACTTCTAGTGAATGAGTCTCAGTTCTAGTCAAAATTCAAATTCTTGTTCAATTTAGATACCCTTTTGGAATATTCTTGTTCCTGCACAGTTTTTTGGAATCTAGACTAATTTTTCCATCTTGGTGAATGAGTCCCAGTCAACATTAAAAGCATATTTTCTAGTGTTTTAGACCCCCATCTAGCCATCTCCATATTTCTAGGTGCATACCTTCCTTTTTTTAGTTTTCTATGTTGTTTCATTCACATTTTTAGGTCATTTTATAAGTCATAGCATTGAATTAGGGTTTATTTTTTCATCTTGCATTTCATTAGTCTTTCTAAGTCCTTAGTGGTGAACCCCTTATTATTTTTCATTCAGCCCCTAGGACAACCCTCTTGCAAGGTCTCTTTCTCCTTTGCATTGAGATCTCAAGGGTTTGTCATTGAATGAAATTGGAGAAGTGGGTGTGCTCTATGTCCTAAATCCATATGATAGCACTCTATACCACTTTTTCATCATTTCATTATGGTGAACCTGACATTTTTTTTGTTGTTTGTTGTTTATAACTTTTTATTTTAGTTTCCAATTTTTTTTATAAGCATTTCTTTGTTCTTATCCTATATTGCATTTGCATCCAATTTGCATTTAGTAGACCTTGTATGATTATTTTGTGTCCTATTGATAATACTATAGTGATACAAAGTTTGAGACTCATGTCATCATGCGATAGCACAATCATTGTGGATCTTGGGTTATCTAGCTCTTTCACTCCTAGTATTGACATTAGTACACTAGGTATGGACCATACCCTCAACAACTCTTTGCCTTCAAGTAGTGTGATGCAAGTTGAAATAAGGAATGATAGTATCCCACAAGAAACATAATCCAAATCCATGAAGACCTAGAAACTTACAACATCAAGTGCAAAAAAACAACATTGAACAACTACTGCCATTCCTACTATAGACAACATTCACCGCATGCTTGAAAGTGAAGATGGACTCAACCTTGTGAAAAACATAGTTCAAATCTATGGGAAACATCTCACCTCAGCCACTAGTTGTCCTTTACCTACAAGAAATGTCACAAGCTAAGGAGGAACTCAAATTCCTCCTCCCAGAAAAATTGCCTCAATACCTACATATACCAATCCTCAAGTAACAACAACAATACAACCAACTATTAATGTGATTCCTTCCTTGGGTATTTCCACTAGCATCCCTAGTTCCTTTGTGGCATCACACATCATATCTCCTACCACTTTGCCACCTAAAATACTTCCATTCGCTTGTCCCTCAAACACATACACCCCTTCACCTTTTTCACTTCCATCTCATAACACAAGTAATGAACCCCTCATAAATCAAATTTTCCAAATTGTTTCATCCCTTCAAAAAAAAATATCCACCATCAACCAAAATCAAAATGGCCCACCTACATATTATGTCAAAATCAATCCATTCTCCTTAGAGATATTGTGAACATCGATGCCACAAGGTGTAGAGGTGCCTAGATTTGAGAAATATGGAGGAAAGGGAGATCCTTCTAACCATGTTAATGCTTATACCGCCTTATCTAGTGAATTTTTCCTTGATGATAAACTCTTGGCTAAGCTTTTCCCTAGGTCCTTGAAAGATACTACCTTGGAATGGTTCTCTTCATTACCGAACAACTCAATTCGTTCATACAATGAACTTTTTGATGCATTTTTTAACCATTTCCAAGTGCATATGACTCCTAAAATGACCTTGGTTGACTTGATGAGATGTAAGCAAAAAGAAGAAGAAAAGATAACTGACTTTATGTCACACTACCAATCGATTTATTCCCAAATTGATGTTAAGACTCTTGACCCTCACCTTCAAAAGATGTTTATAGAAAATTTGCAAAGAAAGATTCAAGATAAGCTCACCATAATGAAATTTTCATCCTTCATGCATTTATGTACTTCCCTCCATGATTATCAAACTCTGGTTAGTCGTCAAGATATAAAGTCCACTTCTAATTGAATTGAGAAATTTGAGCTCACAAACCAAAAAAATTCCCAACCTTGTAGAAAATAGAACAAAGGTTTCCTTCAATACAATCCCCCTCAACAAACAACTCAAAATGCTAATAACCAAGTAGTTGTCATTAAATCCACAATATGTTTTACCTATCAAGACCTGAAAAAGACAATTCACTCCCTTACCCAACACCCTTCATAATATAATGACACAACTCATAAAACAAAATATGATTACGTTACCACCCATTAAAACACTCAATCCTAGTAAACCATTACCCGCAAGCTATAGACCAAACTTTTACTACCATTATCACTGAAAAAATGGACATGACATGGAATGTTGTAAGCATCTTAAACATCTTGTGCAAGACCTCATTGATTCTAGTTGTCTTTCCATTAGAGGTGTTAGTGATCAAGGAAATAAGTTTGTTGCCCCTCCTAACAAAAATTCGCAAATCTTTACCAACCCTATGCCTAATCATAACATTTCATTTGTCAAAGATAGGGAAACTACAAAGAATGATGTGATGAATGTTGATACTGATGATGATAACAATGATTCTATAGATAATGATCCTATGGATGAAATGGTAGGAGTGATAGATGTCATTCCTTGTAAGGGCCAAACTAAAAATCCATTTGACATTGCTTTCACCTCTAAAGATATACTTAAACATGCACTTGATGGTCCTCTTTACATAGCTGGATGAATCTATGACAAGCCCACTAATGGGATATTAATAGATCCTGCTTGTGGAGAGAATGCAATCACCAAGGAATTCTTACTTTTTCAGGAGATCTATCAAGATATATATGATAAACCAAAAGCATGGATTAAGACACATAATGGTTTCACTTTCCCTATGATGGGATTGATCACTCTTCATTTGCAAATAGGACTGAAAACATTAGATATCTCATTCTCCATCATCCCACAGTCAAAATAGTTTTGTGTGAAGCTAGGCTATCCATGGCTTCGCTCCATGAAATTTTTCCCTTCAATTGTGCATAAATTATCAAAGTTTCCCTTTGACAATGAAGCTTTCACCATCCATCATAGTGGCTTTAACCCATTGTCCTCCAAGGGTAACTTTTCCTTAGATTTCTTTTGGCCCAAGCCTATAGAACCTATAAAGCCATGATGAGACTTCATTTTCTTGTCTTATCAAAAGTTCAAGGCAAAGAAAATAGTACAACTATTTCTCTGAAACATGTCCCCACCCACCACCAAGCCTACCATCCTAGACGAAACCATGCTAGAACCTAAAGAAATTCCAAACAACCAAGACTGACCTAAGACAAAACCTTCACCTACCTCCTACAAATGACCAAGAGACAATGAAAAAAATCCCACCACACCTCATAGAATAAAAAAAGTTTACAAAGTCAAAGATAAAGTGATTGAACAACCTCTTTTGGTTCCTTTTGTTCCTCCCTTTAGGAAGAAAATAAACCTATAGTGGATCAACCTGCTCCTACACAAATGCAACTTGATAATAAAACTAAAAGAAATAGAGCTACTAGAGAGTGTAGGCATAAATGTTGTGCCCTTGCTCGTAGGTTACATGAAGAATTAAACAAATAAAATAAAAACCCAAACTTGATTGAAGCAACACACAATGACTACTCCCACCTAAAAATAAAACAATCCAATACAACAACTGTAACAAGAAATAAACCCTTCCTTGGACATTATCATTCAACCTCTTATTGTGATTAACTTTGATGATGATGAGGAAGTTGCCACAAAATTTATCAAGAGGTGCATAATGAATTGAATACACTGTTTTCCTCTTGTATGAGCTTAAACAATAATTCCCCTAAGATGAGTGTTGAACCTAGTGTTGGTCCTAATTCAACACTTGCTATTGTCCCTTTGGCTAGCTGCCCACTGTCGGTATACAATAAACATGATTGGGATGCAAACGACCTACTCATAGGTTGATTTGCATATGCCTTACTTTTTCTTTTGCATGATTGCATGTGCATAATGTGATCCCTGTGTTGTTTTGTTTGATGTTCTCTCTCTCTCTCTCTCTCTCTCTCTCTCTCTCTCTCTCTCTCTCTCTCTCTCTCTCTCTCTCTCTCTCTCTCTCTCTCTCTCTTTGTGACATTCCTCTATTTGTATCTTCATTCATCCCTATGTCATCAATATTTTACTTTTCACTTTATCTCTTTTCATTTATCTTGTGTTTTCCTTTTGGGGATGATGCAAGACGTCGAGACATTCATGTCTCTTCCATGTTGACCCAAAAGGCCTTTCTTTTGCTTTTTCTTTTTCCTTTTGGGGATGATGCAAGGCATCAAGATGTTCATGTCTCTTCCATGTTGGCCCAAAAGGTTTTTCTTTGTCTTCACTCTCTTTGTGTCATTCTTCTATTTCTATCTGTATTTTGGGAATGATGACAATTCTGAGCTCTCTAAAAGCATTTTAGCAAGAACATACTAACCCCAAATCCATAGATCCCTTATGTGTTTGGATTTTCATTTTTTTGGGCAACCCCTCTCTTTTCTTTTTCTCTTACATGACATAGCTTGACTTGGAAACATATGACTTGGCATGGGGCTTTCTAAGTTAGCTCTCATGTCTTCTTTATTGTTTGCATTTATCATTTGTTACTTTAAAGCAATTGCTCATAGTATGGTGTTTAGCAATTTATTTAAAGTGAGGTCATACATTGGCATTATTCTTTTGAATTTTTTCTTCATGGTTCATAGTGCAGTCTTTTTACTTTATGTGATGCATTTTTCTCTTTTTGGATGACATTGGGTGTGATTTTCTTCATGAGTGTGATCTCTCTTAGCATATTACATTTCTCTTAGTGGCTTGATGTGACGCATTGCATCCCATAAGTTGTGAATTTTCTATTCTTTGATTGTCCCTCTCTTGGAGAAATTAGGCACAATGTTCCCTAAGTTAAATACCTCACATGAACTAAGCAAGACTCCTTTGAACGTTCTTTTTTTTTGCATTTTACATTTGCAGTTATATGGCCACCTTGCATAACATAGCTTGCATGCTTGTAGAGCCATCTTTTTTTTTTATGAGTTCCAAGCAAACAAATCTTTGCTTGCCTCATGAAGCTTGAAAACCATTTATTGTGTGGAACCTTATTAAGTTATCAGGAGGTATAACTTTGGTATAGTTTGATGGGAAGCCGAATGAGGGCATGACTTTTCCTTAGCCACTTGTGTGTGAGAGAGAGAGCATACCAACCATGAGTGTATGTTTCTCGCCTTCTTAGACTTCTCACCCACTAGACAACCTAGATTTTTGTTGCCTCAAAGTGAATAGGAATTTTTTCTTTAGAAAAATAGCCTTTAAAGATCTAATCCACATTGCAATGTACAAATGGTCAAAGCTTTATCTGCCCCTTTTCTTTGTCATTTTTTTTCATTTCCTTTGTGTCTTTGGCAGTGCATGCTTGTGCCTTGTTGTTTCTCTTCACATAATTTTCTTTTGTGTTCTTTTGTGCTTATGTTGGTTTGACATAGGACCTTGGTCCTAGGGGCTTGCAAAACCCTCTTGATCATGGTTTTCCTATCTTACTAGCATTGGTGCATTTGAACCCCTCTTGATCCCCTCTTCATCATGGTCATTCTCTTTGGCTGGTGTTATTACATTTGGTCTACTTTAGTCCAAATTAGAAGCAAGTTCCTCCTCTCACTAAAGTGGGGGCTAGATGTAATGATAGAAAAAGGCCCCCCTAACTTAGCCTTGATTTAGTGTTGTAATATGCCTAACATATTCACATTAGGTCTTGGATCCTTGTGAACTAAATGAGATTATTGTTGCCTTGTTTAAAGTATTGTAAAGTTTTGTAACACACTTTCACACTTTTATAGGGTTTTCTTTAATAATTAGGCTTCATTATGCTTTAATTAGCCCTATTTTTCATGCACAATCCTTATTTAATGCATATTTTCAAGGAGAATCCTGATACAAATCATTACCCAATCATAATTCAGGTGTTTCAGGCTTGAATGGCCCAAATTTAGTGATTTGTGACTCATTCACCACCTTGGTTGAATGAGTCCCACCTATATTTTTTGGTCCTAAACCTGGTTTCACACCTTTCTAAGCTTTTTTTAAAATGGTCCCAAAATTTAGGCCTAGTGGGACTCATTTTCCACCTTGGGTGAATGAGTCCAATGTTGCCCAAAATCAAAATTAATTCAAATCTTTGGCAAGATTTTATCCTCCTAGATTTGATGTTGGCTTGTAATGTTGTAATTTCAGGAACTCTTGCATAATTGAGTATAAATACAAGGTTATTTCATTCATTTTCACCTAAGACTTTTGTGAGAACATTCTTAATAGAGATTTGAGTTCACAAAAGCATTCAAGAGTAGATTATCAAGAATTTTAGAGCAGTATTCAAGCATCAATCATCATGTCAAGGATTTCATGCATCATATTTTTTTTGGAGCTAACAATTGTGGTGTAGCATTTTATGATTCAAGCAAGCATTTCATTCAAGATCTATCATCTTCAAGCAAGAGTCAAGATCTACATCCATTGGATCCATCTTGAGCATAGTTGCAGAACTTCATTGCAAGGGTTTGGTGAGTTGCAACATTTCCATTTGTTCATTCATCATCCTCCATTCTTATTTGATTTTATTTCAAGGATTGATTTCCAAAATAGGGTTTGATCGAGGAAAACCCCTATCCACTAACCCAACATTTTTCCCTCTCCTTTGTGTGTGATTTTTAGGTCTAGGTTGTAGATTTCCTAAGGAGCAAGATTTGAAGGAAGTTGTCAAATCATTGAAAGTTGTCAAATTTTTCATCAAGCCTTGAAGAACATTTGAGAACACGTATAGATTGCAAATCAAGGTTTCAAATCTGGAAATCAATCAGGAAGGATGGAGTAGATAGAGAAGAGTAGGATTAGAATTTGAAGCTTCAAAAAAACTTAATTATATTGACTCGCCACTTTTGGAAAATGAGTCCTAGTTCCAGTCAAAATTCAGGCTCTTGCAAATTTAGATAACCTTTTGGCAGATTCCTATTCCTGCATAGTTTTTTGAAATCTAGACTAATTCACCTAGCTTGGTGAATGAGTCCTAGTCAACATTAAAAATAATTTTTCTAGTGTTTCAGACCCCCATCTAGCCATCTCTAGATTTCTAGGTACATACCTTCCTTTCTGTAGTTTTCTATGTTGTTTCATTCACATTTTTAGGTCATTTTATAGGTCATTGCATTGAATTAGTGTTTAGTGTTGCATCTTGCATTTCATTAGTCTTTCCAAATTCTTACTTGTTGGTGAACCCCTTATTAGTTTGCATTCAACCCCTAGGACAACCCTCTTGCAAGTTCTCTTTCTCCTTTGCATTGATATCTCAAAGGGTTTGTCCTTGAATGAAATTGGAGAAGTGGGTGTGCTCTATGTCCTAAATCCATATGATAGCACTCTATACCACTTTTTCATCATTTAAACATTTAACTAATAGATATATACCTTCTAACCCTAACATTTTTTGACCTAGCATCCTTCATTAGGAACCCCTATTTTGACCAAACTTTGATCAAGCATAACTTTGCACACAGTCTCCTTTTGACGCAATTCAAGTTGTGGCAGGATCATGTTGGTGAGCACTATCTAATGATGTTGATTTCATCAGATTCTGAGAATATAAAATTTTAGGTCTTCTGGATCCTCTTGGATCATCAAAGGAGATCTACTTGGTCCTAAAACATGAATTAAAGCATCCTAAATGGGTCATAATTGTCCCATAAGTGTAAATACACTTGTTACAATATATAGTCAAATGATGATAGTATGCTTCTTTACTCCAAGTTTTCTTCCTCACACCTAAAAAGCGAGTTAGCCTCAAAAACAAAAACCAGAAGTTAGTGACATGTTAAAGATCATTTAAAATCAAAAATTTAAAACACATGCCAAAATCCAGACACTATTTTTTTTACCAGTAAAAAGCATCGTTGTTTACAAAGGCATTTCCATAATTCCAAAAGGCATCTCTCTAATGAGAAAAAGTGTCACTCTATAGTAAAACAAGGATGAAAATGGCATTACTATATGGAAGGCATCACTATTTTCAAATCTTCGATACCTACAACATGTATTAGCGTCACTATATTTAATAAGCATTGCTAATTTAATTAAGCATCACTATAACTCTTGAAAAGGGCGTTGCTATATGGCGACACCTAACAAAGGAATCATTGTAGCCTTCAAAGTGTCATTGTACCTACAAAACTAGGAAAATGAGAATCTAGAGAAAATTCATCATATCCGATCGGTTGAACCTTCCTTCTAGCACCAAAATGTGACTGATGACACAGTATAGGCTAACTACATGATCCATACAAATTCCAAGCACATTTAAACCACTATGTATTAGTCCCAATAAGATCATTCAATGTAAAAAAATCAAAGAAGCCATTAAAACTATCATTCTAAGATATGAAAGCTTGATAAAAATCTACTCTAAGACATTGAAACTTATCCTATTAGAGGAGTGGTGTTGCATTGATGTGGAATGACAGCCCTTTCCCAATCCCTTGGATAATGAGCTTGTGTCAATCAATTTTATTGAAGAAAACTAATGAG
Source organism: Sequoia sempervirens (assembly GCA_007258455.2). Classification (NCBI taxonomy): domain Eukaryota; kingdom Viridiplantae; phylum Streptophyta; class Pinopsida; order Cupressales; family Cupressaceae; genus Sequoia; species Sequoia sempervirens. Next base: position 65,874,434 of record VDFB02000008.1, on the reverse strand, counting down.
ATTGATGAGAGATATATGTGAAACCATGGAGAAAAGCTAACTTAACATGATAAGGGTAAGTACAACAATCTGTGACACAATTTAGGTGTCAAATTGTAAAACTTTGCAAAAAAAGGCCGAAATTGGCCATTTGGCGCACACCAAATGACTCTAAGTCATTTGGCATGCGCCAAATGGAAAATAAAAAATAAAAAATCCCAAATCATATTTCAAACCCTCATTTTTCTTCAACCTGTGACTTGGCTTGGAGGATTGGAGGTCTGCAACTCGTGCTCACCAAATATCATCCATTTTTTGCATCGTTAGCTTGCTATCTTTCACGAGGATGCTGCCAACATGTCAGAGATGTCAAAGATTGTGAAGAGGTATGTATTTTTATTCAATTTATTTTGAATTTGATTTAGAATGCTGATTGAAATAGGTTTTTATAATAAAATTTTGTTCTAATTATTAGGGAATGAATCTCCACCTCGAAACTTTGAGAATTCACAATCACCCCCTCAGGAAGAGCCTCCTATTCAAGAGCAACCTAAAACCCCTCCATCAATTCACAAGCATCCTCAAGGAACACAAGAAAATATTCTAAATCAAATTGAAAACAATACAAGAGACATTGAACAATTAATTGGAAGATTAACTGAGCATGTCGAAACCCACCCTTATAGGAGAGGGATTGCTGAATCATTGAAGTCAATTGTATCTCATATAGGAGAAATGAGAAAGAAAATAATTTTTTGGTCAAATAAGAGGCATGAGATGAAACAATATTATGCTAGAGGTTTTTCATATGCAGATGTTAAAAAACAAAAAATTAGCAAAGCTGACTTGTGTGCCCTATTTATGGACCCAAAAACCAACGCACCTTTGTCTCATACATGCAAGATGTTCCCCATCCATTGGTGCCACCATAAGTTAATTAAAAATAAATTTTGGGAGCGGTGGTGAATGGTATTTGACCAACCTCCATGCAATAAACATGAGGTACCACAATAATTTTTGAGGAAACTATATTGTGAGTTTATCCTCAATAAGATGCCAAATTATTTTGACATCTTAGACTTTTAGGGTAGAGGTGGTAGCTCCACACATGATAGACCTATTGTACGACATAATCCACAGTTGGCATCAAGACCCTTGGCCAAACCCATGGTGGAGCATGTCACCATTCCTTCCATTGTTAAGGATAGTGTAGAGGTGGACACGCTGGAGTCTATTGGCTCACTCACCCAAACCATTTTATAGTGTGTGAGGCCTCTAGTAGAGCCTGGTGTGGAGGAGATAGGTAGGCCCCAAGCTCCACCCCACCATTGTGGCACTTGTGGCGCTATTTGCGCATACAATTATCAGAGTGCTCAAGATGCAGATACATAGCCTATATTGTTTGTAGAGGTGATGGCTTTCACAGATGATTTGTTGAATGATACATTCGACATTGACAATCAGGTAAAATTCAGCAAATTCATTTAATGTTGTTTATTAAATTATATTTTGAAATTGAAGAATAAGTAAATTAGTATAATTTTGATTTGATGAAATTTCAAGGTTGGAGTGTTCATGAGATGTTCCCCATTCCTACAGACCCTTATTCGTTCTTGACATTGAGTCCACAGGTATGCAACTAGTATTAAAGATATTATTATTGCATTTGAACAGTTGAATTTTATATTTGAATTTTTGTCTCATAACATGCTTTGGATTTCAAATAGTTTCCTAGTGGAACTTCGACCTCCACACATCGCAATTCATTTCCTCAAGGACCTTACACTTAAGTAGACTTTATTCAATAATGGTGTTGTAAAACAATGTTAGCTAGTTATCATAATTTTGCATATACAAATCTAAAAAATTGATGAGAAACACAAACATTACATTTGTATTCCTTGATCATGTCACATTATCTTCTCCTAATTCACTTTTTGTTCCTTTATTCCTTCCTAATCCCATCCCATTAACATTTAATAGTTCACCCTACCATTTAATCTTTCATTTACCATTTGTAGATGTTGACATCAAACATCCCTGGTGATGTTGGTGGCACAATCGACCACGGAGTTGCTACAACAATAACCAGTTCTAATCCATTGAGAGAGGTATGCAATAGATATGCCGATTTGAGATTATATTTGTTCTTTTATGGTCTATTATAGAAAATTTTCATGATACATTTGTGTAGCTTACTTTCTATCTTGATGGTTGCTACAGGTGGTTGTCACTCCAGATCATGGACATAGTAAGGATGTAAATGTGAATGATGACTATCTATATGCAGTAGGTGATTATATTTTGTTATATTTCATTCCACAATTCAATTTCTATGTATTAACATCTTGAAATTTTATGGTATCAGTTGAAGGTCCATAGTGAAGAGAGGAGGACTAGCGAGTGTGTGAGAAAGACCAGAGAACCAATAGTCACTCCATCCAGCTAAATTTCGAAGGCCACGTAGGATCTATTTCCTTCCCCTAGAGGGAAATGATTGTATTAGGGTCATTTTTTGTATGCCTATGTGGCATTTTGGAACATATGTTTTGTACAAGCGATATATACGTGACATTTTATGTCCATAATATGGCTCCTTTGTACTAAGCCTGTATGGCTTTTTTGGATATATTATATATACTTTTATCAATATATATCATTGTATATACCTTACTGCCTTTTGATTAAAAAAATCTTATTTTTCTACTATCATTCTTGAATGATGTTATCATGTGTATTGTGTAAATTGTATGCTTGAATGTTGTAGGCATGGATTTTGTTTATATCTAATGCTTAATTAATTATTGTTGATTGCTCAATAAGCTCCATCTAAAGCGTATTGTGTAAATAAGCTCTATTCCTAGTGGTTTATATCCTTTGGAATTCTTCAATTACTTGTGCCTCACTTATTCACATGTATGCTTCACTTATTGGCATGTATACTTCACGTATAGTGCATGTATTCATGTGTGTGATTCATGTTTTGAATGCATAGCAGCAAAAATATTTTGGGGAAAATTTTGACAAACTAAAAGTATAAGATTTTTTTTAAAAGTCGGGAAAAAATCATATTTCAAAGAATGTAAAAAATTGTAGAACAAGAGATAAAATCTATTTATTTTGAAATTGAAAGGTTTTTCCATAGCATATAGAGATATGGAGAGCAAATAAAATAAAGATTTTAACTAATGAATTGTAAAAAATAATTTTTTGTAGTTTATATTCATATCTTTGATTACATTTTATTGCACATCTTTCAAAGTCAAAGCATTACTTCACACTGCATAACTAATAACTAGATGTTGATAGATGACAAAATTTCAATTACAATATACTTTTTACAAAGTCAACCTAAGCAGTTATGCAATTACTTCACTTTGTATAACTAATAAGTAGGAGCAGCTGCCAATTGCATTAAATGTTATAATGGCATTCTATGAGGCCAGATTTCTTTGACGTATTTTATCAAATAGTTCATTGCCTTATCTATGTTACCACAATTTTCATACATTTCTACCAAAGTATTTTTTCAAATAGTTCGTTGGCTTGTTTCTATGGCTAAAATCATAAAACAAGTGCTTTCAAACAAGCTATGGATTCTTGGAAAAAAATTATCAAAAGCATAATAGCAAGCAATACTATAGACAAGGCAATGAACTGCTTGAAAAAAATGCCTAAAAGAAATGTGGTCTCATGGTGATGGAATGCCATGACATGCAAATTTATATGGATTTTCATGCCATTCCATCACCATGAGACCATGTTTCTTTGAGGAATTTTTTCAAACAATTCATTGCCTTGTCTATGCTACCACATTTTTCGTACATGTTTACTAGAGCATTTTACCAAACAATTCACTGCCTTGCTACTATGGCTAAAATCCTAAAATAGGTGCTTGCAAACAAGCTATAGAAGCTTGGAAAAAATCTATCAAAGCATAATAAGAAGTAATAGCATAGAAAAGCTAGTGAACTATTTGAAAAAATGCCTCAAAGAAATGGGGTCTCATAGTGATGGAATGCCATGACAAGAAAATTCCTTGGATTTTCATTGCATTCCATCACCATGAGACCACATTTCTTTGAGGAATTTTTTCAAATAGATTACTACCTTGTCTATGCTACCACATTTTCCATACATGTCTACCAAAGCATTTTATCAAACAGTTCATTGTCTTGCTACTATAGCTATGAGCCTACAACAAGTGCTTTCAGAAAAGCAATGGATGCTTGGAAAAAATATATCAAAGCATAATAGTAAGCGAAAGCATAGACAAGGTAGTGAACTGGTAGTATGTGATGGATGCTCCCATGTTTTACAAATGAGGGGTGAGCTCAATTTATAGACTCATTGAATACAATTCAATGGCCAAGATTGATTTCGAATCAACGACCAAGATTACAAAATAAAACCATAATTAGAGTTGACCAATGAGAAAATTAACATTTAGGGACACTTTTCCATCTGCTAAATATAAACCAACAATAAAAATTTGTTGCATTATGAAGTGTCAGGTTCATTGAGCCTAGACATGCTATCTTGGAACAATTTGATTGGTTGGAAGATGATGAGGCACCATCTCAACATGTTGGATGTCCCCTTTGATCTTGGCCTAAGGCAGACTTCAAGATATTTTTTCCATCTCCTATTTTCAGCTTGGGGTGGACTTTAAGTTCTCTTTTCCATGTATGCTTTGAGTTGGGCCGACTTTACATTATCTTTTCCATGTATCCTTTGAGTTGGGCAGGCTTTACCTTTGTCTTGGACAAGCATTATTCAAGCCAAGGGTGGACTTGATAGTAGTTTGGACATATATTTTCTTTCCCAAGTGGACTTTGCATCATCTTCTACATTTTCCTTCACCGTGGGCATGGCAGACTTTGCTTGTGCCTTGCCAAGATTGGTCAGACTTGCTCTTGACTTAGACATATTGATTTTCCTTCCAAGTGAAAACTGAGAGAGGTTATTGTATAGTGGAACAACATTATCCCATAGGCTTAGATGAGAAGTTTCTAAGTACACAGTGTCTGAGTATCGTCATGTTGAAGTTTGCAACCATTTTGCACTTCAGACTCTTAAGGGATTCACCCAGTTGAACATAGCTAGGAGAGATTCAACACATTTGGGTGTGAAAGATGACCATTCCTAGCGTAAACGATAGTAGTTTGGACATATATTTTCTTTCCCAAGTGGACTTTGCATCATCTTCTACATTTTCCTTCACCGTGGGCATGGCAGACTTTGCTTGTGCCTTGCCAAGATTGGTCAGACTTGCTCTTGACTTAGACATATTGATTTTCCTTCCAAGTGAAAACTGAGAGAGGTTATTGTATAGTGGAACAACATTATCCCATAGGCTTAGATGAGAAGTTTCTAAGTACACAGTGTCTGAGTATCGTCATGTTGAAGTTTGCAACCATTTTGCACTTCAGACTCTTAAGGGATTCACCCAGTTGAACATAGCTAGGAGAGATTCAACACATTTGGGTGTGAAAGATGACCATTCCTAGCGTAAACGTACCCACTCAGATGCGTTGGAATAGTTATTTTGGTCACACGAGTTACAAAATGAAAGTTGCACCACTTTGTAACTCTTCACTACTTGTATTTGACAACTTTTTCCCCAAGAGAAATCTCGCTGCCACAGAAAAATGCCTCTGAGATAGAAAAAAATGAGAGAGATTATTGTAGATGGGAACAACAAAATCCATAGGCTCTAACGAGAATTTTCTAAGCCTCACGATGCCCAAGTAACATCATGTTGAAGTTTGTAGCCATTTTGCACTTCAAACTCTTAAGGGATTCAATCAGTTGATGGTAGCTCAAAGCGATTCAATGCATTTGGGTGAAAAAGAGGACTATTCCTAGCATAAACATACCCACTCAAATGCATTGGAATAGTTATTTTGGTCACACGAGTTGTAGAACAAAATTTGCACCACTTTGTAACTCTTCACTACTTGCATTTGACAACTTTTTCCCCAAGAGAAATCTCACCGCCACAAGAAAACACCTCTAAGATAGAAAAATTGAGAGAGGTTATTGTAGAGGGGCACAACACAATACCATAGGATCTAATGAGAAGTTTCTAAGCCTCATAGTGTCTGAGTAACATCATGCTGAAGTTTTCATCCATTTTGCACTTCAGACTCTTAGGGATTTAGCCCATTGAGCGTAGCTTAGAGTGATTCAATGTGTTTGGGTGTGAAAGAGGACCATTCCTAGCATAAACATACCCACTCAGATGTGTTGGAATAGTTATTCTGGTCACATGAGTTGTAAAATGAAATTTGCACCACTTTGCAACTTTTCACTACTTGCATTTGACAACTTTTTCCCCAAGATAAATTTTGCCGCCATAGGAAAACACCTCTGAGATAGAAAAAACTGAGAGAGGTTATTGTAGAGGGGAACAACACAATCCCATAGGCTCTAACAAGAATTTTATAATCCTTGTGGTGTCCAAGTAATGTCATGCTGAAGTTTGTAGCCATTTTGCACTTTGGACTCTTAAGGGATTCAGCCGGTTGAACATAGCTCGGAGTGATTCAGTGTGTTTGGGTGTCAAAGAGGACCATTCCTAGCATAAACATACCCACTCAGATGCATTCAATGCATTTGGGTGTCAAAGAGGACCATTCCTAGCATAAATGTACCCACTCAGATGTGTTGGAATAGTTAGTTTGGTCACATGAGTTGCAAAACAAAAGTTGCACCACTTTGCAACTTTTCACTACTTGCATTTGATAACTTTTTCCCCAAGAGAAATCTCACCGCCATAGGAAAATGCCTCTGAGATAGAAAAAACTGAGAGAGTTTATTGTAGAGGGGAACAACATAATCCCATAGGCTCTGACGAGAAGTTTATAAGCCTCGTGGTGTCCAAGTAATGTCATGCTGAAGTTTGTAGCCATTTTGCACTTTGGACTCTTTAGGGATTCAGTCGATTGAACATAGCTTGGAGCGATTCAGTGTGTTTGGGTGTCAAAGAGGACCATTCCTATCATAAACATACCCATTCAAATGCATTGGAATAGTTATTTTGGTCACACGAGTTGCAAAACGAAAGTTGCACCACTTTGCAACTCTTCACTACTTGCATTTGACAACTTTTTTCCCAACAGAAATCCCACTGCCACGGGAAAACACCTGCGAGATAGAAAAAACCAAGATATTTTATTTTAGAGGGGAACAACATGATCCCATAGGATTTTATGAGAAGTTTCTAAGCCTCATAGTGTCTGAGTAACATCATGTTGAAGTTTGCAGCCATTTTGCACTTTAGACTCTTAAGGGATTCAACCAGTTGAACATAGCTCAAAGTGATTTGACATGTTTCAGTGTGAAAGAGGACCATTCCTAGCATAAACGTACCCACTTGGATGCATTGGAACAGTTAGTTTGGTCACACAAATTGTAGAACGAAAGTTGCACCACTTTGCAACTTTTCACTACTTACATTTGACAACTTTTTCCCTAAGAGAAATCTCACCGCCATAGAAAAATGCTTCTAAGATAGAGAAAATTGAGAGAGGTTATTTTAGAGGGGCACAACATGATTCCATAGGATCTAACAAGAAGTTTCTAAGCCTCACGGTGTCCAAGTAACGTCATGCTAAATTTTGCATCCATTTTGCACTTCGAGCTCTTGAGGGATTCAACACATTTGGATGTGAAAGAGGACCATGCCTAGTATAAACGTACCCAGTTGGATGCATTGTAATAGTTATTTTGGTCACACAAGTTGCAAAATGAAAGTTTCACCACTTTGCAACTTTGCACTACTTGTATTTGACAACTTTTTCCCCAAGAAAAATCTTGCCACCACAGGAAAATGCCTCTGATATAGCAAAAACAAAGAGAGGTTAATATAGAGTGGCACAACACAATCCCATAGGCTCTAATGAGAAGTTTCTAAGCCTCATGGTGTCTAAGAAACGTCATGTTGAAGTTTGTAGCCATTTTGCACTTCAGACTCTTAAGGGATTCAACAGACTAGGAGGCTCAAACTTAATCAAATTGAAAACTTACCTTCAAGAGGAATATAACAAGATTAAAATGGTCTTTTAAATAAATTCAAAAAATCTTGCAAGTTAGACAACAATCAGAAGCACCATTTCTCAATTTCACCCATGAATCAATGTATTCTCCAAAATCCCACTGTACTGTAGGGGCAACTAGGCCAATTAGGCCTCTCTTCCAAAGAGACACCTTCCCAAACACCTGAAATCAAGTCAAAAACCATATAAATTCATTAAATAGGTTGCCAACTGTAAGATTTCACAATTTTTAGAGCTCCAACCTGATGCAGAGTGGCAGGGGAAGCAACACCTTTTTCCAATAGCTTCTCTTAAATGCACACATCAACTTTACTATTCCTTCCAACAAGCAACTTGATCACCCAACTCAACTCACACACCTAGACATGCTTGAAGTACTTGGGGATGCTATGTAGACTCTCAACATGTCAAAACAAGACCAAATAACCTGACTTTACACTTAAAAACTCTCATTCTCTCATCACTCTTACACAAGCCCATGCAACTTTGCAACATTTCCAAATAGGACTGTCAAAATAAAAACTTATTAAATGCATTAACTAGAAAATTAAATTAGGTTTTATACTTCTAACAAGATCCCCTACAGGTGCACAAATGCATAGGAGATCAAACTCCACAAACAAATGATTCAAAATATTGATTTTTCAAACCACAAGAAGGCTTGACTTAGGCATGTGTATAAAAGGTTTGACTACCAAGGAACACCCCAACACCCATAAATCATTTCATGGGTTCAAAAATTCTCCCCAAGACCCAATTCACACCTTACATCCATTCTATTTACTTAAAATACTCAGAAATCAAAAGAAATGCTTACAAATGATCACTTTCTAAACTATTTCAAGGTAAAACCAGACCTAGGGCATCACATAACTTTTGCAAACCTCCATATTTCCTCCTGAAACCAATTGCATAATGTAAATGACCCTTAAATCCACCATTCCACCAAAAATTAGAATTTTCCTATAGTAGAATGGTGAATTATGAACATATTTGCGAACAAACCCTTGTTTTGTAGGATTTCAGACCCTCTGGAAGTAAAATGGATGTAACTTGCTCAATTCTAAATGAAATTAACTCAAATCACCTCCAAAATAAATAAGACTCTCCCCTCTATTTAACCATATGCATTATAGGGTCGTGCAATACTTCTACAGGCTGTACCAATCAAAATGGCTGTCAAAAATGTTGTAAAAACTAGAAAAATAGAGTTTTCTTCTTATTAAAATGATTCAAAACTTCAATCTCCTCCTTACCTCGACCCAATGGAGGATATTTAAACTTTTCCTCATCATTTCCAATGGACCTCAATTTATTTTTGAAGGAGGGAACGATTGGTTAGCATAATTACATCATTAATGTTGAAATTATATTAAATTGTATTATGGCAACTTTGCAATTGTGAAGCAACTTTCAATTCTAACACCTATGACTTCTAAAGCCATTCTAATGGCTTCAAAATATCCTTATTACACCCTTAAGACCTCAATCTTTCATATCCAAGTACAAATTTAGGATTTTTCCTTATCAAGGCTACATGACTACATTTAGTGCAAGATTGCAATATTTCACATTTTGACTCCAAAACTCAAAAACTCAACCTAGAACCTATCCAATGGTCTTATTAGACCTTATTAAAGATTAAAAACACTCAAAAGACTCATTCTAACCTATTCACCATCTATTTCCATCAAATGATAAAAAAGGGAGGATGAGGTGTAGGTGCTCCTACACCACAACCACTCACCAAGCTACCAATCCACTAAACCATCACTCTCAAGCCACCAAACCTAGGTTTTTTATGCAGACGTAGGTTGGAGATCAACTACAAATGATGAATACAAGATGTTCAACCAAATTTTCAAAGCAAGTTCAAGAGAAC
>VDFB02000008.1:65818616-65864413 GCA_007258455.2 Sequoia sempervirens | reverse complement strand
TGCCCCTTTGCAGGACAAGTTCACCAATCTGTGACTTGAACCTACAAAAAACCTTAACAACAACAAATGTGAAATGATGGAACATATTTGTGGGTCCTATTGGACGTGCCAAAAATGTGAGCCTAGTGTTTTATCTATCCTAAAGGTGCAAAATAACTAAAATGCAATAAAGAAAAACATAAGGAACACTTCAAAGATTAGCCTAAGGAATGATGACACAAAGAAAGAAGATAAAAAAAAAATATTGCAAATGATTATACCTTTGTGTTGTTGAATCCCTTAGTTGACCCTTGATGTTTGAAAGCTTGTGTGCTCCTTGGATAGCTATGGAGATGACTAGATGCAAGATGAAAAATGTGAGAAAATGCTAATGCTAATGGCTAAATGACTTGATTAGATGAGGGAAAATGCTTGCAAGTTGAGTAATCAAATTGGTAGCATAAGGGTGCAAATGGCTAAGTGTTTTAAAATGCATTGAAGAGGGGGGTATTTATAGAGGAATTTGAATTATCTAGAGAATTCAACGGTTGAGATTAAGCCACCAAGGCCAAGATGAAGGGATATGGTGAGTTTAGGACTCACAAGCCCTCACATCTTGACATGTGGAGGGTGAAGTGGCCTAGGATGTGATGATGTGTAAGTGAGGTGGAAGAAGGACATGTGATGGAGGTACTTGCAAGTACCTTGATGTGACCACTCGATAATCACATGGGGAAGAGAAGATTCCATGGAGGAATAAAAAATGAATTTAAAATTCACAATGATTGATAGATCTTATGGATAAGACAATGTTCCCAAAGAGGTGAGAAGTACCTTGGATAAAACAAGGTGCTTAAAAAGGTAAATAATTACTCACATGTGACTTGATGTGATAGGTCAAAGATTCTAAAATACTTTGGCACATGTGATATGACAAGTCAAAGGTTTTAGAACTTGCATGGGGAAGAAAAGATTCCTTGGATGAATAAAAATGAATTAAAAATTCCTTGGGGGATGGGGACAGTTGACCAAGATGCTGATTGGATTAGCTAATTAGTGATTAGAAGATAATTAGTGGTTAAGGAAGATTAGATACCAACTTACAAAAGTTGGAGGATGTGACACATCCTAATCAAGGATTAGGCATGTGCACATCCCTAATGAAGAGATTAGGAGGTTGATTATGGTTAAGGTAAAGGATGTGACATGTGAGAAATTAAATAAATGTCATATTTATTTAATTCATTTGATGAAAGGGGAATTAAAGAGGTAAGGTATTTAATTATTGAACTAGATATCTTAGGGATTAGAAGAACTTTAGAAGGTATTAATTAAATAATAGCGATATTACTTAATTAATGAAAATAAGAGGATGTTTAGACGAAAAGGGATAAATTTGGACAAATGAAAGTGTCCAAATTTGGATGTCTACAATGACAGTAAAACATTCAAACTACATAATTATCTCATCAGCATCATCACAAAAACAACACATTTAACAAAAAGCATTACTTCAAATATATCTACCAAATTAGCCAAACATAAAGAAAAGTAAGTAAATATATTAGTCTATAGTCTACCACCAGTCATGTTAATTAACAAAAACAACAAGTCTTTTAAACATAAAATGACTTACTTGAAAGTATCTCTAAGCCTCTTACCATTCTTCCCCACTTGTTGTGAACCATGTCCTCATGGTTCTTTGTCAAGAATTATGGTTGTTTCTTTGTCCTTTGTTCAATATCCTCTTCCATTTTTTGAGTTTTGTTGAAGGATTGTTGTAACTCCAGTTCTTTTCTTTTTAATTTCTCCTCAAGAAATTGCATATTCTTCTTTTCTTTCCCTAACCCAGCTTCCATTCTAGATATTTTCATAGCCCTTAACAATTCCTCAACTTCTAATTATTACTCATTCTGTTTTCATGGATTTCTTCTTCTTCACTCAACAACTCTTTTCCTTTCCTTCTCTCCATAGTTAGAGAAGGTGAAGGGGATCTCATGGCCTCTTCTTCCTCAAATTCTTCTGAGGCTTCTTTCTCTTCTAATTATTTGTCAGACTCTTTAGCAGTGTCATGGATTTCAGCAACAGGGGTTCTTTCAGGAGTTGGCATTGGGCCTTCAAGAGGGTTGTGAGGTTGCTCAGGGGACTATACTAGTGTGTGGGTTTCCTCATGGGCGCAAAAGTTTATTTTGGGCTTTCAAAGACATAGATTTGAAATGTAGGCATCTCTTTAGGAGTGGACATGATGGTCTCAACATGGCTAGGTCTCTCTTCATTCAAGCCTTTCTTTTTCCTTTCGGAGCTACTATGGGTTACCCTAGAGGATTCTTGTAGTTTTATTTTACCCTTTTTCTGTTCTCCCTTAGAAGATTCACCTTTTTTAATTTTTCACCTTTTCCTCGTGGGCCCCTTTTTGGGTTTCCCTTTTTGTTTTTCTATGGGTGCGAACAAACATTCTAGCCAACCTTGTTTCTCAGACTCTTTCTTTAAGAAATGATGCTTAATTATTAGATAAATTAACCCATGGTATTTAATGGAAGAATCCCCTCTAGACTTTACCCTAGAAATCATGGAAGCAATTTGTTGAAACAAAATGTTGGAAGATTTACTCTAGCGGAGGGTTTTGTTTTCCCATACCTCAAATGTATCAACAATTGCATTCCCAACCCTAATATAGTGTTGTATTGTCCCTCACAGGTGAATAATTTCATGACCCATGTTGCAACAATTCTTCGTGGCTCGTCCAAACTATGATGAGCTATTTCACGTTAGTCTCCCTTATGCATAAGAATTTCAGGCCTTGTTTCTGGTTCTTGGTGAAATGGAGCCACCAATTCATCAAACTTTACTTGGCCTTTGTTGATTGGTTTTCCCTTAGCTGGAATTCTTGAAATTTCACTTATTATTTTTAGAGTGACTTCAATGATTTCTCCCCTTACTCTAGTGACATTTATGTGAAATTTTTTCATGAATTCCTCTACAATTTCTTGATTAAAACCTTCATATTTCATTATAAAATCCAGCCATCCAGCTTCCCTCAACAATCTCTTGGTTTCAAAATCAAGAGTGAAGTTTTTTGGCTTTTCATTCCTCTTGTTTCCCATTTCTTCATGTCAACAATGGCATAATTCAACTTGGTGGACTGAATTGCTTAGTAATATTCAAAATGATCTTTCCTTGTTTTTGGAGCAACTATCTTTGAAAAAATGACAAGATGTGTCATTAATTCCTTGCATTAAATTCCCTTATTGTTCTAGATGATGAACATGCCACAAATTGTAGCTGCAATTTAATTCACAAAGTTGGAGGTGTCTTTTACATATGTCATCATAAATTTTGATTTTTTTTGAAAAGAAAAGTGTTTCTCAACAATCTGTAATTATTACTGACATCATTCAATGTCACATCATACCTTTTGTCAACTATCCTGCCACTTTTTGAAATGATTAAAAGTAATTTATTATCATTATTAATAAAAATATGGCAAAGATGTCTAAACTTTTAATTATTTACCTATTTTACATTAGTATAACTACTTTAGTAAATAATTTTCAAGAATAATATTCACATTAAATGCACACCTTATTTATTGCAAGCCTTTAGGAGTTCTTTAGGAGCCTTTATTGAGCCAAATAAAGTCTTCAGATTCTTCTATCTTTAGGATCTTCAGGAGCCTTTAGGAGCCTTTAGGAGCTTTAAGGAGTTGACTCAAATAGATTGCCATTTTTTGTTTTTAGTCATCTCTTCTTTTTTTTTTCTCGAAAACAAACCGCCATTTGCTGGTTTTCAATTTACTTCCATTTTTCTCAAGGTAAACCACCATTTTCTATTTTTCAATTTACCTTGTTTATTCATGCCTTCTTCAAAGGTTCAAAGATCTCTCATGGAAGAAATATCTTCCATGAGAAAATGTTCAATTTTTTTGTTGTAGATCATCTAAGAATTCTTCCTTTGATGCTGACTTATGATATGTTTTCAGTCAATGACCATTAATGAGCATAACTCTCTTTTCTCCATCAATTGGCACTAATTGGACAACTCCATTTTCAAATACCTGATCTATCTCATAGGGTCCTAACCATCTTGTATGGAATTTCCCTTTAAACTCTTCAAATATGGAGTCAAATAATAATTCCCAATCTCCTTCCTTGAATTGTCTAGACACAATATGCTTATTGTGCCATTCCTTTCTTTACTTCTGAATTGCCTATGTATGCTAAAGAGCCTCCATTCTCATTTCATCAAGTCTTTTGAGCTGCAAAATTCTACTTTTCTCAAACTTTGGTGAATCAATACCAACTTCTACTGCAGTTTTCAATTTTTTTCATTCAAATTCTATTGGAATGACTGGTTTTTTTCCATACACAAGTTCATATGGAGAAAATCCAGTTGTTGTTTTCTATGTGATATTATATGCCCATATTTCCTCATCTAACCTCTCTATCCAATTTGTTTTCCTTAAAGAAACAGTCTTAGTCAAGATGTTCTCCAATTCTCGGCTAGTGACTTCAGCTTTTCCATTCACCTAAGGGTGATATGGTGAAGATTTCCTATGGGTCATCTGATATCTCTGCATAAAGGCTTCCATCATTACTAATACAAACTATGGTCCTTGGTATAAAACAATTTCTCTTGGTGGAAAAAATCTCTAAAGAATTTTCTTGTACAGAAAACCTACAACTTTATCGTCTCTTGCTGCTGGTAATGCTTTCACCTCAACCCATTTTGTTGCATAATTAGTACAAGAAAGAGAGCTATTTGTGGCCCTTTTGAGGCTGGATCAATAGGTCCCACAAAATTTATTCCCCATTTTTCAAATGGTTCCAGAGCTATTTGTGGCTGAAATGCATCTCCATTGTTGGGGTGGGTCTTCCCATCATCTGACATTCATCATAGTGTTTAACAAAGAATGTAACATCCTTTTTCTTTGATAGCCAATAGTAACCAACTCTTAGGATTTTATGAACTATTCTTACCACCGAATAATGTCCTCCTTCAGGTTCATGATGGTACCTGTGTGTACTACATCATAGACATCTGACTCAGCTACACATCTGTGAAGAACATGATTAGGGAATAATTTAAATAAAATACAATTAATCCACTGAAATCTAGAACTTTCACGAATTAACCTATTTTTTTTTATGACTAAAGTGACTTGGACACTTCCCTGTTACAAGGTAATTTTCTAGATTGACAAACCATGGTGGATGAATTGAGATTGCAAATAAATGTTCATCTAGAAATTTTTCATCCATTAGTTCCTAATCATCTTGTAAATTTTTTTTGGAAAGGAAGTCAGCAACAACATTATCCTTTCCAAGCTTATCTATGATAGTAACATAAAATTCCTACAACAACAATAACCATTTAATAATGCATCCACCTACTATAGCCTTGTTCATCAAATATCTAATTGCAAAATGGTCTGTATGTATGTAAAATTTGTACCCTATAATATAATGCCTAAATTTGTTTATTACATATACTACAACTAAAAAATCCTTTTTTGTTGTTGTATAGTTTCTTTCAACATGATTTAGACTTTTTCTAACATAATAAATTGCATGTATGGTTTCATTTCCATCTTTTTGTCCTAATACTACTCCAATTGCCAAATTGGATGCATCAATATGTATATGGAATGGTTCTCCCCAAAAGGTTCTTTAATAATTGGAAAGTTAAAGCTATTTTAATTGTCTCAAAATATTTCTGAAAATCTTCTGTCCATACAAACTCCTCTTTTTTCTTGAGCAATGTGAGCAATGGTACAACAATTTTACTAAATCCTTCTATAAATCTTCTATAATATCCAAAATTCCCAAGAAAACTCCAAACACCAGTTTGGTTCTAAGGGATTTCAATGTTCTGTATGATCTCAACTTTCTTGGGATCTACCTTTATCCCCTCTTTTGTGATGTGATGTCCCAAAACAATACCCTTCATCATCATTATTGAACTTTTTTCATGATTTAAGGACTTGTGATCTTTATATTATTGATTTTTTTTTTCTAAGTTTTTAAGGGCCTCTTCAAATGTTTTTCCATGAACAGTAAAGTCATCCATGTATACTTGAATACATGTAGTGGTGAAATCTACAAAGATAGCAAGGTCCGCTCTTTGAATAGTGGAAGGCATGATACATAGTACAAATGGTAAAAGTGTATAAGCGTATGTACCCAAAGGATAGGTAAAAGTAGTTTTGTATTGATCTTCAGGGGCTACTTGGATCTGACTGTATCCACTAAATCCATCAAGAAAAGAGAAATAATTGCTGCCTGCTAGGTTATCAAGTACTTGGTCAATGAATGGAAATGGGAAATGGTCCTTTTTTGTTGCTTTATTTAATTCTCTATAATCTATGTAGACATGCCATTTACCATTTTTATTTGGTAGAATAACCAATGGAGAAATCCACTGACTATCAGATATTGGGTAAATAAATCCTACTTTGAGCAGCTTTTCTATTTCTTTTTTAACAATGTCACAAAAAATAGAATTGATCCACTTTTGACCTTGCCTGATTAGTCTTACATCTTCAGTGTATATGTGATGACTACAAATTGAAGGATGAATTCCTCTCATATCCGTGTATTCCCAAGCAAAAGCTTCAGTGTGTTTTTCTAAAATATCCTTCAATTATTTCTCTTGTGTTGGGGATAAAGATGAATTAATGTTGAGAGGTTTATCTCCAACTACCTGAATTTCTTTAGTTCCATTTGTTGAATCCAGAGAATTTACAATGAGTGTATTTAGAGGGCAAGAGTGTTGTTGATGCAATGCTGCTTGAATTTTTCCTTTCTCAATTGTATTATTTTTTTTAGGAGTAAACTCTTGTTCTTCACACTCAATATTTTCAACCAAGGTAACCATAACTAACTCAACAATTCCATCACCTTTTGATTCTAAATATTCATCAACCTGTAGTTAAGTGTTTGGTTGAATTGATGGTTGTGTTGGTGGATAGAGTGACAATTCTTTTTGCTTCTGACCATTTGAAATGATCATACTTCTAGATCTACAATCGATTAAGGTAGTAGCAGTAGCCAACCATGGTCTACCTAAGATGATTAGATAACAAAAATCTTTCTTTTTGGCTTTAAGAACCAAAAATTCAACTAGATAATCCCATGTGTCGATGGTGACCATGATTTCTTCTATGATACCTTTAGGTTTGGTAGTAGATTGGTTAGCTAACTATAAAACAGTTGTTGTTGGCTAAATAGTTGTCATTCCTAGCATTTCAATAGTATCAGAAATGACAACATTTATGGCAGCTCCCAAATCAATTAGAACATTTGATGTCTCTTTTCCATTAATAATCAGGGTTATTACAAGACTACCCAGATCATTATATTTCTATGGAAGCAATCTTTCTAATAACACATTAGTGAGTTTTGTCCCTATTTCAATTATGGAAGCTAATTTATTTTTCCTCCTTGGAGTTTTCATGTAGAGGGATTTGACTAACTAATTTATCTTTGGCATGTCTTTAATGGCTTGCAATAGTGGTATTTCAATGTTAATCTTCTTCAACTCACGAAGAAGTTGAGAATCGACTACATTCATGTAATTGGGTTGAGAGAATTCAGGAGTAACTTTTTCTTCCTTTAACTATCAAGGTAAGGTGCCTGATTGGAATTTTTTTCTTCCTCAAAGTTGTGTTTCTCTACTAAATTCTCATTATCTTCCCCTCCTTCTTGAACTATTTTTTCTAGGTTATATTGAACAATTCGATTTCTCAATTGAATATCATTAGCATCAATAAAGTTCAAATTAGGGGGATTTGCATCATTACAGGTATTTCTCGAATTTTCAACCAGTTGAGCTAGCAATTGAGGTTGGGTTACGTGGTCATTAGTAGGATTAGGGGCATTTATTGCTATAGATGTTTGTCCCCAAGGATGTTTTTTCCCTTGATTTTTCCATGGTTGGAACTGTGTCTAATTTTGTTGCCATGAGGGCTGATTTGACTGCCACTGTGGCTATTGATTAGCTTTCCATTGTGATTGGTTCAATTGGGGATTCATCCATTTAGGTTGACCCCAATATGTAGGTGGTGGTTGTGGTTGATATGGAGGGGTCCATTGGTTTTTGTTTTTCCAAGGGTTCTGATTCCAGTTAGATGTAGAACCATATTGTCTTTGATCAACATTGTATCCTATGTTTTGAGGTCTCTAGATGATATAATTAAGCTCTTCTTCTATCATAGGTGGTTTCTTCAGATTGCTCTTAATTCCAGCCAAAATATTACATGAACTTGTTGAGTGTTGTTTCTCACAAATCTCACAGATATAAACTTGATTCAATGGAAATTCTCTTGAAAGATGTTTTCCCCTACACTTGGAACAATAAATAGACAAAGTTTCAGTGTTCTTCTTATCTCCCTGGATGTTGAGATGAATAAGTAAATCAGTCTTCATGTTTGCTAATTCCTCCATTACTTTTGACACAACAATATTATGCGCCTTGTTTCTTCTAGATTTTATTGTTCCTACCCTAGTTCTAGAGTAGTTTTGACATATTTCAACAATATCATCCAAGGAAAGCTTGCTAATGTCTCCCTTCCCCATTAGATTCAAAGAATCTCTTGACTCATCATCAATTCCTCAAAAAATTTGTTTTAATAATTTCATTATCCAGCCCATTAGTACACCTCTAATGCACAAAATGGAATCTATTAGCATAATCCTCTAGACTTTCATCCTCCATTTGTCTTATTCAAAACAATTCCTCCTTCCTATCCCTTACTCGACAATAATCTTGGTATTTATCCAAGAACTCAGTTTCCATTTGCTGCCAAGTTCCAATTGTTCCTGCTCCTAAACCCATGAACCATTGTAAAGATGACTCTTTTAAGGTAGAAGGAAATAACTCCAACTTTTGGTTATCATTTGTGTAATCATAGGTCTGACATAAAACTTTGAATTCAAATAGAAATTGATCAAGATATTATGAATTTTTTCCCCTAAAGGGAGGAAAAAATGAGGGTGAAATATTCTTCATAGAAGGCTCACCAATCTGTCTTTCAAGATTTATAGGATATGAAAAGGTCCTATTTGATGGTGGACATTCTGGTTGGTCACCCATTTCTTCTTCTTGAAATGGTCTCTATTTTCTTCTTGATTTTTGATCTGATCTTCTTGATTTTCAATCTAATGTTGTTGAATATCCTCTTCCTAATCATAATCAATATTTCTTTGAAAATCAATATTTCATGGAAGATACCTCCCTAGATGGTCTCTATTTCATCTCATCCACAATTCAAGTCTATCTTCCTTATCAACACTAAGGCTTCACACTTAATAGCCAGATCTTTTAATCCCTGACAATAGTGCCAAAAATGATGGGCAAGGTCATTGATGCCACAACTTGCATCATTTAGTCAATTAATTATCGATTCAGGTGTGTCTTAGAGCTATATGTGATAAGGATGTTTGCCATGGAATTTTGGGGGGTTTGCAATGTAAATAGTGACTTTAGATGTCAATTTGGCTCCTTTAGGAGCTTTCAGGAGCTCTCAAAAGCTTAACTTTAGTGACTAATTCCTAAGGATTAATTCTATCTTATTTCCCAATTTAAAGTTCTATCAACTTATTTTTGACTTCATTTGACTTGATTGAGACTGATTCATGGAAAAAACTAACATTTATATTAATTCTTAATCTAGAATTCAAAATCCAATTTTTAATTGTAATTTACTTTGAAAGAAATCTATCTTAAGATTTGCTGGAAAATAAATGCTATTTTAAACAACAAAAATAAATTGCAAGGAAATAATGATTAATATAGAAAAAATGAATACTAATTTCCATGAATAGATTTCCAACAAACTTCAATTCCATCTTTCCACAAGTTCCTATCATTGCTTCGATTAAACTTAATAGATAATTACCAAACTTAATTCCTACAAACAACATCTAAATCTGATTAACTTAATAAACATTTCAATAATTTTAACAAATGATTCTAGCCATGATAAACTAAACTTAAAATAATTTTAACACAATTGCTGTAAATGATTCATTCAATTTTAACATTTCAGATTTAACATCTAACACTTCCAGATTTAATATTAATGAACAAAAAAAACATAAACTCAGAAAAATACCACATAAGATCAATTTGTTTGGTTGAGAGGGCCCTACTCTTCCTCTGGTAAGATCTCTTAACATAGCAATTTGAGTTAACTTATTATCTTCATTCAAATTGATCAAATCAGGATGTAGAACTGAGTATTGTAACCATTACAATATTTCTAACTAAAAATTATCTAACTCCCATCTAAAATCCGAAACATGGATATTTATAACTATATCCTTATTGAATTCACAACATTGCGTTAACTTCCAAGATGAAAAGGAATTTAAACTAAACATTAAAATAAAACTAAAGAAAATATAAAAGACTCAAAATAGACATAGAGAAATATGATTTATCAGTTTTGGGACTAGAAGTTCCTAAACTAACTTAAAAGAAGTTGATTTGGACTTGAGTGATTCATCATCCAGCTGGGCTGATTAATGACGTGATTGTCTTCATTTGAATAAATAGGGAGTTTAACTCATCATCAGTCTTTTGAATAACTTGAATAAAACTCTTAAGAAAAGGATACCAATTATGATAGTAAAATATTAAAACTACATAATTATCTCATCAACATCATCACAAAAGCAACACATTTAACATAAAGCATTACCTCAAATATATCTACCAAATTAGACAAACATAAAGAAAAGTAAGTAAATATATTAGTCTATAGTCTACTGCCAGTCATATTAATTAATAAAAATAATAAGTCTTTTAAACATAAAATGGTTTAATTGAAAGTATCTCTGAGCCTCTCATCAATTATCATGCTATGAGAATTATCTATGTTGAATTTAGTAGTGGTTGAATGAATGTTACTGAAGTAATTATAGATATACATTTTTTTGTGCGTGCTAATGCTATTTTGCAAGTTTCCACTAAAATGTTGATGTCAAAAAAGCTTGCTACGTGGGAAAAATTCTTGCCAATTGGTCGATTACCAAGAAGTCATGAAACTGATCATTAAGAAGTCAAAGCGGGAAAACTCTCATGGAGGGAAATTCCTAATTCAAACAAAAGAATGTAACCACCTTTTTAATGGTCATATTTTTTGTCGAGAAAATATAGGGAGTTCCTTGTGCTAGATTCCAGTTGAATCAAGTCTGCTTTGACCAATTTAATGCATGCATAACTTCCTCCATCTTTTTCTATGCTTTCAATAAGTGGCATCCTCCTATTTTTAAGGAGTCAACTACCTAGGTAGTTAGGGATAGTTAGTAGTTTTCTCCCTATAAATAATGGTTAGATGCTTCACTTGATAAGGTTGGAAATTTTGAGTTTGTACTCGCATTTTCCAGTTTTATAGTTCTATGGATGAGATGTTGTACTTATGCTTTCAAGAAATAATATGATATTTTGAGCTGCTGCATTTGAGTTAGTATAAGGAAGCCTCACTCAAGGGGGGCCACTTGGTGAGAATTCCATCTATTAGTCTAGAATTCATTTTATGTTCAGTATTTAGTTTCAATTTTAGCAACTATCTATTCCTAGAACCATTGAAATTCCATTCCATGTCTATTCCTACAGCCAAGGTAGACAAAGTAGGTTCCTGTCTATTTGTTGAAATTTCCATTTCTATCTTTCATTTTTAGTCCAGTTGATTAATGCTTAATGTAGATGTTGATTTATGCTCAGTATTTCAGTTGATTTCTTTCTAGCACTTCATTTCTAGCATTGTTTCTTTCCTAGTTTATGGATGATTACAATGAAGTCCTAGTGCACATACAGTGCTGACCCATTTCAAGTTTATGTCCCTAGTTTGACAAGTGAAATGCACCTTCATGATGAGTAAGATAGCTACTTAGTGGAGATGTTCAATATCTAAGTCAAAACCCTAAAGGCTTAGTTATTAAACCATTGTAGGAGGCCAACAACCATATCTAATAGTCTCGATGGATCATAGACTTGTTAGAATTTTTGAATTAATCTCAAAATCAATGGTCAATTCATTCATTTTATTTTTCTATCTTCTTTCCGTGCTAACTTGGTATCATGAAAGTCAACAAAAAAATAATTAGTGCATGCATCCCACATCCATAAAATCATCAGCATGCATACATCATACATCGGCATAACATATCATAATAATGACAAATATAATCCACTACATCACCATTATCATTTAAGTTGTTTTGAGTACTACATTATCACTCATCACATCCACATCATAAGCATAAACATATTATTGCATAACATCCATACCATAAGCATCATCCATATATGCATCTATATACATACATCATGACATCATAAATCACATGGGAAAAGTACAAAAAAAATGCATTCATCCATACATCCTGAATAAGCATATCATAGCATTTGCATCTCATATCATCAACATATCATAAAAATCCATTTCATAGCATATCATAAAAGATACTAAAAAATAAGATAATACATCCATTGCATTACATTGCATCCATAAAGCATGAAATATAGGCACATCACATCATGGATCCGAATCATCTCATATATATATATATATATCAAAAAATGACTTTCATGATACAATATTTGAATTGATGTGTATGAATATCATCAAATGTACAATTTAAAAGAGGCTATAAAAAATGAGCCTATGAATGTATGTTTGTATAAAAAATTAGGCTATACAACAAAAAGGTGTCTACAAAATCAAGAGTTGGGTATATCCCTCGCTAGCCCTATCACCATCTACGGGCTGATTTGGCTGCCTAACAGAGGTAGAAGCACTCAACTACTTCTGGCTCTGATGCTCAAAATTAGGTTTTTGATGATGTGGATGGATGTCTCTATAGTACAAGGTCTGCCAATATGCCACCTCCTCCCTAGCCACCCAAAACATTTGAGTTGACATTGTCTGTCCAACTAGGCCTTGTGCCTATTGGGACTTCTATTGGGAGACAACCTCTAACTATTGTCACTAATTGATCTACTGAGCTAAATGCACATCAATTGTCTACCTAAGATTCCTATCATGATCTCTTTGCTGTTGGGCCCAGTCTCTCTTAGCTGTAAGCACTATAACCTACTATCGAGCCTGATCTCGCTCAACTGTCACAACTTGCAATTGCTATCTCAACTATTGAATTTGTGCATCTTAGGGATCTTTCCCCCAAGGTGGATACTATGTAGGTGGCTATTATATGGGTGGTTGCTAAACTGGTAGCTACTAGTGTACTAGAGGTGGTGGTGGAGGTTCATCAGGGACCTACCCATCATGCTCTTGGCCATCCTGGCCATCCTGTCCTCTACCCTATTCTCTGCCTTTCCCATTTTTCTACTAGCCTCATCCTCTTCCTACTCCCATCCCTCTCAACCTCCCTCTACACACTCTGGATCTATTAGTCTAAGAGGGGGTACAAACCAAACATCGTACATAGACATAGTCTAAGCATTAGCCTAACCTTGATCATAGGCCCATGGTTTGGCCACTAGCTATTTTAAACTCTTGAAAACCTCATGAGGTAGTATCATAGGCCCCCATGTCGTCCCTTGTGCTGATCTAGAAAAAAATGGTAGTATATTGTTTGTTGGGCCTATCCTGCCTCTCACCAAACTGTTTGGAAACCCTATTCAATAGGTGTCACTCGATCATTATGTGCTCACAACCCTACATGTAATGGGTCTAGTGAGAAAAGAAGAGCTATTGCATGTCATCATACAATGGTGGAATTTGTAGCCACAACCGCTATTTGAAACTGTCACGCCATCAATCACTCTCCTCCAATATGGATATCGATTTTTCCTCTATGTTACAGAGTGATATCCCCTTAGTACCTCCAAACAATTAGATAATCTAGCTCCACATCAACCATCATGTGGATGATTAGTTGAAGCATGAAAATGTGCTCCCATGCCCATATATGCAAGAGTGTGACTCTTGTACCAATCGCCCTACCATCACAATACACAAACTAGGGAATATCATGATAAAGTGAGGCCAACATCATTGACCCCCATGCATACTAGTCCTCTTTAAAATAATCCATTTCAAAGCTAGCGCCCATCTGGGATTGAACCCTTTGTTCCATCGATCTGGGGAAACCAACCCCAAAATCACTGTACCAACTATTAGTCTAAAAATTGGAGACCTCCCTTTGTACATCTCGAGGTCAATCAATGAGTTGGCCAAGATAGTAGTGTCCTAGTCAAGAAACTCACGGAAACCATCATATCCCATATTAGTATCATAGATCACACACTCTCCATGTATCAACAACTGTAATATTTTCCATATGTCCTCTAGGGTGATCGTAGCCTCATCGATGGGTAAGTGAAAGGATAAGGTCTCACTATGCCATCACTCACATAACGTTGTCATCATCGCTAGATGGATCCTCACAATGGGCATGTATGCGATGTACCACAATCCAATCTCTTTGAGGTGCTCCTATTGAAGCTCAGATAAATAATCCAGTGTTGAAAGTAAAGACGGTTGGTGCTTGTAGGACATCAAAGGCTGGATAACCTCCTACACCCACAAAGTGTACGATATTAAAATTTGGCTAAAATCAATTAAGTTTGAAAGTTTTTTCCCCAAAATGAAAAAAGCGTTGCCATTTATGAAGGAGTCGCTATAATTCAAAATCCAAACAGTGGCACCATACACCAAATTGCGACTAGCATCACTATTTACACAGGCATTGCAATTTTGAAATTTGGAAACCCTAATGCTAAAATTCAAATTGCATTAGTGGCACTCATCACATCCGCATCACAATTTGAAAAATGGAAACCCTAATTTTAAATTGCAAAGTGCATCACCATTCATAATGGTGTCACTAAAAAGGAGAAAAGTGTCGTCAAAACCCTAAATAGTGTTGCAATACAACATCGACCTAGACTAGATTTCAAAGCCTAATAAATGCATCAAAAAGTCAAAATGCAAGGAAAGTTTTGAATTGTGTACTGCAGGTTCTATGCCTAGGGGCCTTTGGTACTCTCAAACCTGGTTAGAAATGTGTCATGGGAGCATTCATTGTGCCATTTCATTAGGAGTTCAAAGCTCAAAGTGCAACAAATCTCTCAAGTGTGAATGCACAAATGAATTGAAAGTGACACTTTCTCATATATTTAAGCCCAAAAAGTTAGGGTTTTTTTTTCCTGTAATTTAGACCAAAAGCTAGGGTTTTGACCTGTTTTACCTATGTCTATGCTTCACAACCTATTTTGAGCTATTTTTTGCATTTCTGAGGCCATTTTTGGCATCTCGAGGCATGTTTTGGTACTTGAATCCATATTTTACCTTTGTCGAGAGATCAACCCAAAATTCAAATTTTTTGCTTGATCTCTCAAGGGGGTAAGGAACTAGCTTATTCCTTCCATTTGGGAAATAGTGGGGCATCCAAAATAAAAATAAAATTAATTTTTTGATCTAAGTAGCAATTTTAATTCAAAAAGTGTCAATCTTTAAATTAACATAATAGGTACCTTGCTTCAAAGAGAGGAAAAATGTAAACACTTAAAAATGTACTGAATGATATCATGCACTCAAATATGATATACTAACATCTCTTCATCCTGAAACCCATCCTCTTTTTTCCTAATTGATTAAATTATCCTAGCTATTTAATTAATCACATCATCTTCATCTATTAATCTAATTGACCTAATTAGGTTAATTCACCCCCTCTTGCAACAACCTTTCATCCTATTAACTTAGATAAATCAAATTATTTAATTTAATCCCTAAGTCTTCTTATTTAATTAAATATCATATCACTTCCCCCTTTTCATTAAATCATTTATTTAATGAATATCATAGAATTCCCATAATTTGCATAATTGAAATTTTGTTTTAATTATCAAATTATTAATTAAATTTAATCCTCCCACTTGCAAGTGAATATTCTTTGAGAATATCCCTCCTTTGCACATTCCTCCAAAAAAGGAATATTCTCATAGAATATTCCTTCCCCTTTGCATATTAAAATTTGGTATTAATTAACTAAACACCAATTTTCCTCACCCATGAGAATATTCTTTAAGAATATTCTCTCTTCACTCATTCGAGAAAAGGAATATTATTCCCTTTTTAATTAACTTTCAACAAGATTCTTGTGTAAGCTTTGAAAACATACTTCTTTGCATGATTATGAACTATTGATTAAATATGAACTTGCATTCTCAACCCTTGATGGGAATCCATGAATCATGCCTCCTTCTTCCTTCAATCTTGACCATTGATTGATTCATTCAATCTTGACAATTGGTTTTAGTTTTGATTATTCTATAAATAGACCTTGCATCTATTGAATAAGGATCCACCTTTTCAAAGAAAACTTATGCTATTGAAAATCACATACATTTTCACTCATATTTTATGTTTTAAAATCATTTTAGGTTATTTTACATGCATTTTTAGCTTAGCTTTCATTAATGGCTCCCATGGTAACTTAGTTACATTCATTTAGTATATTTGAAACTAGGGCTTTAATCTTTCGAATCTTGCATACATTTAGAATAGCTTTGCATACACTCACATTGGTCATCTTAGCTTTTATCATGTTAAGTTAGCTTTTCACCATGGTTTCACATTAATCTATCATCAGTTTCATCAATAAAATTGATTGAAACAAGCTCATTATCCAAGGGATCAGGAAAGGGTTTCCATTCCACATCAATGTGACACCACTCCCCCAATAGAATAAGTTTCAATATCTTAGAGTATATGTTTATCAAGCTTTCATGTCTTATAATGATAGTTTTAATGGCTTCTTCACTTTGTTTACATTGGATGATCTTATTGGGACTAATACATAGTGATAAAAAAATGTTTTGAATCCATATGGATCAAGTGTGTTGATGGTGTTTTCTGCATAACAACAACTCAAACAAGATACAAGTATCCTATCTCTCTTGAAAGGTAAATCTCTATCAGTAAGACTCAAGAGATAACCCCAAGGTCTCTAATGTTAGGTCTTGACTATGCAAAAACAACTCAGTGATAATGTGAGAATGCTGATAATCACAAAGGGACCTTACAAACAAATACTGGATGCTCAAACTTATCAGATTTTGCAATATGATGATACTTTAAATCCTAAATATAACCTATATTATAAATAAATAGCAAAAGATGAGGGTTTAAGAGAAATTCCTAAGACTAAAACTACTCCTAAGACCAAAAATAAAGATAATGAAATACTTGGAATGGACCAATCCCTCAAAAAAATTCTTGCTTAACCCATATTTCATCTACAATCTTATAGAAATGGTGCAATATTATAAGGCATTAAAGATTTTCAGATCATGAAAATTCATTCAAACCAACCCTATTACAATTGAAATGAACAAACAAGTTCACAATTGAACTAAGCACAATGAATATGAGGTCCATGCTAACTTTACAAAGCAACTCACAATCAACCAATTGCAAAAAGTATGGACAAGGGATTGCTACAAACACTTCAAGCATCAAACCACAAACACCATTGAATCATACTTAATTATAAATATAACATATATCAAATATTTTCCAATCAATATCAAAGATAGAACAACAAGAACCATGCAAGATAAATCAACACAAGAAAGATCACCAAAGCACAATGTCTTCACTTGTATTGAATCACCCAAAAGTAGCAACAATTCTAGTATTATGTGTTACAACACTTGCTTCAAAATAAAACTAACTCCTATCTCTAACTCTTGTTCTATTACTTAATTTATTCTAAAGTAAAACTATCTAGCCTCGGTAAATGAGGTGAAATGCCCTACTTATAAAGATCTCATGATATATTGGCACAAATAGGGTTACAAAGAAGGTCGGCCACAAAACAAGTCAACCTAGAAAGTTCCTAAAATAAAATATAATATTGCATTAAATGCTTGAGGCTCCTTTATAGGTTGGCCTGGAATCTCCAATGCATCTTGGTCCAATGCATGTACAGGATGAAGGAGGGATAATGGGAAGCAAAATTTTTGAAGCAATTATTCATTAGCTAGCCCCTTGTCTTTATCTTGATCCATTTTATCCTGCACCATAAGGAAAATGTCCTCTAGGTCAACCAAAGGTGGAGTAATTAATACTATAAACCTTCTCTCAATGGATTTAATCTCCTTCCTTAATTCCTTGACGACCTTATCCCATTCCACCGTGAGATCTTGATATTTCTTCATGAAAGTAACATATGTGGATCTGCATCATCTAAATGGTGGGTTGTAATTGGACCATCATCAATTGGGGCATACACCTCATGACACCACTTCCTTAATTTCTCAAGGGCTAAATGCTTCGGTGCAAAGATTTTCCTCCTAGTCATGATCTCAAAAAATGAAATGCATTTATTGTAGATATCATTCAAAGTATTTCATACCTGCTGACCTTGCTTATGAATCTTCTTCAAGACCCTCTGTTTGATCTACAGGGCCTCATACCACTCCCAAGTTTTTGAAACCTTTGAAGGAGGTAGGATTCCATCATTCACCAAGTTCTCCTTTGTATAATCCGTGATGGTCCTTAGCTTTTATAGGAGGAGGTCTGTATCATTTTTTTCTTGCCCCAACACATTCTGCAACCACTCAAAGGATCTGTGTGCATCACCATAGGTTGAAACAATCTCCTTAATCATGTTATCTCCTCTAAGCATCATTCCTTTCAACCATTCATGTGTAGCCTGTGTGGAAGCCTTCATCTTCTCAAGTTCACCAAATGCCTCTTTAGGAAAAAATCCTTTAGGGGTCACTCCTTCACTTCCCATAACCTATAGAGGACTCATTAGATGCTTCACATACCTATACATATCATTCAACTATTTCTATAACCTATCATTTTCTTATGTTTCTCTATCCAATCTTCTTAGAGTGGCCTAAGAGGATTCTTGGAACTCTTCTTTCTCCTGGTCTTTTCTTGTGGACCCCAAGTTCAGTGTTTGAATACTATATTCCTGAGGAATCATTTCACCTTTGGTCTTATCGGTTGCAAGGGTAGCAATATGAATGACCCTCTTATCTGTCTCATCTCTGGTGATTCTAGAAATCACCTTATCCTTCTTCTTTGCTTTCCCTTTCTAATGTTGGCCAACAATTCATCCCATTTTGGAGGAGTATCATCCACAACCACCCGCTTAGCCTTCAACCTTTCACTAAGCCAACTAGGAGTAGTGACACCTAGCTATTGTTCATCTTGCTTTTCTTTTTTAGGTTGATCCATGGAGGGGTCAACACCCAAGTTCTACACTAAAGGGATCTTTTTAGTTTTATCTTCTCCTTTATTATCCTTTGGATTCTGCTATTCTTCTTGATCTAGTGTCTCTGTCACCACTTGAATTGGGGAGGGAGTTCTTTCATGTTCCTTTTCCTTTTCCAGGGATTTCTCCTCTTCATCCCTAACTAGTGATTCCTCATAGGAAACCAAAGAAGAATGCAAGATATTACCAATTTCTACTTCTGCACTGTGAAGGTCTCCATCCTTGAATTCCTTTGTCTCCTCACTTTGATGGATATCCTCACCAACAACCTCTGTCAGTTCCTTCTCCTCATCACACAACTCCTAAGTTGAAGGAGGGTAAGGAGTGTCCTTTTGTTGTGAAATATAAAGAACTACAGGAGCTCCCTCTTTCACTAAAATTTCCTTTGGAGATGGAGTTCTGGCCTTTTTGGTGTAAACTTGTGTCTTCTCCCCAAAACTCTCAATATCTATTAATTGTGGTCCTGCGTCTTCACTTCCTTTTCTTTTAGGAGGCCCATTCTATCTTCTTGATGTTCTTGCCACCCTTCTCCTTTTGGGAATATGAGCACCATCTTTCTTCCCTTCCTCCTCATGCTCCTCCTCTTGAGCATATGTCATCCTCTTAGAGGCATTATTTCTCTTCTTGGTGATAGGTTTCCTTTTCTTTTCTTCCTTAGCCTTTATTTGAACACCCTTGATTTTAATCTTAAAAGGAGAACCCACCTTTTATTTTCCTTTTAGATCCTACTCATCTTCTTCAGAGATGGATTGGGACTATAAACTTCCCATCAAGTCATATGTGTGCTGCTTCCCTTCATTTTCTAGCTCCCATATCTTATGTTTGAGCCACAACTTAGTATTTTTAATAATAAGAGCATTGATTTGCTCCAACTCTGTCTTCTCTTCTTCCAGCTAGTCGATTTCACCAATGGGTTTGTCTTTGATGGGCTCATAGTCATGGTTCTGAATTAGCTCCCCATCATCATCAACCTGGTCTGGGATGACCTTAATGCTGTATAAACTAATTAAATTGGCTAGAAACCTAGATAATATCTTCCTATAGACCTCAAAATCATCTTTATAGTTGGCCCGATAATCTTCAATGTCATCTTTATATATGAAATCTCTGCTAGCTCTCTTTTGGGCTCCACTTGTTCTGTCAAATCTTGTCCTTTTAGAATGGAATGCCAAGCCAAGAGTGCTCATCTCTTCTTTAGAGGAGTGTGTTGTAATTAAAGAAGGAAAAGCCCCATTGCCTCCTATCCTCAATGGAAAGTCATTCCCAAAACCAGTCTTGTGCATGTCCTTCAGAATGGCATCAAAGTCAGAGATCTACCTTGTAACCTATAGAAGTATAATGTAGTTAGTTGGATACCTCAGAAATTTGTATGGATCCCTTTGACAACCATCAATACTGATGTAAGAGAAGGCGGGAAATTGGATGAACCATTCTCTAAACTTCTAGACCAATTCCTTTGTAGCATCAGAGATTCTCACATGTTCTACTCCTTGAAGTAACCTTGTGATATACATGGTGAATGCATCATTCACCCTTCTATAACTGGAACTTCCCACATGTAGTTGGGGATGGACCTCATAGATGACATCTTGGCTAAAGATCCCTCGAGTGATCAATCCCTTGTGTGGATGGAATCGTGCCAAGGCATAGTCCAAGTAAGATGTCATTGTGAAGCTCTTGGTCTATAATACATTACATAACTACTTGTGGATCATGACACTGATTATACTTTCCTAATGATAGTCTACATCATATTCCATCCTTTCTATTATGTAAAACATCTAGTTCTCAAACACCCGTACACTCTTCAAATCCATCACTCTGCTAAGAAGAGTGATTGCATCATAGTATTCTAACCTAAAATTTTCCTTGAAAAATTGCTTTGGTAGCTTTGAAATATGTGCCTTAGGTTCTCCAACCAAGAGTTGATAACTTGTAAGGATTTGTTTGTATCTTCTGTATAGTACTTCTTGGCTATCTTAATATCAAACTGCACCACATGGGATTTTTTTGGCATATCAAAGGTTTGGGCCACTAAAGCATGAGAGAAGTTTGCAAGAACCCTACCTTGTGGGTTGATTACTCTCTATGTGCCTAGATCATAATGTTTAGAACATTCCATAACCAACTCATAGTACTGCATTGTAGAAGGAAATCCAACCACATGAGCCAACCCAGAGCTCACCAATCTTCTTGCCAACAGAGGAGGATCCTGCTCTGCCATCCTTGCCTTGAATTCCTCATAATGCCATATTCCAACATTTGTATCTGTCACTTTTGAACAAATGGAAGTGATCTTGCTCTCAGGAACCTTACTCTTTGTATCCAATTTAATCCTTTTAGCTTATGAGATAGAAGCCCCTTCATCACTAGGATCCATTTGTTTTCCCTTGAACCTACCAGTAGTGGCCTTGCTTGATTCAAATTGCATTTAGAAAGGGACCACAATAAATATCCATTATAACATGAGATTCTAAGTTAATCCATCACAAATAACATGTCCATCATTCAAATAAATCCAAACAACGATCAAAATTTCATTTGAAATATCATTAAAGCATACTTTCTTTAAAGTTTAGGATTTTCACCCCTTCGCAGAATTTAGGCTAGAAGGGAATTTTGGGGAATTTTGAGCCAAGAAAAATTTAGCAATGAAAGCTCAATAAGCATCCAAAAGTCATTCAATCATCATCATCATCATCTAAGAAAGGGAATCATGCATCTTTTAAATAACCCAGATCAATCATGCGATACAAAATCATTAACTGTTAACTCATGCATTCCCTGAATTCTTCTTTCCAACAAGTTTTCGGGGGATTATGTTGGGGATGAAAATCCACAAAATAGGAAATACTTCACACATTTTGGGAAAATAAAGGAGCAACGAAAGTTCAAAGGTTTCCTAAGACAACATATTTTCATGAAGTTAGCATGATTCTCACGTTTATGCACATTTTTGGGAAAACGAAGAGGCAATGGAAATCCGGGGAATTCCCAAGGTAATGGAAATCCGTAAGATACTCGAAATCCCAAAATATTTGACGTCGTCAATATTTCACCCAAATTGATCGAATGATCATGAATTTTGGGAATTGGGCTCAAATGTTGTTCATCTCAAATCTTTCATCGATGGATCTAGATCTAGGACTTGCTCAAAGACAACTCGACCGACCTTGGCAATGGATTCAAAATGAAAACCCTAGGGTTTCACCATGAACACATAGTTTCAATCCAAATATATTCTCTTACTCAACTAACTAGGATAAATTCCTCCAAAATATCCAAAGCAAAGATGTCATCGAGTGCACATGAAAATCAACAGCTCAAATCTATCTAGGACATCAATTCTATTAAATGCAAGGGATCTAAAATTGAAACCCGAGGTCAAATCAAAATAATGCACAAGATTGAATTTAGGGGTGGGAAAATATAGCTATGGATGGTGCAATCGAATCATCAAATTTGTGAGGATGGTCATACCAATTTTAGAGGAGATGTTAAAAGAATAAGGGGAGTAACCCTAGTCTAATTACAAACCCTCAACACACTGAAACCCAAATTCAAAGCACATCCAAAACACCATAGAGCCATTGATATCAATTGAAAGTAAAGGCACCATAAAAATACCATGGATGAAGAGAAAATCACAAAGATAGTGACTGGAAAGATTCTCCAAACTCAAGCAAATGCAAATGGTACCAGAAAGACATCACCAAAGTGAACTATCCAAAGCTCAAGTGCAAGATTCACACGCAACACTCAGAGGTTAAGCTCCTCCAAATTCAAAGCAAGAAAAATGACATCGATTCACAACATAAAAATCCCTTAAAATTCATTAAACATAATCTAAAATGCCCGTACGAAAATATAAATACAATGAAAAGACAACCTAGAATGAGTTTCGAGGATCTGAGGGGATCAAGGAATTTTGAGAATTTGAAGACTTGAAGGATTTCATAAAATTTTGGAAGACATGGAATTCCACAAAGATCCAAAATCCCAAAAGGGAAATGCATAATAGTCCCTATTGGGTTTCCAAGGCAGGGATAGAAATTGGGGAATTCCACCTAGAGGGGAAATTTTTGAAACTAGAGGAAAACCCAAAAAACACTTAGAAACTTAGGATTTTCAAAGAATTACTTCACAGGGTCATTTGCACAAGCAAGATAATCATTCAAGTGCATCTCAAAGCAACCAAATTTTCCATAATCAAATGATCAAAGTCATCCAAGGACAAAGCGAAAGAGGGTCCCTGCTTTCAGTGGGGCGTGTGTGAAAAAATGCACAATAAAGTGTAATTAACCTATACTACGTCATCAGTCACAATATCTCCTCATAAAAAATCAATAAGTCCACAATTATCCCTTGAAGAATTATTTGGTATTTAAATACATGTGATTTTCCTATTACATCTTGAGACTTTAGACTATCATATTTTGTCTTATGTAACTATCCTATTATAGTTATTTATTTATTCCATATCCTTTATTGTTCAACTATTGTCCTTTATTCATCATATCTCCTTGTGATCATTACTTTTCCTATGTGAATATTACACTTTTGACTTTTATGAGGATATCTCACCCCATTTCTTATCTATCTCTTCTTTGTGATTCACCCATGAATATGCATGAATGTTGAGGTTTTATGAAAATCATGGAGTGTCTTTGTATGTGTGAATTTTTATCAAGATCTTAGGACCACAATTCCTTCATCTCTCATTATCACTACATTTTTTTCTTAGTTGAAAATCCTCATTATTGCTTCTTTTCATGCATCTCACTAGCATTCTTTACATTATTTCTATAAATAAGACCAATTCAAAAATTCTTCACACTTCACATCAACAAAGGCTTTCATGACTTCTTTATGTAATAATGATATTGTCCCTTGGTTGCATGATATGATTGTCCCTAAGTCTGTCATCTTGTGACTATCCTTTACTTTGAAATTATCCTCATGAAAAATGCAAACCCTTGAAATTGAATTGATACTGATGAATAATCTTATT
The DNA here is from genome assembly GCA_007258455.2 of Sequoia sempervirens. Classification (NCBI taxonomy): domain Eukaryota; kingdom Viridiplantae; phylum Streptophyta; class Pinopsida; order Cupressales; family Cupressaceae; genus Sequoia; species Sequoia sempervirens. The sequence goes on along the minus strand of VDFB02000008.1, from coordinate 65,840,161 downwards.
GATATGAGGATACTATGTCCATAGTCAAGAGGATAGGATATTCTATCCTTTCTCCTCATTTAGAGATCCTAACTATCTCATTTGTCTATCATTTTCCCTTTGATTATTACAATTGGGTTGCCTTATCATTCATGAGAACCCTTACTATACAAGATTCCCTTATAAAAACCTCATCCTCTTCCAACTTCTTCCTACGAACTTAGAAACTTCCCAATATGCCTCTTGTGCATTGTGTTTTTTCTTATTGGTTCTCTAGGCAATATTGCACTCTTTTACCAACCTTTTGTTCACCATGTTCTTCATGAAGGTTTTTGATCATAAAATAAGATTTGAAATAGAATTGGATGCATTAACATATCACAAGGAACACAATGTTGCAGTAACCACATATTAAACTATGAAGCAATATATAGTTCAATAAGTACTCAAAATTCTATTGACTATGTCACAGATTATAATCCATGACTTGCATCACTATTAGATTTTCCCATAATTGAATAATGTTGTTTTATTTTCAAATGATGCAAGAAGAGACTCTTGCCAATATTGATAGGGCAATGGAGCATGGTGTCTCTACTGTAGTAGAGATATTGATGGCTTTGAAAAGGTCTGAGGCAGATTAGTAAATTTCAAATTACATTTGTTGTTTTAGTTGTTTATTATTGAAAAATCAAATAATTATTGATTTGTCATTTAATTTCTATTTTGGATGGTTGCTATAGGGATTTTCAACACCACAACGTGAGTGTTCCACTATTACATTATAAATTCAAGCTTCAATAGATATTTGTAAATGGTTTACTTCAAATATTTAAAATCCAAGTGTATTCCGTACTTCATAACTTATTTCACATTCATTTCACCTATATTTGTTGGTTAATTATTATATTTCCTACACCAATATGTTTTTGTGGTCTTGATGACATATTTTTGGAATATAGTTATGGAATTAAGTTTTATTCAAGACAAAGTACAAAAAAATTACACTATGTTTCCAATAATTTTATTCAAGTATATTCAAGTACCCACCTCCATTAAAATACCCATCCTCTAGCTGGTTAATCACTACTTCAAATTTATACACGTATTCTTCATTCTCACACTTTCCTTCATCTCAAAAAAATGTTTTCCTATATTGACCAAGAAATTAATGACTACATTGAGTTTAAGTAATATAGGAGACTAGTTCTTTGGTGTAGATTATTCAGTCATAAGCTTATAAAGACACCCATATTGACCAAAAATTGTAAAGTGGACTTATTCTATAGCCACCCCAATGTGTTCGAAGTGTCATTTTACCCCCAAGAGATGAAGAATGCAAAAACTCTCTCTCAACAAATTTTTACTAAATGCAACTAACACTTTTTGGAACATCTAAAATATTGTTTCCATAGTGGAATGACTTGGATATACCAAAATCTAAGGGAGGATATTCTAGAGAGACCCTACATGACCTTATACCTTCAAATGAAATGTTTATAAGAGCTATAGTTTCTAAGTACTAGCTTGCCAAATTTTTCTTCCCTTTCGTATTTTGGTCTCTTAAGAGAAATCACTGGTGCAATGTAGCCTAGAATGTTCTGGCATGATAGGGTACAAAATAGGACCTTTTCTAGCATGAAACTATCCACCTTAATGTGTTGGAATTCTTAGTTTTGTTGCACGATAAACATAACAAAAATTGTACCACCTTGCAACTTTACACTACACGCATCTAATGTTTTTTCCATTAATTGAAAACTTGTCACCTTAGGCAAATGGATTGGAGATATGAAAAAAAAAGGAGAGGTTATTATAGAGGGACCATACATGACCTTGTACCTTTAGATAGAATGTTTCTAAGTGCCACATAATAACTCGTCAATTTTTTTTCCCTTTTGTACTTTGGTCTCTTATGAGAAATTACCGATGTAAGTTATCCTAGAATGTTCTAGCATGTTGGGGTGCAAAACATGACCTTGTATAGCATAAACCTACCCATCGAATTGTTGGAACTGTCAGTTTGGTTGCATGATGAATAAAACAAAAATTACACCACCTTGGAACTTTACACTAGGGAAAATTTTAGTGGTGAATCTTTGCCAATTGGTGAATTCTAGGAATCGGCCAAGTCAAAATTGGTGAATTTCTCGCACTCAACAGAGTGTCCAAATCGCTTGGATTTTATGAACTATAGGTCCAATGCATGTCCATTCGCTAATGAGTTTTTTTATGAGGCATAATTAAGCAATAAATTCACCATTGTCAAACTACGCGTTTCAATTGGACCAACTAATATTTTTTCCTGGAATCCCGAAGGCATTTAATAAAACACCTACATATTTTCCAATACTATTAAAAAAAAATTGTATTAGGACCCATTTCACCAATTAAAATTTACAAATAGTTTCTTGTGAAGACCCATTTCACCAATTAAAATTTATAAATAGTTGCTCATGAGGATCAATTTCGCCAATAACATTAAAAAATAATTACATTGGAGGACACATTTCACCTTGAAAATTACAATGTATCATTGTATAAGCAAGTGAGATTCACCAAATTTTTAATATACCATTTAAAAATTCCACGAATATTTTCCAAATATGGAATCATGGATTGATATAAATACAATCGAAAGTGTCATTTATTCTTACACATTTTTTTCGGTTATGAAGTTCTACTTCTCCATTCAGAAGCCAATGAAAGCTGAAAACATAGACTTAAAAGGTGAGTGATCATTCATTCATAGTTTTATTAGTTATAATAATAAGTTTTCTTTATCTCTTTTTCATTCTTTCTTCAACAAAGTGAACCTTAGAAGTTAGAACCAAACTTTGAAGTTTCAAAGTTTTTGAAACCTTTAACCCACTAAGTAGAAAGATGATCAGGAAAGACTTGAAACTCAACAAAGTGAACCATCAACCAAGTTAGGGAAATGGGAAGTTATGAAAATTTAGAACTTTGTGACAAGGATATAAAACTCTGAGGACTAGCGACTAAGGTTAGGAAAAGCCAAAAAAATTATAATGTATTCCATGGTATTGAATTTGATATGTGATTTTGCATCATTTTTAAAGAACAATACTTATCACACTACTTATAAATTCCTATTGCATTTTCATTCACACAATCTTTGATAAATAACTAAAAGGAATATTATTAATCCATTCCTTGAATAGAAGCTAACAGTTCAACATCCATAACTTATAAGTTATAAGTTAATAGAAGCTAATAGTTCAACATAAATAACTTATAAAGGCATCCACCCAACTTAAACAATAATAGCTTAAACTACCAAATCACCTAAATTATACTAAGAAATCCTTATGCATCCATCACCATAAAATATTTATTCATAGATAAACATTCCACAACAATGAAACTATCGAAAAATCTATCATTCCAATAATAGACAATCCACTGGAAAATATAGATTTTTTTTTGTCTTGATAACAGTTTCTTGAAGACAACCATTTTAGAAATTAAAATAAAAATTCTTTGAAGTATCAAGAGAGCCAAATTAAAGAAAATAACATAAAAAACTAAAAGCTAAACAGTGGTCCCACTCCCATGACTGACTCCTTCACTTTTAATTATTTCCACCTCCTCCTCCTTCAGTAACACCACTTGTGCCTTTACTCTTTTCCTGTATTCTCAGTACTTGGTGACAATTGCGGTGATGTTTTTGCTTCCTGGAGTTGTAGTAATCTATAACCTAGTTCTCCATGTTGCCAAAGCCTTTTAAGACTCAACCAACCTTTGAGATCTTTTCTCTTCTCCACATTTATAAGTCCTCATGTGGATCTCCATTCCACTAAGTTTTGAGAAGGACTCCCATGTCACTGTAGTATGATAAACTATTTCTTTCTTGAATATCTCTCTAAAATTCAAAGAGATCTCTTTTATATCTAGAATTTTTTCATCAAAATCATAAGTAATTTCCACTCCAAAAATATGACAATCTTCTTTAACTTCTGCCAACATTTCATAATATTGTTCAAGTGTATTATTAATTTCCTTCACCAAATTATTATACATATTCAATTTCCATTCCAATGAAATGGACCAGGAAGGGTCTAGCTCCTTAGGATTATTGAAAATTTTCTCACCAATTAATATCTTCAGATCCATAGAGTTCAATTCTTTCATTTCCTGAGCAAGCACAGAGAGACTAGTTTGATCTTTTATGAGTTGTTGAAGTTTTGTTACTAACTCCTTTGTCTTATTAACAACTTAAGTGTAAAAGAGTACAAATTTATTCAGAAAGAAGATAGCCTCTGGAGATATTTTATCGATCCCCTCACAAGCAGCTCTATAATAGCTCAAATTCTTTTTAATTTTCTCTATGGTGAGCACATCAATGCCCTCTACCTAAGAACTTGAGGATTCATCAGAAGTAGGAGGAGTGGCCATGGAAGAAATAAAGTTACTCAATGCAAGGACTTGAGATTCTAGTTTTATATTTTATTTCCTTTGTTCTTTCACTCTTTTAATCAAGGTATTGATTGAATAATTGGAATGGTACACATCACCTTCCAGTGTTGGGGGCCCCATATCAACATGTGTGACTTTGTAGTTTTCCTCCATTATTTCATCTTCATTTAAATCCTTCACAAGCTGAACAATTTCTAACATTTGATTTCTAGAAGTAGCATCAGTCACCATCCTTGACATCCTCCTAGCTTTCTTAGGTTTCTAAGAGCTTTGAAGTAACTTTGAAATTGTATCCAATCCAACTGCCATTGTAGGAATATGCTTTCTCTTCTTCTCCATTGCTTTTTTTAGCTATCCTGGGGAGGCTACTACTAGACCAAAATCTTCATTTCCACTAATAGTTTATTTAGTAGTGTTAGGAGTGATAGGTGGATTATCAACTAGAGGTGGAGAAGAGGGAAATTCAGATTCAGAAAAAGGAGGATAGATATTATCTTTAGCGATCTATTTAAAGATAGCTTCATAATCTACAGCCACAAGTTTTCCTTGATTGGTCTTCTTCTTAGGGGTAGGAGAAAGCACACTGTTCATTCTTTTGTGATGAGTTAGGCTCTTGAACAAGACCAAAAACTTACCACTATTTCCCATCCAACCAATCCTGGGTTATTTTAAGCATTGGGGAAGCACACACCCTCATATCTAAAATTTCACTTTGGCTCCAATCAACCCTAGGGTGGGATTTATCAGGCAATTTTTCATATGTAGGATCTATTATTTTTGAATCATCAGCTACATTTTTAGGAATGTGAAATGACAGATTGAAAGACTATATCTATTTTAGCATTAGCCTCATATAATCTCTTCTCAAAACTTCCTTCTCATTGAAACAATCTTCCTTGAAATCTTTGATAGATGGATGATCCCGATATAAGCTCCCTCCATAGAGATTATGCTTCACAAAACCCTTACTATCAAAATTATCTCTCATAGACAGATTCTGGAGGTTATATTCTTTGAGAATTCCTTCAGCTCCCCTAGCCGTCTAGGTTTTTTTGCACACAAAAGAAGGGATCTCCAATGGGAAGACATACCCTCGTTTACCCATGTTCGTATACTTAATATTAACCATGGCCATTTGTTGTCAAACTTCAAGAAATATCAATAAATATTCAGGATACCGAGGTAATTTAAATGGGGCTTTCTCAAATTCCCTATTCTTAGATAGGAAAACTTATCAAATTGGATATAAAAACTCTAAAATTTTGATACAAGAGAAATTGATTTAGGGGAAAGGAACATTTCTGGATTTCCATCTAGCTTCCTCACGACCTCCATTAAAAATGCATCATTAACATGACAAAAATCACCCATTCCAAATTGTTTAGTGATCTAAGGAAAGCATTTATACACAAGCATATAAGAAGCTGGGGTTCCTTGTGGCTCCAACCAAGGACAAAAGGACCTCTAACTACCTATAATGTACATCAGGAAAGAACACATACAAAAAGTAGCAGTCTTATGGAAATTAATTAATTGCTCATTCAAATGGAAGCAAATAACTTCACCCTAGTCAATGAAAATTTTCTCATCATAGACTATCAAGATAAATTGGAACATCCAATCCTCAAATAACTCAACCTATGGATTCCCAACAATGCAGTGCAATAAAGCAATAGCATCTGCAATTTCTCCCTTAAAATGTCATCTTTTGAGTTTACTCGGCAGTTGTGAATTACCTTTCTTTTTAGACTTCAACTAGGTTTTGGCCATGGAGTTCTTACACCAGTCCTTATTCAATTTGAAAAATTCACTTGCCACTGCGATAGACATGTCTTCTATAGGTTCCTTTTTTTGGAATCCCCAATGCACGGGAAACAACTTTAGGAGAAATTTCTGCAATTACAGTTTCGTCCATGGCTTTTATTTCCCATGTCTACAAAATGTACCTTCTCGTACATGCACTTATTAGGTCCACACTCAACATAGCTTCTAGAAACCCTCCACCCTAAGCTAGCCCACTTACTAAGAGTTTTATATCCAGCTCAGACTTGTTGTCCCTCTCCAGGCGTGCCCAAAATTCATTTAACTTAAAAGTTCTGAGTGTCGTATCCCTTACGCCGACCCAACGTTCACTCTACATGAGAAAAAATTCATAGATAACTAATGTTTTCACATGAGATTCTAAGAAGTACTAGCCTTGGCAAAGAATGAGAATGCAGGGAAAAACTCTGAGTAAAAAGAATGTTTGCACTTGAGAAGTACTAGCCTTGGCAAAGAACGAGAATGCAGGCTAAATGTATGAGTACAACTTCCCCACCCACTTATGCCATTATTTTTTATAGGACATGCTTTAAATGTGGCATTCAATTTCATACCTCAAAAATATAGTCTTTAAACCTACATGCTTTTGGAAGTTCCTGAAAAGACAACTCAAGTTTATTCCATACATAGCATTCAATGAGATATTAGATGGCGACGCCTTTGAAAGGAAAGATAAGTCCATCATGTCGCATGGTCACTGAAACTTGGAACCTCAAAACCAAAGTCTAAAGTTTCAATGTTTTCAAAACCTCCAACCCACCAACTAAATCCACACACCATAACTCAAAGGTTACATATGCATGAGCTTAACTTACCCAACAAATTGAACCAAGTTGGGGAACCAGGTAGTTATGAAAATTTAGAACTCTATAACAATGTGACATGTCACATGGTTATAAAACTCAGAGGCCTAGCAACTAAACTTGCTTTGCTCCCTTATTTTGAGTCTGCAACCATACATAAAATGTTCATTGAATAGTTAAGTAATTTATGATATAAATAATAAACATGCGTTTTAATGTTTTTTAAAAATTTTAACCATTAGTGCACTCGGATTATCAAGGCCTTTATAAAATGAATTGCAATGTCATGTTAATAGCACAACCATTAATAACAGAGTAACACTTAATAGTGGAAAGGACTTAATAAAAGGAATTACAATGTCAAATTAATAGCACAACCATTTTCTTTATTACACTTGAATTACAATGTCACATTATTACACAGTACAAATAAAAATGTAAGTGCAAGTGCCAAGCTTTTGTTGGATCACTGAAAACATAAATGTAATACATGTGTATTGATTTATGTTTTACTTTTAAATCTGCATGCAAATTTTTTTTTTTGCTAGGTAAAACACTGCTAGGGGCAACACCCTATATTGATTATCAAAAAAGGATTACATGAGTTTCTATTTTTCAAAAAACCACCTTGAAGGACTTTTTGGTCAAGTGACCTTCCTTAATTAGCTAGCCCACCTAGATTTTTATGCATTACATAATTCATTACAAAATTGTCCTAAATTTTAGTGCAGGCACTCCAAGACTTGGGATTGACTCAATTACCCTATTACTGTAACTATTGCTATTCAACAAAAAAAATCTGAAATCATACCCAACTAGACTTTATCATTCATCATCATCCTCTTACTCTATGTGTTTCAGGTATGCCTTGCAATTTGCAATCATCGGGTAGTCTGCTCCACATTTTTGGTGCGCTGGACTTTTGACTTTTTCCTCTGGGTCACTGGGATCATTCACAAGCCAATATTCCCCATCTCTAAGGTCCCAATCATCATCATCATCTGCTACAATTTCCTCTGCCAAACCTTCATCCTCCACGTATCTCATTACCCACCCATGCGAAAGATTGGTCGTCAGCTTTGCTGCCTTGAGGAGAAAGAAAATGCTATGGTCCCTTTCAACCCACAATTTTTCAAATCCTTCTGGGACAATGGTTCGTACCAAAGGAAACTTCATTACCTCTCTCCCTCTCATCCACATCATGTAGTAGTTCTATGGCATGGGGATTTTCCTATTCTCATCCACATTATCTAGCACCACGTCAATGTTGCCCAACCATGCGTGCATGAAGACCATTTGGGTAAATTTTTTGCTTATCTCTTTCAAGACTCCCATATGAAAAAGGACTGCTAAGAACATTGCTAGAATCTCTATATTTTTCTTGGCTCTATGATAAGCCTTCAGAAATTCTGGCCCAATCACTTGCTTGGTTGCCTAGAGAATGAGTGGATAGGTCGAATTCATCAGCCCTTGCAGTCACTTATTGGTTATTTCCCCTTTGAAGGAAAGTTGTTGCTTCTCCGTGTCTAATGCAAGTGGTGTTTCCATTTTACTCCTTGCCCACAACTCACCTTTCTTCAATTTTCTACCACTACTTCAAAATTTTCAAATGCAATGTGATAAATGGCTACTTACTCCACCTTTGCATGAAATTATTTCATAAATAGATAATACTAAATTTCTCAAAGGAAGAAAAAAATGATGGAAACTTTATTTTTTCATTTTAATTGCTTTATGTTTTACTTTTAAATCTACATGCAATTATTTCATAAATAGATAATAAATTATGGGCCATTAGTGCCGGTACCAACCTGATTTGCGCAAACCAAAACACCAACTTAGTCAATTCGTGTATCTTAAGCCTTACATGTACAATTAAAAATTAAAATGTTCAATTTGATTGGCATTTGGCTACATGGAAATTGTACCTCAATTTGACAAGTTGTCAAAATCCCCAGACTCCAGTCAACATTATCAGTGCCACTCAAATGATATGAAATCATTACAAATACTATTTCATTAAAGCTATGAGCTATCCAATCAATCTCTTCAGATGTTCAAAACTAAAAGATTGAGAATTTCAATTAAACAAAATGTAATACATAGAGGCATTGAAAAGAGAGCAATGAGCCTTGATCTCGCCACGTGTCTGCATCTAACAGTTCTAGTGTTATACGAAAGGTTTCAATTCATAAGTCTACTACTTTAGAGATTTACTTCTGGAATGCAACTCCAACTATCCATCAAAAAATCATCAAATGGTCATGGTTATATTGATTTTCCTAAACATCCTTTGGGTAAAAATTTCTTAAGTTTTTAAGCCTTGGTCCTACATTCTTCCTAGGCGGTCCCTCTTTAAAAAAAAAATTATGCACATGCATATTTCTGCCACATAAGTTCTTATATCGCTCATTACCAAAATCCAACCCATCGGGTTCATTACCATGGTGATGAGCCTTGATCTTCCCACGTGTTCACATCCAATGGTTCTAGTGTAATTCTGGAGGTTTCAATTCACAAATTTATTGTTTGAGAGATATACTTTTGAAATGCAACTATATCCGTCCATCAAAAATTCATCAAATGGTAGTGGTCCATAATGTCGCGTGGTCACTGAAACTTGGAACCTTAGAACCAAAGTATGAAGTTTCCAAGTTTTCAAAACTTTCAACCCATTGACTACATAGATGACCAAGAAAGACTTGCAACTAAGGTTAGGAAGAACACCAAAACCTTGACTTTGGTGAATTAAGATAGGAAAGGCGGTAAGGACAGTGCATTTATGAAGTGAAGATCATGGGAAGATTTTAGCAAGTGGACATGACTGGAGGATCAATGGGTAATTAAGATTGGCATTTGTGGAGTTTGGAAAATTATTACCTCTCGGCTAGGCTTGGAATTTGATGGCCACCCCTACCTTTCATATGAAAATTTCGTGACAGTTTTATTCATTTAAATTCCTGCCACTTTACGTTTTATGAATAAATTGAACTATCAAAAAAGTATTTAATTTATATAAAATCTTTTATATTAAAATATTATCGATTTTATTAATCATACATATTAAATAAATGCTATAAAATAAATGTTGAATTTTTTTTATAGTTTAATCCTTAAATTCATCTATCTAAAAACATAAATTATTTGTAAAAGGAAAATAAAATTTCAACATGCTCACCAATAAAACCAAATGTTGTATTATCTTGAAAAAACTCAAAGTTGAGAATCACTGTAAACAAAATGCTATAAAATAATGCTTTTGAATAAGTTATATATATTAATATAAAGTGAAATTAGAAAGCATTATTCCAATTCTAAACTAATTTATATTTTAATCATAAACATTATTATATACTTTAGATTTTATCTTCATCCATCAACTACCAAAAATTATTCCAATTTTCAACTAATGCTATAAAATATACTTTAGAAAGAATTATTCCAATTCCAAACTAATGCTATAAAATCTACTTTAGATTTATGTTCATCCATCAACTACCAAAAAAGTTGATTAACCAGAACAGTTTCCATTTCCAACATATCAAATTATCCCTAATCATACTCGCCTGAAGTCTACCCTTCCAACCATTGTTCGTAGCCCAAGGTGTTTTACAATTACAATGCAAATCTAGGCATAACCCCCAAAAAACAAAATCATAGACAAGATTTAGTATAGTAATTTTTTTTTTTTTAAACTTGTGCTACTCAGACACCTTCGATGAATTACCCATTTCTAATGACTCTATCTCCATTAACGGATTCATCTTCTTCCTCGGATGCAGACCCTTCTTTTCATGCATCTCTACTGTAGCAATGTCTTTGAGATTCTCTATGACCTCCTCGACCTCCATTAGCTCGACACAAATTTTGAGTGCTTGCCACTTGAACTCCACACCTTCTCACCATAGAGCTTTGGTGTGTCCTTTTGGCCACTTGATAAAGAGATGATTTAAATCCATGAGCTCTAGGCCTCCACCATCCATGCCTTCAACCTTAACAAGCCTCACTCTTGGTATCACCCATTGTAGAATGCCTTCCATATCTTCTAAAAAATCTTTGTGAACCAGAGTTTTCATGACTTTCCTCACTACATCCACTGGCTTTCCTAAGTTCAGACCCCAAGCCATGACCAATTAATAAATATCCATATTGGTCCTATATTTATGCTTTAATTTTTCAAAACCATTAGCCAAAATAAATTGAACTGCTTGCACCACCTACACATCCTTGAAGAGAAATAAACCCCCCCACCGCTTCATAGACACTTTTCCAACAAAAGGGTCCAACTTCCTTCGCGATGTTAATATGAAACTGGCTTCCAGACAACCACCCACCACCGACTGATTACATGAGATGTGTGTCTTTAATACATCTCAATTTGCTAGCCATCTCCATTAATGTCGATTCTGAAACGTACATCCAACACCAACAAAAAACTTTCATAAATGCTTCACTTTTTATGGAAACTTCCACACCTCCTTCGCTTACTAAACAATGTTTAATTCACCCATGTTTTTTTCTTAATCATTTGAAAATAGGTTTAATTCACTAATGAATTTTATTTTTTAGTTTGAAAAAAAGTTTTAATCGCCAACAAAATTATTTTTTCTAGTTTGAAAACATGTTTAATTTTCCAATCAAAATATTTTATTGGTTTGAAAATAAATTTTAATCAGCAATGGAAATTTTTTATTTTTTATTTTTTAAATTTCATTTTGCTAGGATTTTCCACAGACTTCTAATGATTAGAAAAGATTCACCAATGGACATTATTTTTTTTCATGAAAAACAAAAAGATTCACCAGTAAAATTAATATTTTTATCGGGAAGTATACAAGATTTTCCAAGATTTTACACCTTCGTCGAGGAGGGGTTTCTTAAAGTTTTCCCTACTTTACACTGCATGCATTTGATGCTTTTTTATCAGCTAAAAACTTGTCACCACTGGTAAATGGATTGGAGATATAAAAAAAATAAGAGAGGGTATTGTAGAGGGACCCTACATTATCATGTACCTTTAGAAAAAATGTTTCTAAGTCCCATGATTTTTGAGTAACATCCCATCAAAGTTTGTTGGCCTTTTGCATTTAGGTCTCTTAAGAGAAAACATCGGTACAATGTAGCTCAGAAGGTTTCGACATGCTAGGGTACAAAACAGGACCTTTCCTAGCACAAACCTACCCACTCGGATGTGTTGGAATTGTTTTTTTGGTTGCATGATGAACATAATAAGAATTACACCACCTTGCAACTTTACAATACATGCGTTTGACACTTTTTCCATCAACTGAAAACTTGTCACCATGGAAAATGGATTGGAGGTATGAAAAATTGAGAGACATTATTGTAGAGGGATCCTACATGATCTTGCAATTAAAAAAAATATTTCTAAGTAGCACACTTTCTGAGTAACAACTTGTCAAAGTTTGCTACCCTTTCACACTTTGGTCTCTTAAGAGAAATCACCGATGCAATGTAGCCCGAGAGGTTTTGGAATGTTGTGGTATAAAATATGACCTTTCATAGCCTAAACCTACCAACCTAGACATATTGGAACTATTGGTTTGGTTGCATATTGAACAAAATGAAAATTACACCACCTTGCAACTTTACACTCCATGCATTTGACTCTTTTTCGATCAACTAAAAACTTGTCACCATAGGAAAATGGACTGGAGGTATGAAAAACTAAGAGAGGTTATTATAGAGGGATTTTATGAAATCTTGTACCTTCATAAAAAATGTCTCTAAGTGCCATGGCTTCTGATTAATAGTGTGTCAAAGTTTGTTGCCCTTTTGCACTTTGGTCTCTTAAGGGAAATTATCAGTGCAATGTAGCCTAGAATGTTTTGACATTATGGGGTGAAAAAAAAAGACATTTTATAGGATAAATATACCCACCTAGATATGTTGGAACTATTGGTTTGGTTGCACGATGAATAGAATGAATATTACACCACCTTGCAACTTTACATTGCATGTATTTGGTGTTTTTTTCCATCAAATGAAAACTTATCACCATGGCCAAATGGTTTGAATATATGAAGACCTGAGAGAGGTTATTTTATAGGTACCCTATGTGATCCTATACCTTTAGATGGAATGTTTCTAGATCCTATACCTTTAGATGGAATGTTTCTAAGTTCCATAGTTTCTAGGTAATAGTATGTCAAAGTTTTTTTCCCTTTCTCACTTTGGTACATCTCAAGGGAAATCATTGATGCAATGTAGCCTGGAATGTTTTGACATGCTAGGGTGAAAAATAATACCTTGTCTAGCATAAACCTACCTATCTAGACACATTGGAATTTTTGGTTTTGTTGCACAATGAACATAATGAAATTACACCACCTTGCAACTTTACATTGCACGTACTTGACACTTTTATCTAATGAAAACTTATCACAATGAGAAAATGGATTGGAGATATAAAAACCAAGAGAGGTTACTATAGAGGGACCCTATGTGATCTTGTACCTTTAGAAAAAATGTTTCTAAGTGCCATGGTTTTCGAGAAATAGCTTGTAAAATTTTTCTACCCTTTCACACTTTGGTCTCTTAAAGGAAATCACCAGTGCAATGTAGCCTAGAACATTCTGGCATGTTGGGGTATGAAACATGATCTTTCCTAGTGTAAAACTACCCATTCAAATGTGTTGGAATTGTCGTTTTGGTCGCACAATGAATAAAACAAAATTTACACCACCTTGAAACTTTACATTGCATGCATCTAACACTTTTTCCATCAACTAAAAATTTTTCACCATAGGAAGAAAGATTGGAGATATGAAAATTTGAGAGGTTATTTTAGAGGGACCCTACATGATCCTTTACCTTCAGAAAAAATGTTTCTAAGTGCCACAGTTTCTGAGTAACAGTTCATCAAATTTTGTTTCCCTTTCACACTTTGGTCTCCTAAGGGAAATCGTTGATGCAATGTACACCAAAATGTTTTGACTTGCTAGGGTGTGAAATAGGACCTTTCCTAGTGTAAAAAATACCCATCTAGACATGTTGGAACTATTGGTTTGGTCACACAATGAATAGAACAAAATATACACCACCTTGCAACTTTACACTGCATGCACAAAGGCATCTTAAGGGGCAACAAAAAGGGGTCTATCATTACACAAGTTAGAGAACATAGTCATTCCAAATTGCTAGGTGCTACTATTGTTGATAAAATTGGCTATAACCTAAATATGAACTTTACAATTGATATTGAATAAACAAAAGCACATGATAATTCTATCTTAGAGCAGAATCTTAAAAATATCAAGAATAAAATGAAGACAAAATAATATGGCTATTGCAAATGATTCATATTTTTCAAAATATGTGAATGTTGACATGGATGTACATCAATCTTGCAAGATAAGAGTCTATCATTTTAACCCTTCCATTTTGTTTTCCAAACTAAATTGTGTGAAGAGTTTCAATAGGGATGTTGACAGTTCAATTTGGTCTCATTTTGAATTGATACTGAAACATAACAAAAGACAGTGAATGTAATTTTTATCACATCAAAGTCCACTATGTACCATTTTGAATAGACCTACCATAAATATGCATATAATCTACCCAATATTCACTATATATCTGTAAAAATGCAGCAACAAGAAAATGAGAAACTTTAAGTTAAAGAGGGGTAGTAAGTCCTTCCTATGCCTATATGATATTTGGAACCAAAACATAAGTAAATTTGAAATGTGATAGTGAAAGGTCTAACTATCAACTATAATACACTAATATCAAAAGAAATATCGAAAACATAGAAACACAAATAGTTTTATATTTTATTCATGATTATTATAAAAAATGAAACACATGGATTGTGTTAAATCTATGAAAAAATGCCTCAAAGAAAGTGATCAATAACATGACTTTACAAATTCAAACATGTACATACAAATTAATCCAATGAATCATCTAGGTCTGCTCTACTCTTTATTGTGTCAAGTATTGCGTCATGGTCAAACTCACACACCTTTCACAAGGGTAAGTGCAAAAAGACATGGGGCTAAAAAGGGGTCTTAAGTGGCTACATTTTCTGAAATCAGGAAATATTGACCTTAGATGTGAAATTGAGGATAATTACACTTAAAACTTTGAGATGCAACAAAAAAAGGATCATAGTGCTATGAGTATACTTCCTAAACTACTATTTGTTTTTGAAAATGGTAGAGATTAAGGGGTTCAAAAGAGATGGCCACAAAAATTGGTGCTAATTTTATCAAAAAAACATAACATAGCAACTTTTGTGGCTCCCTCAAAAGGTTATATAGTCTTTAGTATTTTTAAAATCACTTCGGTAAGAAATTAGCTAACAGTATGTAGTTTATGCCTGATTTTTTTGTCAATTTTTTTAATGAATATTTATTTTTTTACTAATTTTCAATGTGGACACTTGTTGAAACAATTTTTTTTGTTGTGCTACCCCTATAAATTTTGAAAACTAATTAAAAATCATTTTTTTAATATGTGTAAAATGGAGTCTAGTTTCTAAAAATGTAATTTATTTAAAATTTTGATGAATGATTAATTTATAATGAAAAAAAACACAAACACTGATTTTTTCCAAAAATTGACACACAAACCAAATAAATTATAGATCAAAGGCTTAACATTGTCAAAATGTGAAAAAAAATTACATCGTTAGATAGCTAAGAGAGAGCCTAACTGGTGTAGGGGCACTAAGTCTAATTTTTACAAAATTTGGTCAAATGAGGTCTTTTGATAGGTTTTAAGGTATTTTAGTCTTTTTTGTGCAAATAAGGTCATAATAGACCATTGATGATGTCTTAAGTCACTTGGGGGTTCATTTTTGTAAATGTTGCAATTTATGCGAATGTTGTCAAAAGTAAAGCTGTAAAATTGTAAGAAAATGCAAAATTAAGGAAGGCCAACGGTCATGGGGCTCAAAAGTTAGTTGGAGTCAATTTTCTAGTTGGTTTTTGGTTTTTAAAGGTTTAAATACAATATTTATGGTCAAAGACAAAGGTTGGGTAGTCATTTTTGTGAAAACAAGCAATAAGAACTCCTCTTGTCTATGTTTTTGTTTTGAAAATCTATTGCTCCATTTATTTTTATGGATTTGTACTAAGGATTTTTTATTAAAGGTGATGTGAATTTTTTAGGTACATGAATTAAGATCATTTTGGCTTTGGAGTGACTGAATTTCATTAAGTATTGAAGTTTTTACAGTCATTTTACTGTAGGCGGCTAAGTTTAGATTTTGAAGTTTTGAGAGTATTCAAAATGCTATAAAGACCCATTCCATCGTTAGTTTTCCCTGTAACATGAGGGAATGGGTGATTTAGGTTACTTTTAAATGTTGGAGTAGGGTGGAGAGTTTGAATGACTTTTGAGTGTTGTCCTAGGGGATTTTTATGAGTTTTTAGTTCAAAGTTGATGGTTATAAGTTGGAGTTTGGTGAAATTGAAATGCTTAAGGTTGGAAGAAGGTTTAGATAGTGTGTGAAGACCTATTATAAGTTTTTTGAAGCATTGGAAATGTGGTTTTAGGTTTGGAACAATTATTTCCAATAAACCCTCAAGTTTTCAAGCAAGAAGTAGGCCTAGAGAAAGGGTTTGATGCTTTTGTGAGTTTAGGGTTGTTTCCTCTGATAAGAGTCAGAGAATCTGAAGTTTTTTAGCATATTAAAGGACTATCCAAATATATTTTGGTTTGGTAAAAGGTTTGGAGAGGTGTTCCTTTGTAAAAGCGGCCTATTTGGGACTTGGGGCAGTGTACCAATCATTTGTTGAAGAGGATGTTCCAAAACAACCATATGAAAAATTTAGGTATGTTGAAATATGTCCAAATGGGTGTCTAAAAAGGTGAATTTTTTGTTGGTTTAATATGTTTTGTGGAAGGTATGCTCAAATTTCATTGTTTGCAGTATTACAAGACAAGAATGGTGGAATTGTGAAAATGTTCCAAGATATAAGTTTTTTGATTGAAAGGTTGATTAATTTTTCTTGAATTTTGTTTGTAAGAAGGTTTCCTCCCTAATATACATCAAGTGGTATTAGATCATTTGAGGATGAAAATTTATAGTTTGAAGTGTGAAAGGTGAGAATTTGAAAAGTCAAAATGCCTCCAAAGGGTAGTGGAGTTCTTGCAAGGGAGATTAATATGTTGAAAGAGTCACAAGAAGCCATCTTAGCTAGATTTTCAACAATGGAGAAAGAGAAAAGAAGAAGAAAGGCCACTAAAGAGGAAATTGACCAAGAAGAAGAGGAAGAGGGTGAGCAAGGACACCCTCCAAGTGGAAGAACCCAAGATGTTGATTGGGATCATGATGAGAGAAGGATGATAACAATGCTAAATTATATAAAAGGAGATGCTTCTAATGTGAAAGTTGATGTGCCAGTGTATAATAGAAAACTAGATGCTAAAGAGGTATTAGACGAGATAGATGCATTGGATAATTTCTTTGAGTTTATGGAGGTTATTGACGATGAGAAAGTGAAATTTACTAAGAATAAGTTGAAGGGTCCTGCATTGACATGGTGGAATTATATTCAAGAGGAATGAGTGAAGAAAGGAAAGAAAAAAATAGTTCATGGGATAGGATGGTGTAAAAGGTGAAAGCACAATTTTTTCCAAGTAATAATGCAATTCAAACTTTTAAGAAGTTGCAAATCTTGAAGTAGAAGGAGAAGGATGTTATGGCATATATTAAGAAGTTTCACAAGCTAAGTATAAAGTCTAGTCATATTGAGGTTGAGAATGAAAAGATTGCAAGGTATATGTGTGGGTTGATGTATCAAATCCAAGATGAATTGAGTTTGGAAATGCCTAAGACAGTGGATGAATGTTTTCAATTAGCTGCTAAGGAAGAGGAGAAACTGAAAAGAAGATAAGAAAGAAAAGGAAGAGGCATAGGTAATATTAGTAGAGGAAGGGGATCAAGGTAGACTTTTTAAGACCAAGAAGAAGAAAGCAAAGGCAAAGAGAAAGTTGCTGATCAAAGAGGTGGATTTAGAGGTTTCAAAAGTAGATTTGGTGGAGGTAGAAGTTCAAACACATTTTCAAGTAGGTGCTATCATTATAATTAGTTTAACCATCCAACATTTAAGTGTCCTAAAAAACAAGGTTCTACATTTAAGCGGTGGAGAAAAAAGAGTGCAATTGGTACAAGAAGATGATTGTGAAAGTGTTCATGCTCCTAATCACCTTGATGTTCCTAAAGTTGGGGAGTCATTGATGGTCAGAAGACAATTACTGAAGGCATCCAAGGAGGACGAGACAACTCAAAGGACACTATTCATGACCACATGCAAATGCAAAGGAAAGGTATGCAAGGTAGTGATAGATTCTAGTTCTATTGATAACATGGTGCCAAATGAAATGGTAGATAGACTAAAATTAGAAAAAGTACCTCATGAAACACCATATAAAGTATCTTGGGTAAATGATAATCAATCTATATTGGTGAATGAACAAGCTTTTTTCAAGTTTAGTATTGGTGGATATAGAGATAAGATACTTTGTGATGTTTTACAAATGTATTGTTTTCGTTTACTACTTGGAAGGCCATGGAAGTTTGATAGGAATGCATTATATGATGGAAGAGATAATATTTACACCATTGAAAAGGATGGAAAAACCTTCATTTTAACACCATTGTAGCAAGATATCAAGCAGCACACCATAGTAGCAAAATTAATCATGATAGGAAAGGTGTTTGTAAAAGGAGAGGAATAAAAGAAGTTAGAGTTTGTATCCACTTCAAGGCTTGAAAGTGTCAAGGAAAAAAATGTAAGAAATGTTACAATGTTGAAGAGGAAAGAAGATGCTAGTTTGGTATCAAAGACCATTCAAGAGAAGGTCAAGGATGAATTGATTATGAAAGTGCAAGATGGGATGGAAAAGTATGATAAGATCATGGTAGGGACAATATTTTTCCCTTTGGTTTCAAAGAATGTTAAAGGGAAGTCTAATGCTATTAGTACATATGTGCGTAAGTTTGATTAGACATAGGTTTTAAGGGCAGTGAATCTGATGACATAGATAAGAGGAAAAGATGAAGTGAGTGGAAGTGAAGTGAAAAAACATGTGGGTAAGTTCAAGAAAGCAACAAAGATAAGGAAGAAAATGGTTTATGGTATAGGTGGTAAAGGTCAGTATGCAGATGTTAAAGCAAGTTCAACCTTAGTTTCAGTTAAGGGAAAGATAAGAGGACATTTTATAGGGAAAATTGTGAAGGTGGAGCATTATCAAGTTTGTAACAAGTTCAAGAGTGCAATGCATGATTAAAATCTGCAATATCTGATCCAATGGAAAGGATTTCCTAGTGGAGGAGCATTTGAAGACCAAAGAGATGATGTGAAGAAGCATGATTTTATGCCACTTAGTTTTTAGGCCGGGTGTATGGTGTAGGGGCACTAAGTCTAATTTTTCCAAATTTGGTCAAATAAGGTCTTATAATAGGTTTTAAGTTATTTTAGTCTTTTGAAGTGCAAATAAATTCATAATAGACCATTGATGATGTCTTAATTCATTTAGGGGCTTATTTTTGTAAATGTTGTCAAATGTAAAGTTGTAAAATTGCAAGAAAATGCAAAATCAAGGAAGGCCAATGGTCATGGGGCTCAAAATTTAGTTGGAGTAATTTTTCTAGTTGGTTTTTGGCTGTAAAAGGTTTAAATACAATATGTATGTTAGAAGACAAAGGATGGGTGATCATTTTTTGTGAAAACAAGCAATAAGAACTCCTCTTTTCTATGTTTTTTTTTGAAAATATATTGCTCCATTGATTTGTATGACTCTAAACTAAGTATTTTTTATTAAAACAATTGTGAATTGGTTAGGGACATGACTTAAGATCATTTTGGCTTTGGAGTGACTGAATTTCATTAAGTTTTGAAGTTTTTGCAGTCATTTTACTATAGGCAGCTAATTTCAGATTTTGAAGTTTTGAGAGTATTCAAAATGCTATAAACACCCATTCCACCATTATTTTTCCCTATAAATTGGTGGAATGGGTGTTTTAGGGTAGGTTTTAGGAGTAGGGTGGAGAGTTTGAATGATTTTTGAGTGCCGCCCTAGGGGATTTTTATGAGTTTTTGGTTCAAAGTTGATGGTTATAAGTTTGAGTTTGGTGAAATTGAAATGATAAAGGTTGGGAGAAGGTTTATATAGTGTTTTTAGACATATTATAAGGTGTTAAGGTGGTTTTATGTTTGGAACAATTATTTCCAATAAACCCTCACGTTTTCAAGCAAGAAGTAGGCCTAAAGCAAGGGTTTGATGCTTTTATGAGTTTAGGGTTGTTTCCCCTAATAAGAGTTGGAGAATCTAAAGTTTTGAAGTGTATTAAAGGACTGTCCAAAGAGATTTGGGTTTGGTAAATTTTTTGGAGAGGTGTTCCTTTGTAAAAGTGGCTTATTTGGGCCTTGGGGCAACATACCAGTCATTTGTTCAAGAGGATGTTCCAAAAAACCATATGAAAAATTCAGGTATGTTGAAATATGTCCAAATGGGTATCTAAAAAGGTGAATTTTTGTTGGTTTGAGATGTATTGTGGAAGGTATGATCAGATTTTATTGTTTACACTACTACAAGACAAGAATGGTGGAATTGAGAAAATGTGCCAAGATAGAGTTTTTCTGATTGGAAGGTTGATTAATTTTTCTTGAATTGTGTTTGTAAGAAGGTTGCCTCCCTACTCTGCATCACTAACATTACCCAAGTTTTTTATTTGTTTTACCTTGAAACATGTGCAAACCCGATGCTTAGCATGAACATGATTATGTGAAATATTGTAGAATTTTAAAAAACACATCTTTGGACATTAGGAAAAAACTCCAAGCCTTTGGGTTGGTATTCCAAAGAAAATACCAAGCCTAAGGCTTTGAGATTACCAAATCAAGTAATAGCATGAGCGCGTTATAACATGCTCGTGTTATTTCATAGTTTTGACATTCTTTTTGTGTTTGTTCCCAAGACTTTCCTAGCAAGACATAAGTGAGTGCATTATAACACGCTCGTGTTATGTATTACTTTGTGTTAAATTCTAGTCTATTAAATGTATGTATATATATTTGTATCTTTGTATGTATGTATGCTTGTATGACATGTATGTATGTATGTATGTATGTATGTAAGATTGTATGTACATATGTATGTATGCTTGTATGCATGTAAGATTGTATGCACATATGTATGTATGCTTGTATGTATGTAAGTATGTAAGTATACATGTATATATGTATGCATGTGTGTATGTATGCTTATATGTATGTATGTATGTATGTATGTCTTTAGATGTAGGGATAATTTTAAGAGAGAGAGATTTTTCTAGGTAGGGATGGAGGGAGAGAGGGAGGGAGAGACTAGAGAGAGATAGGTAGAGAGGTAGTGAGAGAGAGACCTAAGAGAGGGAGAGGGGGTGGAAGGGAGATACCTAGGAGAGATGGAGTGGGAGAGAAGGGGTTGGAGTGAGAGGGACTTATCTAGGTAGGGTGGGAGGGATATAGGGAGAGAGAGAGAGGGGGG
>VDFB02000008.1:65791345-65815901 GCA_007258455.2 Sequoia sempervirens | reverse complement strand
CCCTGGGAGAGGGAGAGTGGGTGGGAGGGAGAGACTTGATAGAGAGGGATATAGAGTTTAGGGTTTAGGGTTTAAGGGTCAATGTATCAAAGGTGTTTGCAGTATAGGGTTTATGGATTAGGGTTTAAGGAATAGTGTCCAAGGTTGAGGGTTTAGAGTTAAGTGAGAGACCTAGATGTATAAGTGGGGATGGATGACTAAAGATAGAGAGGGAGAGAGAAGAAACCTATAGAAAATCAACATTTCTTGGACCCACTAGCATGCTGATTTAGTGAAATTGGAAAGGTAGTGGGTTGTTTGAAAAAATGGGTTCAAGAATTACATCACCATGAGACCCCATTTCTTGGACCCATTTTTTCAAATAGCCCACTACCTTGCCAATTTCATTGAATTTGAAAGCTAGTGGGCCTTGCCAATTTCACCCACTAGCTTTCCAATTCGGTGAACTTGACAAGGAAGATGATGTACATCACTGTGATACCCCATTTCTTGGACCCATTTTTTCAAACAACCCACTACCTTGCCAATTTCACCATGATGTATCAAATTTCTTCTAGTGTTGACCAAGCTATGTGCCTTTCACATGTACATTTTACTTATGTCAATGCTCTACTTCTTACTCTCTTTAACTTGAACTCTTTATTATGATATTTACTTATTCTTCCATTCTATCATGTTGAAGAAGTGGAGAGCTACAAACATTATAGATAAGAAATATTGTATGAATTTTTTCATGCTTTGTTAGCTTAAAAATGTGATTTTTTATGTATTCATTCTTATTTGTTTGTGTCTAATCATATAATGATCTAATTGTTGATTCATGCCTCATTTTGTATGATTTCATGTTGTTTCAAATAAAAGGTGCAATAGGTACATTAGACTATGTTGATTGAGGTGTAGGGGTTCGTATTTCATTCAATCATGATAGTTGAGTTTGTGGTTTGGTAAGTATTTTTTGTGTGTTTTCATTCACAGTACATTGGTAATAGTATTAGGTGTGTCATTGTATTATGTCATGAGCTTATTAATGTTTCTTGTGGTCATATTGAGCTTAGTTTCAAATCCTTTGAATCCATGTTAATGAATTATGTATGTGATTCTTGTTTGAAAACTTCTTTGTTAATGAATTTTGTATGTGATTCTTGTTTGAAAACACCCAATATATAATTTGTGTATTGAGCTTGTGACACAAGGTACCCGCCCTTGGATTATATGCATAAGTACAAGTATAAAATATTCCTACTTTTATCGTTTCCTATTGATATATCCTATTGAGAGCCAACCTTGGGCATAGTGACATATGGATATGTTGAGTTAGGTAGATATGAGGAAAGCTTGTGAAGCTATGGTGACATGTTCATTGACTAGGAGAAATCCTACTAACCATACATTTCTACATAAGATTACCTCTAACTTTTCCTTACTAAATGGACCCTTGAGTGATCCATAGCGCTAGCCTATATTATATTGTTCATCCTCATAAGTATTATTAGTATCTTTGACTTCAATTACTTTTTATGAATTATGCATGATCACAATCATTAAGGGGGCATAAATCTCATGATAGACATGAGATTTTAAGAACAAGAGTTATAAGGGCATCCTTGAAGGTGTTTGAAGACAATCATTAATGGTAGATTGTAGAAAAGGTTGCAAACCTTAGTTAAGGGAGTGAAATTACAAGAGGATAGTCATAGAAATGATAGTCAATAGAAGGAAGCAAGGACACTTCATAGTAAAATAATATAAGTTCTAATATACTTAGTAAGGGGTAGTCTTTTATCTAGTGAATAGAGAAAATAATTAATTTTAAGACCTCAAGAGTCACGACTTTGAGGCATTTTGTCAACCATACAAATAAATGCAAGAAATTTTTTTTTAATGAAGAGTTGTAATAGATTTACAAATCGTGAACAATAAAAAGAAAAGGAAATTTTTTTAATGGATAGAAAGTCTTTGTGTTTGTTTAACATTATTAAGCATTCCTTTTAGTTATTTTTTCATTATCATGCTTGTGCAAAGTGGTATGTGATCTATAAAGAGAATTTCATTTCCTAAATCACCAAAACAATGCAAATATTAGTCATTGTATAAGTCTTACCACTGTACAAATTTAGGAGGTATCATTTTTTATAATTTAGAGGCAATACATGCAATGCGTATATTAGAATTGGAATCCAAGGATATTCAAGTTCAAAGGCATGCATGCTAGTGGTTGTTGTTGAATTAAAAGAAGATGTTGCTCTCTGATATTCAAGTTCAAAGGTATTTTTTCAAGGTTGATGTAGGTTTGCATGTGATATCAAACATCCTTAGGATTCTTGTAGGTTATGAGTCTGTATCCCTTTATGCCAAATCAATCTAGGCTATATTCAATGGGCTCGATCCCTTAAGAGTCTAAAGTGAAAAAAGAATGCAATCTTTAATGAGGCATTACTTGGGAATCATGAAATTTAAAAACTCCCCATTGAGGTTATGAGATCATGTTGGGACCCTCTACAATAATCTCTCTCAGTTTTTAATATCTTGAGGGAATTTTCCTGTGGTGACGACTTTTTAGTTTAGAAAAAAGTTGTCAAATACAAACAGTGTATTTTACAACTCATGTGACCAAATAGACTATTCCAACACATCCAAATGGGTACATTTATGCTAGGCATGGTCCTCTTTCGCATCCAAACACATTGAATCACTTTGAGTTATGTTCAACCGACTTGATCCCTTAAAATTCCAAAGTGCAAAATGATTGCAATCTTTGACGAGCTATTAATCAAAAATCGTGATGCTTAAAAACTCTTCATCTAAGGCTAGGAGATCACGTTGGAACCCTCTACAAAAATATCTCTTGGTTTTTTCCATCTTAGAGGTGTTTTTATGTGGTGATGATTTTTTAGTTGAGAAAAAAGTTGTCAAATGCAAGTAGTGTAAAGTTAAAAAGTGGTGCAACTTTTTTTTTGCAAGTCGTACAACCAAAAAAAATATTCCAACATGTTTGTATGGGTAAGTTTATGCCAGGAATAGTCCTCTTTCACACTCAAACACACTGAATCACTCTAAGCTACGTTCAATCGACTGAATCCATTAAGATTCCAAAGTGCAAAATGGTTTCAATATTTGACATGTTATTACTCAGAAACCGTGATGGTTATAAACTATCCAACTAAGGCTATGAGATTGTGTTAGGACCTTATACAATAACTTCTATTTTTTTCTATCTTGGAGGAATTTTCCCATGGCGGTGACTTTCAGTTGAGGAAAAAGTTGTCAAATGCAAGCAGTGTAAAGTTGCAAAGTGGTGCAACTTTTTTTCTACAACTTGAACAACCAAACCGATTGTTCCAATATGTTTGGATGTTTAGGTTTACACTAGACATAGTCCTCTTTCACACCAAAACATGCTGAATCACTTCGAGCTATGTTCAACTGACTCGATCCCTTAAGAATCCAAAGTGTAAAATGGTTGCAATATTTGATGAGCTATTACTCAGAAGTAACGCTTAAAAAATCCCTTCTTGAGGCTACATGATCATGTTGGGACTCTCTACAATAAAATCTCTTATTTTTTGCTATCTCAAATGTGTTTTCCCGTGGTGAAATTTTTTTAGTTGAGGACAAAGTTGTCATATTCAAGTAGTGTAAAGTTACAAAGTGGTGCAAAATTCATTTTGCAACTTGTACGACCAAACTAACTATTCCAACATGTCTAGATGGGTATTTTTACACTATGCATGGTCCTATTTTGCAACCAAACACATGAATCACTCCGAGCTACATTCAATTAGCTTGATCCCTTAAAAGCCCAAAGTGCAAAATGACTACAATATTTCACAGACTATTACTTGGAAACCATGATACTTAGAAACTCTCTGTCTGATGTTATAGGATCATGTTAGTACCATTTACAATAAAATATCTTTTTTTTTTCTATCTCAAAGGAATTTTCCCATGGCAATGACTTTTCAATTGAGGAAAAATTTGTCAAATGCAAGTAGTGTAAAGTTGCAAAGTCGTGCAACTTTTATTCTGCAACTCGTATGACCAAACCAACTATTCCAACACATTTGTATGGGTACATTTATGCTAGGAATGACCCTATTTCATACCAAAACATGTTGAATCACTCTGACCTATGTTCAACTAGCTTGATCCCTTAAGCGTCTAAAGTGAAAAATGGCTACAATCTTTTCAATATGCTATTACTTGGAAATTGTGATGCTTAAAATATTATTGTCTAAGGATATGAGATCGTGTTGGGACCCTCTACAATAATATCTCTCTAATTTTTCTATCTTAGAGGTGTTTGCCCATGGTGACGACTTTTTAGTTGAGAAAAAAATTGTCAAATGCAACTGCAATGTAAAGTTGCAAAGTG
This sequence comes from Sequoia sempervirens, assembly GCA_007258455.2. Taxonomy (NCBI): domain Eukaryota; kingdom Viridiplantae; phylum Streptophyta; class Pinopsida; order Cupressales; family Cupressaceae; genus Sequoia; species Sequoia sempervirens. Next base: position 65,811,529 of record VDFB02000008.1, on the reverse strand, counting down.
GTGTAACTTTTATTTTGCAGCTTATATAACCAAACAAACTATTCCAACACATCTAGATGGGTATGTTTATGCTAGGAATGGTCCTCTTTCACACCCAAACATGCTGAATCACTCTAAGCTATGTTCAATCGACTCAATCCCTCAAGAGTCCAAAGTGCAAAATGGTTGCAATCTTTGACAGGCTATTACTCGAAAACCATGACACTTACAAACTCTCCATTTGAGGCTACATGATTGTATTTGTCCCATTTACAATAACATCTCTCAATTTTTTCTATCTCGAAGGTTTTTTCTTGTGGTGATGACTTTTAAGTTAAGGAAAAAGTTATCAAGGGCAAGTAACATAAAGTTGCAAAGTGGCGCAACTTTTGTTCTGCAACTCATACAACCAAGCTGACCGTTCCAACATGTTTGGATTAGTATGTTTACACTAGGAATGGTCCTCTTTCACACCAAAACATGCTGAATCACTTTGAGCTATGTTCAACCAACTCAATCCCTTAAGAATCCAAAGTGTAAAATAGCTACAATCTTTTACGAGCTATTACTCAGAAGTAACTCTTAAAAAATCTCCTTCTAAGGTTACATGATCATGTTGGGGACCTCTACAATAACCTTTCTTATTTTTTGCTATCTCAAAGGAATTTTACTGTGTTGAAAACTATTTAGTTGCGGAAAAATTTGTCAACTACAAGTAGTATAAAGTTACAAAGTGGTGCAACTTTCATTTTGCAACTCATATGACCAAACTAACTATACCAACATGTATAGATAGGTATTTTTACACTATGCATGGTCCTATTTTGTACCCAAAAATGTTGAATCACTATTACTCAGAAACTGTGATGCTTAACAATTTCTGTCTGAGGCTACAAGATCATGTTGGGACCCTCTACAATAATATCTCTCTAATTTTTCTATCTCGGAGGTGATTTTCCATGGTGATGACTTTTCAATTGAGAAAAAAATTGTGAAATGCAACTACAATGTAAAGTTGCAAAGTGGTGCAACTTTCATTTTGTGACTCATATAACCAAACCAACTATTCCAACATGTCTAGATGGGTGTGTTTATGCTAGGAATGGTCCTCTTTCACACCCAAACATGTTGAATCACTCTAAGCTATGTTCAACTGACTTGATCCCTTAAGAGTCCAAAGTGAAAAATGTTTGCAATCTTTGACAGGCTATTACTTGAAAACCATGACACTTACAAAATCTCCATTTGAGGCTACATGATTGTGTTGGTCCCATATACAATAACCTCTCTCAATTTTTACTATATTGAAGGTGTTTTCTTGTGGTTATGACTTTTCAATTGAGCAAAAAGTTGTCAAATGCAAGTAGCATAAAGTTGCAAAGTGGTGCAACTTTCGTTTTGAAACTCATACAACCAAATTGACTATTCCAACATGTTTGGATGGGTAAATTTATGGTAGGAATGGTCCTCTTTTACACCCAAACATGCTGAATCACTCAAAGCTATGTTCAATTGACTCGATCCCTTAAGAGTTCAAAATGAAAAATGGCTGCAATATTTGATGAGCTATTACTTAGAAATCATGATGCTTAAAAACTCTTCATCTTAGGCTATGGGATTGTGTTGGGATCCTCTACAATAACCTCTCTCATTTTTTTCTTTCTTGGAGGCATTTTCTTGTGGTGACGAATTTTTCAGTTGAGAAAAAAGTTGTCAAATGCAAGCAGTGTAAAGTTGCAAAGTGACAAAAATTTCATTTTCCAACTCGTACAACCAAATAAACTATTCCAACGCGTCCAAATAGGTAATTTTATGCTAGGAATGGTCCTCTTTCACACCCATACATGCTAAATCACTTTGATTTATGTTGAACTAGCTTGATCCCTTATGATGACATGCAAAACAGAGGAAAATAGAAAGATTCACATGACAGTTGACAAGTTAGAGTTTTCCACACCAAAAGTATATGATTTCATGAAAGAGGTAAAACATATGGGTGTCAAAATAGTTGAGGAAAACCTAAACCTTTTCATTCTCGAAGGGGTTATGATCCAATTACTCTGTGGATCTCATACTTACAATGAATTTATTATTATTAATATTAGTATTTAGGTAACTTTCTTATTCCTATTATGGCTCTAATCACAAATGAGAAGGTTAAATGACTCTTAAAATATTGTATTATCTCCCTCAAGTCTATCAAGGGAAAGACACTTTTTAATTATCCTCCTTTCCCTTACAATAATATGGTTGTTGTAAAGAAGATTTTTTTTAAGATTCTAGAAAAAAATTAAAGATTTATAGCTAAACCTAGTCATAGGTCAATTGAAATATGAACCCACATGGTGGCTTATGACCTATCTAAAGAGAATCAAGATTGATGACATTAATAAGTTCAAACTAGAGCCTTGACCATAAGTGGAAGATAAAAATAGCCCAAAGAAGAGGTATAAATATAGGTTGATACGTGAGATATTACAACCCCTATTCCTACTCCTTCACAATCATATCAAATGTTCTAGAAGAAATTTGTTGCATATCACCTATAATTAAAAAATGTATTCTTTGAAGAAGCTAGGTTTGAATGAATATAGAATAAGTAATTGGTGAAAATATGGGCAAGAAGTTGGACACATGGTGGAAAAACCAAGTCACTTTTCATTGGTAATAAATGGGATGAAATAAATGAGAAGGATTATTTCAATCCTATCTCTTCCTTCACTCCAAAAAAACCTCAAATCCAATCATTTGGTGATGAAAAAGGAGTAAAAATCAAAACCTCCAAGTTTCCAAACCAAGTAGCTAATTACATAGGTGGATTTGGTGCTAGAACAATTCACAACCTATGATTCTACTCAACCATATATTTCATTTAAAATTATACTGACCCCACTCCAATGAGTATTTCAAAGAAATAAAAGAAACAATTAACTCCAACTCTTATTGAAGAGGAATTTATCTAAGATTTCCTACTACAAAGAATGAGAGGTTCCATCTCCACAAAATTAACTATCAAATACATTGTAACCAACCAAGAAATAATAAAATCACCCAAGACAACTAAGGGGAAAACTAATGACTCCTTCGAATCTTTGTAGGTGCCGAACACACACTAGAGCTCATTTTAGAATACCACAAGTGGAGGTGAGGACCTAGAAGAGGAGAACAAATTTTTTTGAGAGAAGTGATGATCCACCTATGAAAATGGGATATGAAAAGTAGAAATTAGAATAGAAAATCATAAAAGAGCCATTAGAGGTTTGTATGGAGAAGGTACATTAGGTTACATTATAAATATCTATCTTCCCTCTCCTCCTAGCTTTATCCCTTTTAAATTCTCCATGGATTCCATATTGAATTAACACATATGTAAATGATAAATCGTTGGTGAATCATGTTTAGAAAAACTAAAGTTGTATAGCATCAACTAATAAAGTTTTTTAGCATCAATTACTAAATATTCAAGACAAACCACGAAGGACAACAATGAGAAATGCTAGGGCTAACCAACTAATAAGTATACACGTAAGTTTTAAAGTATAAAATTCAATACATGTAACTCATATATATTGAAGCATGGATTTATAATGCAAATATGGAAATGATCAATAAAAAAATATTTGTATTAACCAAATATCTATGTAGGAATACATTAATATATGTCAATATAAGTATAAAATATATAAAAAATAGCCATAGAGGCTTACAAGAATGCCATTTAGGCATACAATGTCAAATATATGCAATAAAAAATATGTCCAAAAATGCCATATAGGCATACTACAAATGACCTTGGAATCAAAAGTCATTACCCTCTAGGATCTCAAAACAAATTATTTCCCTTTGTTGGTTGACTGGATGACGATAATTCTATCACTCATTTACTCTGAGATCAAGGGGTGCTCCTCATGCTCCTCCTAAGGTTTAGTTCCTCATCACACCTTATCTGATACAATAATAAGTAAAGACATTAATATATAGAAATTACATTATAAAAATGATATATTTAAAAAAATAATGACTTACTACCACTAGATGATCACTCTCCTCAAGGGAAATATTCACATGCCCATGCTATGGTGTGCTCAAGTCCTATAGAAACCATCCAAAGAGAAATTAAACTAGGAATCAATAATATTTTTATTTTTCACTAACTAATAGCTATAACAATGAATATAATTTGAAATTTAGTAATCTACCTCATACCCCCATGAGAGGCATGGAGGATGTAGGGAAAATTTTGTCATCTCAGAGAAATCTCCAAGAATAGTAGTGCCTTTGGTAACATTAATCTCAAATAGATTGCCTCAAAAACATGTACAACTATGTCACAAAGTGGAATCAAACACAGTTCAATTCCCACATTAATCTTTCTGAGAGAAGCACATGTAAAATTTAGTTTCAACAAATAGAACCATTAAACATGAAAGATGGTATAGAACAAATGAACACATAGATTTACATGGGGAAAACCCTTTTAGGTAAAAAACCCCACTCCAAAAGATCTAAGCCATTGTATTATTCAACAAAAAATAGAGTTATGATACAATCTCAGGATCTTAGCCCTTTTCACAGAGATTACACCTTGTTTCATTCTGGAGACAAACTAGCAACAACCTTGTTCTATTTCCCTCTCTCCTTTTTACCTATCCCTGATCAACCTCTCAGTCAATACAACCTTCACACTGTTACAATACTCTCACATAGTATATAGTGTAGATTAACACGAGAGATTAACCAAGACACTTGATTTGGAGGGATTTTGACAACATAATCCTATCTCAATCTTCCTCTCTCTCTCTCCCAGCTTGGCCTCATGGCCTCGACCTTACCAGCTAGCCTCATGGCCTTGGCCTTAACAACCAGCTTCATGGCCTTGGCCTTACCATCCAGCCTCATGGCCTCCAACCATTCAATTGGATATGATGCATGGAAAACATACATATTCAGTTTCTAGGAATCTATTTTCCAAAATGATTCAGTTTGCTCAACCACCAAGAAGCTCAATTGTTGACATTATACCACATTGGTGTGGAATATTAATAGTCTTTAGTTTATAAAAAAATCCTGAAGACTTTACCAACTTACTCGTACATCGCATTTGACCATCACACCGAACTATTGGTCATTCCTTGTGGTCTCCACCATGACACATGTTCACTACTTGTGCATTTCTGGAGAATCAAGCTAGGAATCTACAATATTCTCAACATGTCTCCCAGAATTCCAAGTGGTCCACACATTCATCAGATTTCCACTAAAATGATAACTTCATAACTCCGCAACAAGGTTCTTAAGTTACCAAAACCATTGATGTCGCGACAACGAAGGAGGTTGTCTAGTTAGGAAGTTACGAAACTTCCAAACACCATGACAAGGTTACCAAGTTACGAAAACAAGAAATCGACAAGAGAATAAGCATCAGAGAAGGTTTCATCGAGGTCCCATGTCACACCGACAAAAAAACCTTATCGGCAAGAGTCACAATGATATGCATCAAGAGTAGCTCCATCGACAACAAACTAAAAACTCACAACAATAGCTCAAGTCACATCGACCACTTCCATTAGCAAGAAAAACTAAATGTCACATTGATATCGGCTAGACTTCTATCATTGGACAAAGCTTACACCGATAGTTCAGGTCACGCTGATGACACTCATTGCTAGGAAATTCCAGAGGTTACACCGAAATAGCTCACTTAGAGGTTTAGGCATGTGGGATTAAGGCACACAATTCCAACAATCTCCTACTTGACGAAGATCACATAGGAACCTCCAGAGCAGTCAGGAACTAAGACCGCACTGGCTCCACTAATCTAGACCCTGCTCTATACAAGTCTCTATTCAACAACACTTAGGACACAAAATCAACAAATTTCCATAGATACTAGTCTACCAAACAATCTGCAAGAAAAAAAAAGTGTCCAACTGCAACTAACTGTCCAACATTGCAACTAATCACAGCCTTCCATGAAACCACATAGATCTCAAACATGCTCTCATTCTCCATCAAGACTTCTACACCAACATCCAAGATGTCCACCATTCAGGAAAAAAACCATATCATCTTCCAACATGCCACCTATGGAAGAAAGGTACAAGCCAAGGTGAATAAGCACCAGTCCAACGAACACAAGCAAAGGACCCCAGTCATATCATCAACAAGAAACTGTCATCACTCCAGAAAACAAGATAGAACATCAGCTAGAACAACAATCATCCTGATTGCTTCCATCCAATTGATAAACCCACATGACTGAAAATAGCACCCACAACAAGTGCTAGAACATCCAATCATCCATACCTTAAAGGTATCTGTTGATGCCAAAATTTGACGAGTTAACAGTGCCTTATGGGAAACTCAGTTCAAGGGGGACCCTTTTGTGCCAAACTGAGTGACCTTCGGATTTTAAAGAAGTCGGCTTCTTCTATAATGTTATTTTTTGGGAAAGGGAAAAGGAAAACGATATAATGAAGCAAAATCTAATCTAAGGCGATGCGCCAAACTTTGCTGATGGGCACAATAAATCATAGATTTAGGGGCCTGAATGGTGTTATCATGTTCCAAAACGTCAGAGACTTAAAACTATAGCATGAACAGTTCATTTATTGACATAAAATAGTATTGCATACATCCTTACTACTAAGAAGAGTCATTTAGACATGATTTAGATAAGCAATCTTGTATTCAATATATAGAAGTCTTATCAAATGAAATGCTTAAGACAATAAAAAGCACAGTTTACAGTTTAATCAAAACATGAAAAATAGAAAGGCCAAACAATAGGCACAATCTGAAAGTTTCTTGCGAATAAACATGCAAAAGAGGCCTGGTGTCTCTTGCTAAAACCAGTATCCTTTTTTCTAAAATTTCTTGGACCTTTCTCTCATTGCTGAGAGAGTATATATAGCCGGGGAGACAATTCCTACAGCTTTGAAGAGCTGTAACAGAAAAGATTTCCCAATCCCCTGTAATGATGCCAGAATCAAAAGATTCCCCAAGCCGTTACAACGGCAATGAGTTAGAACATAGCATATGGTCATCTAGTTGCAAGCATGCCCTTCGCAATGATGGTAGTTGTCCCAGCTAGGCTTGAGGCGACAAGTGTCATCCACCGCTTCAAACGACACAGACGAGCGACACCCAATAGCATAATCTCCCTCAACCAACCTATTGCCAGCTTCAAGGATCAGTTGTAAGGCACGTGGCATCCTGTTGCTACCTGAATGAAAACTTCTCTCATTGCTACCGAGAGATTGTGAAGAAGCAACACGTGACCAATGGGCTGAGGTTCTTGTGTTGCAGTGGAGAGAAAGCTGCATCAACTGGTTGTGAAAGACGCGTGGCAGCATTTCGCAGCCCGCGGTTGCTCACCTCCCTACAGTATTGAAAAGGCTGCAAATGGTTGCCACCTAGCAGGAGGTGGGGCCCGCCAAAAATAAAAGAAGGCTTGCAGAAGCATTTCGCAGCCTGCGGCAGCTTATTTCATTTTTGCATGAAAAGCTTGCGACACGCCACCACGTAGCAAGATGGGGGTCCCTCTGACAATCTTTTTAGAAGCGACGGACTTCGCGATTTATTTTCGCGACCCGAAGAGACCACAAGGAAAAAAGAAATAAAAACCCCCGCAAGCGAGACACATGGACACCCAGCGCAGCTCCTCAGGACCCGAAAGGGAAGCCACTACCCGAAGTTGTGAAGTGAGGATGCACACAGTAGGAGATCAAAACTCAAAGGAAAGCTGACTAAACTCGGCGACGCATAGGCTGACGCACACACATTTACAAAAGAAACCTGAAGGGAGCTGTTTGAATATTTATTTTAACAGCTTTTGGCAACTATCAAGGGCGTTTCAGACAAGGAACAAAGAACCCAAAAACTCTCTGGTTCTGTAGACCAGAGCTTTATCCATTGGGCGAATGGAGTCAAAGTTTGGAAAGAGTAGCTTGCAAGGGTGACCATTCACTTTCAGATGGCTTTGCCATGTTGCGCAAATTTTCTTGTGCCCCGTGGAGATCAATAACTTCTTTGTGAGGCAACACCTCAGGTAGGCCGACTCCTACTTGGATATGGAAAAGCAGCTGGGAGAGGATGAATGATCGCCTCAATATTGGCTGCCATTGGGGAACTGCCAAACTCCCTGAATGCCTCTGGGTCGTTTTCCTTCTGCTCAATAACTTCCGCAATCTGTGTGGTTATCACAATGGAACCATCCTCGAGGAATGGGGATGGCAGCCCCAGCTTGCCTAGCTCGGAGAAACTTCCCCGAATGCCAGCCAATGCCTTACCTATAAAAACCTGGCCGGTTTGGCGACTCCTGCCATAAGTCTGAGGCCTATACCTTTTGTTTCTGATCCAGCTCATTCGGTTGGATTTTCCCAGTTTTCACAGGCCCAACCGTTTATAATTACTCCTTTGAGTATGCTTACGCCTACCGCTGCTGCTCAGACTTTCCTCACCTCGCTTTTGGAAAATGTTCCCCTAGTCAGCCCCCATTCTTTTTTCACTATGCTTACTGATCCTCTTGCATTGCAACAAGCTGACATCAAGTCAGCAGCTTCCCTTCCCCGGCCAATGAACCTTACGACTGAATCCGCGATTTAGCCGCTACAAATACCTAGCCTTGTTGATAGTTCTTAGGCGAAGCTATGGAACGTGCCACACTTTTTCCCACAAATACTCACTCTCCAAAAAAAGAAAATGCATGCGCCTATGAAAGTTACCTATCCCTATGCCCTACCTTCTAGTGTTCCTTTCATAGGTGGGCTAATTTCATCACTAGCTGAATTCATAGCACAGATAGATTGTGGAAAAGAGGCACACACAAATAGAATGAGGCGACGCAAGGAAAATGATGATAATGCTCCCGCTGAGCCGAGAGTACAAGCGTCGTATGATGAGGTCCGGCAAGAATTAAAATTCGCGGCCATGTACCCAAGGATAAGCAAGCCTCAAGGAGAAATGCAACCTGAAGACTATGAGATCTATGCTGTCGGACTTGACATGAAGGTAGTCAGGCCATAAGATAAGGTCGAAATCATGGAGGAGACGCAACGGGTGGTCACTTCCGACTTCCTCAAAACTGGCCGCCAGTTAAAGAAGAAGGATGAGCAGCTAAAGGTAGCCAAGGAGAGGGTGAGCTTTCTAGAGACAAAGGAGAAATCCTTAGAGGCAGATATCACCCGAATGACTGAAAGGGCACTGACAGAAGAGAAGGAGAGGAACAGGCTTCAGGGAAAAATTGTGAAAACCTAGGTTGCTGACCCAAGCTTAGTAAAAGAGTTGCAAAGCCAGAACCAGGCGGCCCGACAGAGCCTACAGTCAAAAGAGGAAGAGCTTGAATGCATCCGCCTTGAGTATAGTCAGGGGATGGCACAAAAGGGAGAGGAGTTGGAGTGCCTACAAGAGCAGTATGAGCAAAAAGTACAGGAGAAAGAGGTCGAATTTAAAAGCCTGAAGGCTAAGCTAGAAGAGGAACTCCGAGAGACAAAGATTTCCCTGGAGGAGCAATCAGCGAACCACTCCTGAGCCGAAAAAAATTGGAATAACAAAATGAATAGCTATGCGGAGCAGCTGGCGTCCGAGAAAAAGAAGAAGGCAGAATTAGCCGAGGCCCTCATACCAAGGGACGTAGAGATTTCTTCGCTTAAAGTCTCTTTGTCGCCTGCCTCTGCCCAACCTGATGTTATTCTGCTGGTTAGGTAATTGTATATTTCTCACTGGGAGAAAGTCAAGACCTTTTGCCTAACACTGCATCCTACCCTCCGATTTATCACCAAGGCATCAAGGCTAAATCAAGAGGCCAATGACACAATGGAGCAGTTCCCACGTTTCATCCTGGAGAAGGTTTCTGAGGCAAGGGACTTGCTCAACAAGCTATACTCAGTCTCAGATGGCATTCAAGGAAGTTTCTCTGAGCTAGGCAAGCTGGGGCTGCTATCCCCATTCCTTGAGGATGGTTCTATTGCGACAACCACATAGATCGCGAAGGTTATTGAGCATAAGGAAAACGACTGCAGTATAACTTGTTGAGCAAGTCCCTTGCCTTAGGAATCTTCTCCAGGATGAAACGTGGGAATTGCTCCATTGTGTCATTGGCCTCTTGATTTAGCCTTGATGCCTTGGTGATAAATCAGAGGGTAGGCTACAGTGTTAGGCAAAAGGTCTTGATTTTCTCCCAGTGAGAAATGTACAATTGCCTAACTAGCGGAATGACATCAGGTTGGGCAAGGGCAGGCGACAGAGAGGGTTTAAGCGAAGAAATATCTGCGTCATTTGAAATGAGGGCTTCGGCTAATTCTGCCTTCTTCTTTTTCTCAGACGCCAGCTGCTCCACATAGCTGTTCATTTCTTTATTCCAATTCTATTCGGCTCGGGAGTGGTTCGCTAATTGCTCCTCCAGGGAAGCTTTTATCTCTTGGAGTTCCTCTTCTAGCTTAGCCTTCAGGCTTTTAAATTCGACCTCTTTCTCCTGTATTTTTTGCTCATACTGCTCTTGTAGGCGCTCCAACTCCTCTCTCTTTTGTGCCATCCCTTGACTATATTCAAGGCGGATGCGTTCAAGCTCTTCCTCTTTTGACTGTAGGCTCTGTCGGGCCACCTGGTTCTCCGAGCTAGGGAAGCTGGGGCTGCCATCCCCGTTCCTCGAGGATGGTTCCATTGCAACAACCACAGATCGCAGAGGTTATTGAGCAGAAGGAAAATGACCCGGAGGCATTCAAGGAGTTTGGCAGTTCCCTAATGGCAGCCGACATTGAGGTGATCATTCATCCACTCTCCCAGTTGCTTTTCATATCCAAGCAGGCGCCGACCTACCTGAGGTGCTGCCTCACAAGGAAGCTATTGATCTCCGTGGGGCACAAGAAAATTTGCGCAGTATGGCAAAGCCGTTCGAAAGTGAATGGTCGCCCTTGCAAGCTGCTCTTTCCAAATTCTGACTCCATTCGCCCAATGGATAAAACTCTGGTCTGCAGAACCAGAGAGTTTTTGGGTTCTCTGTTTCTTGTCTGAAACGCCCCTGATAGTCGCTAAAAGCTGTTAAAATAAATATTCAAACAACTCCCTTCAGGTTTCTTTTGTAAATGTGTATGTGCCGGCCTGTGCGTCGCCGAGTTTAGTTGGCTTTCCTTTGAGTTTTGATCTCCCACTGTGCGCATCCTCACTTCGCAACTTCGGGTAGCGGCTTCCCTTTCAGGTCTTGAGGAGCTATGTTGGGAATCCACGTGTCTCACTTGCAGGGGTTTTTATTTCTTTTTGCCTTGTGGTCTCTTTAGGTCGCGAAAATAAATCACAGAGACCATCGCTTCTAAAAAGATTGTCAGAGGGACCCCCATCTTGCTATGTGGCAGTGTGTCACAAGTTTTTCATGCAGAAATGAAATAAGCTGCCGCGGGCTGCGAAATGCTTCCGCAGGCCTTCTTTTATTTTTGGCGGGCCCCACCTCCTCCTAGGTGGCAACCATTCACAGCTTTTTCAATACGGCAAGGAGGTGAGCAACTGCAGGCTGCGAAACACTGCTACGCATCTTTTGCACCCGGTTGATGCAGCTTTCTCTCCGATACAACAAGAACCTTAGCCCATTGGTCACGTGTTGCTTCTTCGCAATCTCTCGGCAACAATGAGAGAAGTTTTCATTCGGGTAGCGACAAGCTGCCACGTGCCTTACAACTGATCCTTAAAGCGGGTGCTAGGCTGGCTGAGGGATATTATGCTATTGGGTGCCGCTCATCTGGGTCATTTGAAGTGGTGGATGACACTTGTCACCTCAAGCCTAGCTGAGACCACTGCCATCATTGCAAAGGGCGCGCTCGCAACTGGATGACCAGATGCTATGTTCTAACTCGTTGTCGTTGTAATGGCTTGGGGAATCTTTTGATTCTAGCATCATTACAGGGGATTGGGAAATCTTTTCTATTACAGCTCTCTAAAGTAGTGGGAATTATCTCTCCGGCTATATATACTCTCTCAGCAATGAGAGAAGAGTCCAAAAAATTTTAGAAAAAAAGATACTGGTTTTAGCAAAAGACACCAGGCCTCTTTTGCATGTTTATTCACAAGAAACTTTTAGACTGTGCCCACTATTCAGCCTTTCTGTTTTTCATGTTTTGATTAAATTGTAAACTGTACTTTTTATTGTCTTAAGCATTTCATTTGACAAGACTTCTATATATTGAATACAAGGCAAAAAGAAATAAAAACCCCTATAAGCGAAACATGTGGACGCCCAGCGCAGCTCCTCAGGACCCGAAAGGGAAGCCGCTACCCGAAGTTGCCAAGTAAGGATGCGCACAGCGGGAGATCAAAACTCAAAGGAAAGCTGACTAAACTCGGCGACGCACAGGCCGACACACACACATTTACAAAAAAAACCCGAAGGGAGCTGTTTGAATATTTATTTTAACAGCTTTTGGCAACTATCAGGGGCGTTTCAGATAAGGAACGAAGAACCCAAAAACTCTTTGGTTCTACAGACCAAAGCTTTATCCATTGGGCAAATGGAGTCAGAGTTTGGAAAGAGCAGCTTGCAAGGGCGACCATTCACTTTCGGACGGCTTTGCCATGCTGCATAAATTTTCTTGTGCCCCGTGGAGATCAATAGCTTCTTTGTGAGGCAGCACCTCAGGTAGGCCGGCGCCTGCTTGGATATGAAAAAGCAGTTGGGAGAGTGGATGAATGATCGCCTCAATGTTAGTTGCTGTTGGGGAACTGTCGAACTCCCTGAATGCCTTTAGGTTATTTTCCTTCTGCTCAATAACCTCCGTGATCTGTGTGGTTGTCGCAATGGAACCATCCTCGAGGAACGGGGATGGCAGCCCCAGCTTGCCTAGCTCAGAGAAACTTCCCTGAATGCCATCTAGTGCCTTACCTAGAAAAGTCGCCGCTGCCTTAGTGCGCTGGAAGGCGGAGTGACAATGAATGAATTTATTTGTTGTTTGAGCAGCAATGTCCCGATCTTCGATACCCGCCCTGGCCAAGATTTCATCTGAGACTGAGTATAGCTTGTTGAGCAAGTCCCTTGCCTCAGGAACCTTTTCCAGGATGAAACGTGGGAACTGCTCCATTGTGTCGTTGGCCTCTTGATTTAACCTTGATGCCTTGGTGATAAATCAGAGGGTAGGCTGCATTGTTAGACAAAAGGTCTTGACTTTCTCCTAGTGAGAAATGTACAATTGCCTAACCAGCGGAATGACATCAGGTTGGGCAGGGGCAGGTGACAGAGAGGCTTTAAGCAAAGAAATCTCTACGTCGCTTGAAATGAGGGCCTCGGCTTATTCTGCCTTCTTTTTCTCGGACACTAGCTGCTCCACATAGCTGTTCATTTCTTTATTCCAATTATGTTCAGCTCGGGAGTGGTTCGCTGATTGCTCCTCTAGGGAAGCCTTTGTTTCTCAGAGTTCCTCTTCTAGCTTAGCCTTCAGGCTTTTAAATTCGGCCTCTTTCTCCTATACTTTTTGCTCATACTGCTCTTGTAGGTGCTCCAACTTCTCTCCCTTTTGTGCCATCCCTTGACTATACTCAAGGAAGATGCGTTCAAGCTCTTCCTCTTTTGACTATAGGCTCTGTCGGGCTGCCTGGTTTTGGCTTTACAACTCTTTTACTAAGCCTGGGTCAGCAACCTGGATTTTCGCAATTTCACCCTGAAGCCTGTTCCTCTCCTTCTCTGCTGTCAGCACCCTTTAGGTCATTCGGGTGATATCTACCTCTAAGGATTTGTCCTTTGTCTCTAGAAAACTCACCCTCTCCTTGGCTGCCTTGAGCTGCTCATCATTCTTTAACTAGCGGCTAGTCTTGAGGAAGTCGGAAGTGACCCCCCATTGCGTCTCCTTCATGATTTCGACCTTATCTTGTGGCCTGGCTACCTTCATGTCAAGTCCGACAGCATAGATCTCATAGTCTTCAGGTTGCATTTCTCCTTGAGGCTTGCTTATCCTTGGGTACATGGTCGCGAATTTTAATTCTTGTCGGGCCTCATCATACAACGCTTGTACTCTCGGCTCGGCGGGAGCATTGTCATCCTTTGCCTTGCGTCGCCTCATTCTATTTGCACGTGCCTCTTTTCCACAATCTATCTGCACTATGAATTCAGCTGGTGATTAAACTAGCCCACCTGCGAAAGGAACACCAGAAGGCAGGGCATAGGGATAGGTAACTTTCATAGGCGCACACATTTGCTTCTTTTGGAGAGTGACTATTTGTGGGGAAAAGTGTGGCACGTTCCATAGCTTCGCCTGAGAACTATCAGCAGGGCTAGGTATTTGTAGCGACTGAATCATGGATTCAGTCGTAAGGTTCATTGGTCGGGGAAGGGAAGCTGCTAACTGGATGTCAGCTTGTTGCAATGGAAGAGGATCAGTAAGCATAGCGGAAAAAGAATGGGGGCCGACTGGGGGAACATTTTTTGAAAGCGAGGTGAGGAAAGTCTGAGCGACATCGGTAGGCGTAAGCATACTCAAAGGAGTAATTATAAATGGTTGGGCCTGTGAAAACTGGGCAAATCCAACCGAATGAGCTGGATCAGAAACAGAAGGTAGAGGCCTCAGACTTATGGAAGGAGTTGCTAACGGAGCAGGGGCGGATACGAAGGAATGAGATGCAAGAGAGGAAGGAGTGAAATGTACCTGTTGACTGGTCGGTGGTTCCAGGATCGTCCGTGACTCGCCTGCAAACTCTGGTATTTGGCTAGTAGTAGGCACTTCTTCTCCGATGGGTTCTTGCAAAACCCCCCCGATAACACTTTCCGTGCGTTGCCTTTTCGCCAGCGGACATTCACTAACTTCGGCAGTTAGATCCTTCTGATGAGGTGTTAGCCTGGCCGGTTTGGCAGCCTAAGTGTGTGTGTGTGAGCCTCTTGATATATTAAAATGTACATTAGTGGCCACATAGGCGTCATGCCTAGAGACGTTTCCCCCTTGCACCGAAGAGGATGATACCGCCGCTTCTTCTTCATGGTCCTCAGATCCCTCTCCCTCTTCGCTCCTGTCAACACTAGAGATTGGGTTGGGGTGGCCTTCATTCCACCATCTGTCGAATTCTTGGTCGTCCTTCAGCTGATTATAAGGAGCATCCAACTGTGTTGTTTCCTGGCGATATTTCCAGAAAGCTCTTATTTTTTCATCATTCCATTCCTCATCCCTCTTTAACTTGTTGTACATGCTGCGCTCCATCAGAAGATTGTCCCTGGCAATGGCCATAGGAAAGTAGAACTTGTTCCATGGGCCCCTAGTGTCTGGTGTAGGGATTTGCGCTAATTCCACAAAATCTTCCTTTCTATCTGTCCGCGGATTAAGCCATTTTTTCCAGTATGGTCGAGAGACATGGGTAACTTTCATATGTGGCTTTGGTAAGTCATTGAAAGGGTTGTACTCCCATTTATCATTTATCAGTACCAACCCTATGTACCTCGGCAATTCCCACATTGGATAAACCAAAAGGCACATATGCAAATGTTCCCCACTTAGTGGTGAACGTAGTCTTGTGCTGATCTTCATCTTTAACTCGAATCTGGTTATAGCCAGAGAAGCCATCCAGTAGAGAGAACATTTCTGATCCTGCGACAGTTTGGAGGATTGACTCCATAGAAGGCAATGGATAGTGATCCTTCAGAGATGCTATGTTCAGGTCTCGAAAGTCCACGCATAAGCGGATATCGCCATTCTTCTTTCTGACTGGTACCAGATTTGATACCCAATTACTATGTTTGATTGGGAA
This sequence comes from Sequoia sempervirens, assembly GCA_007258455.2. Classification (NCBI taxonomy): domain Eukaryota; kingdom Viridiplantae; phylum Streptophyta; class Pinopsida; order Cupressales; family Cupressaceae; genus Sequoia; species Sequoia sempervirens. The sequence continues at coordinate 65,795,839 of VDFB02000008.1, read as the reverse complement.
GACAATACATGAATCAATGAGCTTGGTTAGCTCTTGTGCCATTAGGGCATCAACTTTAGGGTTGACTGGCCTCTACTTCTATCAGACTAGTTTTGCACCTTCTGTTAGTTCAATAGTGTGTTGAATGATGCCAGGATCGTAACCCTCCAGATCATTGTAGGACCAGGCCACTACTACATATTTTTCGCAGAAACTGATAAGCCTTCCTCTATCTTGCTATGGGACATCTTTTTTGACCTAGAGATTCCTGCCATTGGAGACCCGAAGGTTTTCATAATCACTTTTGTCTGCCACGAACTTCTGCTTATCATTTCGGGCGTCATTACAATCGAAAAAATTCTCGAGAGTAACTAACCCTTTCGAAAGTTTATTTGACTTGAGCTGCATAATTTGTCCTTCATAGGCCTTGACAATCTTTGGTTGAAGTTGATCAACAAATTCCCCTAAGTGCTGGATAAACGAGGCGATGTGCTCATCACTCTCAAAGACTTGCCAAATCTGATCATTATCGGGAATTGCTGGTCGAACAAGCACTCGCACTGAATATTTTTTCTAAAGGAAGTCAGAGACAGGATCAAACTGAGCACCAATCACCGCCATACAATCTGCGTCGCTATTCTGCGTTCGAGGAACGGTTAGAATTTTGAAAGCTTCAAAACCTTCAATTAGGTCCCAGATCCGATGCCGGTAAGATCTCATTCGGACATTCTTCGCTACAGAAATTCCCCGAACCTGATTAACTACCAATTCGGAATCTTCGAACACAATCAATTGCTTGATACCCATTCATTCCGCTAGGCTTAGGCCTTGGACTAACCCTTCATATTCAGCTTCATTGTTTGAATAGGCGAATTGGAATCGGAAAGACCTCAACAACTTTTCCTTCTGTGGGGATATTAGACATACCCCTGCTCCAACTCCAACTTTGCTCCTTGCTCCGTCAAAATACAATGTCCACAGCTCATTTTCTTGGTTATCATCGGATTCTTTGGCAACCTTCGGAAGAACCTGGTCTGCATCATAAATCACATATGTGCCCAATCCGGTAGCATGATAATTCCCGAAAGGATCATTGTTTATGTGTTCACTTAATAGAGCATCTTCCTTATCATTTCAGTCTCCACTCACCCTCTCTTCCTCCAGCAGTTCGACACTATACATGTCCTGCTTGGTGATAGAGGTATGTGCAGCCTCAAAATTGACCAGGGCCTCATCCGCCACATGTTCGGAATGTAGAGCCTCCAATTCTATCTTCATTTTTGTGCCATGCTTGGTCCTAAGTATTAGATGTGACCAATCTAAAGACAAATATCAGCCCACCTTTGAAGTAAATTCTTGAGATAGACAGAGACCGAACATAGGAGGAACATCTGGGTGTGTGCAAGAAGTTGAGTCCATGAAACGTGGAAGTTTCTTGCCTTAGACAAAAATTGAAATCATCATCGAACAAACGGGATCTCGATTTAACAAACGAGATCTTGAGCCTGAAACCAAACGGGATCCCGCTTTTTAGAAATCGGGATCTCGTTTCCCTGCGGACTCTGAACCAATGAACATGGAACGGGATCCCAACTTATAAGAAACGGGATCCCGATTTATAAAATACGGGATCCCGAGTTATATAAATCGGGATCCCGAGTTGTATAAATCGGGATCCCATTTTATACTGCTATTTATTTTTTTTAAAAAGAATAGTTTTCACTACTCTGCGAACGGGACCCCGAGTGCATTGGCGACAGCGACCCCATGACCAGCTACAGGTACGCCACCTAAACACCATTTCTTTGCATTTTTTTTTTGAATTGAAATTTTAAATGAAATACGTTAATTTAGCATGTATTTTTTTAAAATTTTTGTCACGTTTTAATCATTTTTTTAATTGTTATAGTAGAATTCAATAATTGTAAAAATAGACAAAAACTTGCAATGAAATTTAGATGTTTTTTGATAAAAATGAAAAAAAAATGTTGAATTGTGTTTTAGAAACAAAATTTAACTTTTAAATATTAAATTGTTCAATTAAACCCAAAAAAAATTGATTTTGAAAACCCTAATTGAAATAAAACAAAAAAAATTGCATTTCAAAACCCTAGAAATCGAAATGAAATAAAAACATCGCATTTACAAATCCAAATCGAGCTTTTTGAAACCTGAATTTAAATCAAACGAAAAAAATTGAATTTGAAAACCCTAGTTTGAATTGAAACGAAAAAATTTCATTAAAAACCCTAATTGTTTAAAACTGAAACCCTAAATTGAATTGGAACAAAAAAAATTGTTAAAACCCTAAATTGGAATCGAACAAAAAATCATTCACATTGCTTAAATGTTTTAAATTTTATTTTCTTTGTATGGAAAAAATGATATATATTAAACTTTAGTTTCAATTTTAAATTATAATTAGATTAGAAATCAATATGTTAAAGAATGGTTAAAATTCATAAAGTTTATCTTGATGTTTGTTTGAAAATTTAATTAACAAATTCATAAATCTAAACACGTACAATCGATTCCAATTGACACTAACTTGCAACTCTAAATTATGCCAAGGGGCACCCAAACTTCACCCTAAGTTTGCTAAAACCCTAGACCCTAAACCGTAAAATCTAAACCCATAAACACTAAAGCATTTGAAATTTATAACCCTAGACTTAATCTTCATTGACATACCTAAAATTATGTAGGTTCAATGTCAAGAATGGGTCTATTTGGTAGATTTATGAAAACTATTTTAAATATCTAGAATGCCATAAAAGTATAATTATAGCAATTCCAATTGGAAACACTTGGGTACATATATATCGTATGAAATTTAAATCTAGGAAGGTGTCTATCATATAGGTGAGTTGATAATACATGGAAAGAGGTTTGTATGTGAATATATGTATTAAGAAAAACATAGCACATGACCTCTATAGGATTTTTAAGATGTGATCCTAGATAATAATCCACCCATCCTCAATCATAATGGATTATTTAGCAATTAAGAGAGACTCAATTTAACCATAAAATTAAACCTATATTTTGATACTATATAGATTTATGTGGAAGGATAGAAATGCATCAATATGCTTTGTGCCATCTTTTATGAATATTAATATTTAAGAAAAATCTAGATAAGATTGACCTAAGTAGATGATTTATGTAAGGGCTTTTTAGTGAACAAGTGACACACCATGGAGATTGGGATGGTATTTAAATTCTTATTTATAAATATAGTGTACCCCTTTAAATTTGTATTTGGTTTTTATAATGAGTTGAAATTATACCCCCTTTAAATTTGTATTTGGTTTTTATAATGAGTTGAAATTATCAATGTGTTACATAAAAGAAATTTGTGCTTAGATATATTTAAATTAGATAATAAAGATATAGTTATATAAAATAGGGAATCCAACATGAGGAATAAACCTAAATAATGTGCCATTGTGTGCATCTAATTTATGCCAATGATTTAGTAAGAGTGATCGTCTAAGAGGATGAAATAAGCCTTGAAAAATTGTAAGATCTAACACTATTTTAATGTAGTTTTATATGTGTGTGCATGTCCACTATGTTTTTTTAGTTTATGTTAAAATGTAAGATAAGGAGGATTGGTGGATATATTTGAAATCTAAAGAAAAAACAAAAATGATGTGAATATATAGATATATATTTTTAAAATGATTCTTTAACTTATCTATATTAAACATTGTATATTATCTCTATATTACTATCATGGCTTGATTTTCATTATGTCTACTAAATGTTGCTAGATATTTATTCATTGTTGTAATTAAATTATAGGGCTCAATGTGTAATCTATTTTACATCAAATTTTATAGTAGACTTATAATCCTAGAATGTTTGTAAATTTAATAGCTAACAAATAACTTGATAGGTGCAACTAAAAACCAAAAAGTGTGGTTTGATTTATCTCCATTAGGCTGGAAAGCTAAAACATCTACTAGGTTTATCCCTATTAGGTTGAAAACCCAAAAGTGTAGCTTAATAAACTTACAAGTGGTGAAAACTCACAAAAGCACTAGAAACTAATATTTGCAAAACTACCCTTGACAAATAAAAAAAAGCCAAAGGTCACCATATGTCATACCTGTATAGGTTGTATAGTTATATATTAGATACCTTATAGTATCTCCTATTGGTTAAATATGTTTGAAGATGACATTAGCGACACATCCCTACATTTATATGAGATATATTATTAACATGTCGTGTTACACATATGCTAAGATACTCAAATATGGATAAGGAGAACTAGGGAATATATATTAGAAGAGAAAGATATACTAAGCTATCCAATATTATATTTTTGTACTTAGTGTACAAGAGAAATTCTAGACCAAGAATGCAAGTGTAAACTCAATACTCTACTTCTAATGAAAGGTAAATAAAATAATGAAAGATTAGAGAAGCATAATAGGTTCCATAACATTCTTTTATGGCTCTAAATGTATGTGTTGATGTTGCTCTTTGGTTCTCTAATGTGATAAC
>VDFB02000008.1:65748946-65791245 GCA_007258455.2 Sequoia sempervirens | reverse complement strand
AGAGTCATGTGAAAAAAGTGAAAGTAAAAGGAGGAGAGAAAGGGAGAGATAGTATTGAGAGTGCAGGAAATGTTGTGTAGGTTGTCTAATCTAAAAAATAAAGGTAGACTGTATATCTAATATAAAAAATAAAGGAAAGTGTGTATTGTGTCTTTGGTGGTTTTTCACATCATGTGTTGCCATCAATGACAAAGGGGGAGATTGTTGCAAGTATGAGTATGCATGGTGGTGTTGTCATTAATGTTGTCATTAACATATAATACAAGATGTTGCAGAGAAAGGAATCAAGTGATTGTAGGTTATGCATGTATTGTTTAGATACTGTAGAGATGTTGTGAGTACATGGAGTTATCTTTATGATGTTGCAGATGTGTTGATATCATGAGTTGCCAAGTGCTTTTCAAGAATAGTGAAAAACAACTTGTGTGTGTGTTCTTTTGTGTTGATCCTATGCATGTGGGAATATGAAGTGTTGTTTATGGGCATTTGTTGGGTATATATCTTGGATTGTAGCTTTTGGTTTGATGAAGAGAGAAAGTTGTGTTTACCAGTGTGTCAATTGGTCTGGTAGAGTTATTTGTCTATGTACTCGGAGAAATTTTTCTACTCCACAGTCCTCAACTGGTTTGTTTTAGGTTTTATGAATTTGGAAGAATGCTTATAATGATGTTGTTCATGTTCTGGAAAAGGTGTTTGTGGTTTGGTGCTCTAGAAGATGAGTTTCAGTATTTTTGGGTGTGTTTGTACAGTCTGGATGGACTGGTGAGAAGTGTTCTATGTATGAAGTTTGTTGCATTTGTTGCGAATGAATCTGAAGGAATCTAAGATGTTTTCTAATGATTGGTGAAGTGTGTTATGTGGCCTGCATGTTATCCTCTTGTTGCAGAAGCATGTAATTCAAAGTTCATTTGTGTTTTCATTAGGTTTGGCCAACCTAGTGTCTACATGTCATATGAAGGATAAGAATCAATTAAGGTTTTGGTGAAGTGTTGGTTTGGTCCACTCTCATTCTCCTCCATCTAAAGAATGTTGAGTTGTTGACCTAATTTGAATTTGTAAATTGAAGTGTGTGTAGCCGACCTTGGATAAAGTTTCTAAGGTTGAAGATGGTATATATACAAGTCGAGATGTTATGGTTTGGTGTATCAATCACACCACAAGTTTGAGAAGCAAGAGTGTGTGAAATTGAATTAAGGAAACAGTAATTTAATGTGTTAGATTAATGAAAGCAATGAGTTGATGGTGTCAACAATTTTTTGATCAAGGTTACAGATGTGTGTAATTTGTTGTGGTGGATTTCTATTATCTTTTGTATCTGTAGGTAGTGAGCCTCCTTGTTGGATAATGAGTCCTATCTGTAGGAAGTGAGCCTTGTATCAAGACAGTGATTCCTTCTTGAGAAGTGATCCCTTTGGCAATGAGACTCTTTGTAATTGATTTTGCAATTACTTTATATTGTGTGTTGATCCTCATCATGGTTTTTACCTTATTAGGTTTTCCATGTAAATTCAGTGTTTCTTGTGTTGATATTTCTTTATGTTTTTTGCATTTCATGTTCATACTTAATAATAGAATAAAGTGCATGTGAAGTTGATAAGTGTTCGAGATTTGTGTTAGAGAGATTTTTGATTGATGTCAAAATGGCATCATTGAAGAAAGCCTTGAATAATTGCAAAAGTTCAAGCATCAGGCCTCAAGCTTACCTTATATCGCTTGCTAGAGAAGGAAGGAGTTAGTATTTTTATGGTAAGTTTGAAAGATTTCAAACTTCAAAGTTCATTCATACCCTATAAAAATTGTACAATGGAAGTGAATCTGAAAAGGTTTCAGACATGGGGCTTTAGAGTTAAGGCTTATGCCTTAAAATAGAGCCAAGTAAGCGGCAAGCAGAAAGGTCAAAGGTTAATTTACCCAAAAGGGTTTCGAGGATCGAAGGTTGGCATCAAGGCTTATGTTGTAACATAAAGTGAAGGAAGGGGTGAAATTAAATCTCAAAGTTCAAAGATTGAAAGGGTTAAAAATGTTAAGGATACTTAATGAAGTAGTTGTACATTGTGGAGCGGTAAGAAGGCTTATGCCTTATCAAAAGAAAAAAAAGAGGTAAGTGGTATGTGTGAACCCTGATACCCAAAAGGGTTAAGTATTGCAAAGGAAATGTGTGGGGATGATGACATCAAGAACCATACATGACGAAATTAGCAGAATCTTAAGGCAAATCAAAAGTGTTTCATGCTTTGGAGTTCAAAGTTTGGTGTGATGGTTTGCATTAAAGAGAAGGTTCAAGTAAATGGTAAAGGGTAAGGCCAATGGCCAAAACTCGATAGGTGTAAGGAGCATCAGGAATTGGTGTTCAGGCTTACTTTTTAAGCTCTACTAAGCACCTCAAGTATGAGGTAAGAGGGTTTAGCGATCCCAACAAGTATGATAGATGGCATGATTTTTCCATTTCATGAAATTCTTGCATTGAGTAGTGTTAATTACTACAAATTTATGGGAATGAGACACATGGTAGAAATTGATTTTTTTTCCTAATTTACATCTTTTTTGTGAATCATTAAGGATCTACAACCCTGATTTAAAATAATCACATCAAAGATCATGTTTTAAATGCAATGACAACTAAGTGATGGTCGAAAAATTGTGGTATGACTTTAGAGATCAACAGGAAAAGTTTGATGATTTGATTATAACATCTATAGGATAAAAAAATAGTGGAACCCTAAGTTTAGACAAATGAAACTATGAAACAGAAAACAAAGTAACTGCTCCAGCTACTTTTTTGTTGATGATTGGAGGAAATGAGTGACACCTTTAATGCAATAACATCTACAAATATGGAAGAGGTTGATCATGCAATAATATCGCATTAACTGTAGATCAAATCCTAAGATTGTGATACACCAAATATAGCTAATGAAGTAAATGTTGTTGTTTGTGTTGGGCTTGAGGTGTAGAAGAAACTTTTCAGTGAAGAAAAGTTTGTTAAGTTAAATGAAAAAGGAAAATGAAGTGGGCTCACTATGCATATGTTGTGTGAAGAAGACCTAGAATGTAACTCAAAAAATCATCTAGGATATGTATCAAGTCTGAAGCAATGCAAAGAAACTATTGAACAGAGAGAGTTAGAATAGAGGATGTTCTAAAGTACAAATTGCAGAGAAGAGAAGAGCAGGGAAGAGGTATGATTTGTTGAGTTAGTAGCAACAAAGATAGAGAGAATGCTTGCATGGAAGCAAAGCAAAGATTTACCAGTTGTAAAATAAGTTTGTAACACAAAAATGGATTCATTTAAATCATTTTTTATTCAGAGTTATAGCTCCATAACTCTTACACTATAAATCAAATTGGTTGGTGTCATCAAATAGTTAAGTTGGTGCTTATTTAGGGAGTGGGTGCTTCCTTAGAGTTGGTACTCATAAATCATGGGATTGGTGTCTCCTTAGGGTTGGTGTCATTAAATATTGTAACCAATGAGGTTCTATTATGAGGTTGGATTAGGATAGTAGATCCTAGTAGCTATTCTTACTATGATTTTTTCTCATATTAGGTTTTCCATTTATATATCTGGTGTTATGTGTTCATGTGTGTGTTAGTATCTTTGTATATACTTTTATGGGCATGTTCAGGATCATCATGGAAAAAATAGGCCCTTAAGTGGCAAAAAATTCTAAAAAATCAGAGTTAGGAAACTTGATGTAAAAATTTGAATAAGTTATCTATATTATTTCAAAAAAATATAAGAATAGAATCTATAGAAAATTGAATGTAGTTTCTAAACTACTGGGTTTGTTTAAGAAAATAAAGGTCTATTTGGTGAAAATTTGAAATTTCAATGTAGTAGTCCTTAAATTTCAAGGAAAAAAGAAGTAGTTGTCTGTCTGACCACCCTAACCACAATAAAATGATAATATTTTCTTATAATATTTTAGATATAAGTAGAAGACTCATGTCCCAATGTGATACATATTTTTTTTATTTTTTTCCAAGCAAATAATTAGTTATGAATTTTTACAACTTTTAAAAATATAAAAAACTCGTCGTCGACCACCTTAACTTGGTCAAAACTTCATGAAATTCAATTTTTCTTTTTTTAATCCTATAGTATGTGAAGCATATAATGTGACACATGGTTTGGATTCAAAAAATGTGATACCATTTGAAAGCTATAGATGTTTTTCAATTAGCCTATCCATTAGGACTTTAGTTGTAATTTGAATAGAAAATGAATAATAATTACTTATTAAATTCAAAGTAAAGCATAATCTATATTGATGGAAAGTTGAGAATCTCCTTTAAAAACCCTTTTCGTTTCATCAATTTTGGGTTAAAAAAATTTATTAGCCACATACCCATCATGATCTTGCACATACCCTTATATTGCTTTAAAATTATTAAAGAACTAGTTTTAATTGATCTACTGATTCACCCCCCTCTTAGTAGATTGTTGTGTTCCAATAGTCTTTATTCCTTCAAGGAATCCATTGAAGGGTCGTGAATTGCAACAATTTGTTCATTCATCATTCCCTTTCTTTTCATTATGGTTTTAATTATTGGAAACACTAACACAAGGTTTGATTGAGGCAAACCCCTATATGACATAATATTTTCCCTCTTTGTGAGTGTGCAAGTTATAGGTTTGAAGAGGATTAAAGAGATCTTGAAGAGAAATTTTGCATTGTTGCATTTGTTGTCATCATTCTTGTCACTGACAAGTTTGCGGGTTGAAAACAACATCTAAGATCTAGCACTAGAGGACCCCAAAATTTGATCAGGACCAAATTTCAAAGACCCATTCACTATTGGGTGAATGAGTCCTTGTAGGCACATCCAAACCAACTTTTTTTAGGTTTTTTGCCCTCTACACTTCCCAAATCCACTTACAAACTACTGTTTATGTCTATTAGTTGTCAGGATCTTGCATTTTATGTATTAAGGAATATAGGATCATTAATTTAATCTTTCCAAAATATTTCTAATCCATTCTAATCCCCCCTTTAGATGTAAATCCAGGTCTGATTGGCTCACCATTGAGATTGAAAGTCAATTTTTTCACCTTGTGATTTGCATCCTAATGAATTTTTTTTAAAAACTTTGAATCTTAGGTTCTTTGCATTTAGGACCTATGATCCCTTTTTTTATATTTCAATTATTTGTTACACATCCTTAGGTGCTAGCTCACATAGTTACCCTTGTTCCATAATCCAATTATGGCATAATGTATCTCAATAATTACTAATCAAAGAGACCAATGTGATTATAATTTAATGCCAAATATTTCTATTATTATGAGATGCAACACAATGTTAAAATTGGATAGTGGGAAGTTGATGGCTATGAGCTATTGCCACTTGCCACTATAAAGAGAACTATCTAAAGGGCAATTGATTTAACCTAGGAAATTATTTTAAGTTAAGTTTTTTTAAAATAATGCAATAAATCATTAAAACAATACAAAAATTTGAAAAAGTTAAATGAAAACAAATTATTTGATTTAACTTTTATGTGAGTTGTTTTAATTTTTTACATAACAAAATTAAATAATACAATACATATAAAATAATCATCAAATAATTAAATTAATATATTTTATTCTACTTACCAATTATCATATTGTGCTTTTTGATTATTTTTTTGTTGCTCAGGGGGTATCTCCAACCAAGGCCCAGCGATTCCCACCAAAACTTTCCTTGGGCTTATTTTTTGCCAAGTTGGGGTAGTGGTGGGGCGAGCCAAGGCGAAACTAGTCCCCCTAGGGAGAAGCCCCGAGCCCGCAACAGGACTCCTCCATTTAAATTCATGATTTTTGTGCTTTTTGATTTTTGTTACTTCATGAATTATCATTAATATTCTTTATATTATTAAAATTGATAATTTGACCTAACGAATTTCAAATTTGTGTGAAGGATTTTTTTTCCTATTACTACCATTATAATTATGCCTCTTAATAGCATAATTCTCAACCTAATAATATAAAACATAATTCTATATTGTAGTGAGTAATTAATTAAAAGAACTTATATGTGATTTACAAAATTATTATCACATTATATATAAAATGGTCTAATATATATCCTTCCATCTAAAATTTAAACTCTTAATATAGGGGAGAGGGGCCCATAGTGGAGTGAGGTCCAATAGTGGGGATAGAAGTAGTCCTTAGTGGAACCCATAGTGGAGCCCATTTATATCCAATTGCAAAACACTTTTTATCCATAAAGTACATAAACTGACAAATCATGTGATGCCACATCAGCACAACAATAAAACATGACTTAGTACACCACTGTCACTCACTTTTTTTTGGGCCTTTTTGGATACCTTAACAAAAAGCATGCTGATGTGACATCATAATTGATGATGTGACCCTAAAATGAAATGTAGAAGCATGTGAGTTACCAAATATGTTGTTGTACAAAAATGGGAATGATTTGAAATTTCCGCATAGGATTTTGAGAAATGTGAAGTTAGGGTGCTCCACTATGGGCCTCTCTCCCCTATCAATTATTTAAGTAAATTTGAAAAATTTTAATCATAAGAGTATTGTCTTTTCAAAATATAAATCCTACAAATATATATGTTCTTTTAAGAATATTAAATTAGAAAGAAAAAATGTATTTTTTTGAATTATAGAGTTTGGTATCTTTCATTTAAATAATTGTAAAAAATATTGCAATTTTTTTTCTTAATTTTAATTTCTATTTGTAGATTAGCTAAGCCTAATGATTTTCCCTCAAACATAAAAGACTAATTCTAAAGAAACATCAAATAAATATTATTAAAATCTTAAAATAATCATATTTTTTGAAAATAATAATTATGTAAAAATAATGTAGATAAACTAAATAATCTTCCTTCAAACATAAAGAATTATTAAAAAAGATTTTTCATAAAAGAATTCTTAAAATCTAAATCAATAATTATTCATATTTTTTTTAAATCTCAATAATAACTATCAAAATTTCAAAGAAACTTCAGATAGAGGCATGATTAAATAGGTTAATCTATAATTATTAGACAAAAACTTCTTACATGTTTTTGAATATTTGGAAGTTTCTTTAGGCGCGCTAGGTATAACTAAGTGATTGTCAAAACCTAAAAAAAGGGACAAAGAAAAAGAAGTAAATTTTCCGTAGGCTAGAACAGACAAATATCGAATAAAATGATTATCTTATCATGTTGTTTAAGCGCATTGATTTACCGTACAGTTAAACGTGAGGCACTTTATGTAAAATTATTTTAAAAAAAGGTTTTCATAGTTGCAAAATTCATGGTTTATTTTATACAATTTGAAAGAAACTAAAATTCATGGTTTTTCTAAAATGTGATCAATTTTAAAATGTAAAAAATTTAAAATATGAATTTAATAACTGTTATAATATTTTTTAGATTAATTTTCTACATTTTTTAAAATTGAGTTTTTGCATTTTTAATATGTGATTGTATTAAAATATTTCATCAAAATTAATCCAAAAAAAAGGAATTGGTATGAATATAAGAACTTCACCAATACAAAATAATGAACTACATGTTTTAACATGCACTAATTTATATTACACATTAAATTTATGCATACAAACATTGAACATCAAAAATTCGAACATTCTTAAAGTACATTTAATTCAATAATCAAAGATAAAGTTTGACCAATAAAAATAAAATGACTATTCACCATATTTTAATAAGATTAGATCTCCTGACCTCTTGCTTAACCAAAAGAACTAGGCCCACGGCCCCATAAAATATTATTAATTATCTAACTATTAAAAATAATATTTAAATTAAATACCATATTTTACATGCATAAATTCCAGAAATATATTGAACTCCTTACACTTGATTACAATCCTATTTTAATTAATATCATTGTTAATAATACTATATATTTAAAAAGATTCCAAAATTTTCCTTAACAAAATATAAACCAAACAATACTAAAACTCAATAAATTATATATTTTGTACAGATTTTATCATCAAATTTCAAATTAGAGAGAAGTTCGGAGCCTAAATGCTTAGAAACTGGTCCTCATCTCCTATTAATGTAGTTGGTTTACAAAGAATATTACCTCAAATGACCAAAGTTAATTAAAAGAATATTACCTCAAATGACCAGTCTGTCGTTTATGAGAATTATTAAAAAGGATTTTTTCATAAAAGAATTCTTAAAATCTAAATCAATAATTATTCACAATTTTTTTTTTTAAATCTCAATAATAACTATCAAAATTTGAAAGAAACTTTACATAGAGGAATGATTAAATAGGTTAATCTATAATTATTTGACAAAAACTACTAACATGTTTTTGATTAGTAATAAACTTAACTTTGAAATATTTGGAAGTTTCTTTAGGCGCGCTATAATTACCTTAACTGATTGTCACACCTAAAAACATGGACAGTTAAAAAAAGGAAATTTTCCGTAGGCTACAACTGACAAATATCGCATAAAATGATTATCTTAACATGTTATTTAAGCGCATTGATTTACCGTACAGCTAAACGTGGGGCACTCTATGTAAAATTAGTTTAAAAAAAGGTTTTCACAGTTGTAAAATTCATGGTTTATTTTGTACAATTTGAAAAAAAACTAAAAATAAAATTATACAATTTTTAGCCTTTTTAAAATGTGAATAAAATTAAATGTAATTTTTTTTTTAATTGTTGTATTTTAGTTTTCACTTTTGTATTTTGTATTTTGTTTGATTAATAATGTTGATTTTTTTTATATGTTTTGGTTATGTAATGCAAATATCTTGTTTGATGTTAAATATTTGAAAATAAAATAAATTGGAATAAATATTTATTGTTTGGTGTTATTTTTTTCAAAAAAATTAAAGTTGAATTCATTTGAATATTTATATAATGAACCCATGAGAGAAGAAAGTAATTTATGAATTATAATTTAATATAATATAATACTAGGCCCATCACCCCATAAAATATTATTAATTATCTAACTATTAAAAATAATATATAAATTAAATACCATATTTTACATGCATAAATTCCAGAAATATATTGAACTCCTTACACTTGATTAAAGTCCTATTTTAATTAATATCATCGTTACTATTTCTATACATTTAAAAAGATTCCAAAATTTTCCTTAACAAAATATAAACCAAACAATACTAAAACTCAAAAAATTATATACATTGTACAGATTTTACCATCAAATTTCAAATCAGAGAGAAGTTCGGAGCCTAAATGCTTGGAAACTGGTCCTCATCTCCTATTAATGTAGTTGGTTTACAAAGAATATTACCTCAAATGACCAGCCTTTGTCGTTTACACAGAATATGCTAAGTATTTGGCGTATGTGGCCTGTAAATTTTATGCTAAAAAAATTGTTAGTCGATATCACACTTTTTACAATATCATCATCTCTCTGCTTCAAAAGTTCTTAATAATGCATTCACCTAACAAACGGGTTAATACTTTGAATTAGGTATACCCGTGTTCAACGGAGTAGAAAAAATTGCACCTCCGTGCTTGATGAGATCTATAAATTGGAGTGAAAAACCTGATATCTCCGTGCCTGACAGTAAGTTACAGAGGAGGACAAGCCTGACAGTAAGCTATAGAAGATCCTCCTCGACTACAAGGATAACATTACAGCCAAAATGTCTCTAGGTTGCATCACTCCAATGGCTTCCAGTACAGTTGGACACAAGTTACAGAAGCCACCCCTCCATAAGCCTGTTTTTCATCAGAAGCTTTTCAATACACCATCCCTTAGAACCAAAATCCCTGCGCGCCGTAGAGCTGCTCAAGCTCCCATCAATATGGCATTGATTACCACTGATGATGGCATAACACGACGCATTGGCAATCATCATCCTAACTTGTGGGACGATGATTTCATACAATCTCTCTCAAAAGCTTATGAGGTAAGCTTAAAGTTCAAATATTTTTTGCGAGTATATTTTTTATCAATGTTTCAGATAGTATTTTGTGATTTATCATCAGAATGAAGAAAAAGATATTAAAGTCATGGTCACAATATAATCTGTAAAAGTTCTGATTTCTTTTATGGTATCTCCTACTCTTTTATTTATTTTGAATTGTGTTTAATGACTATATATTTAGTTTAAATCTTTTCAGTTCAGATTAGATGAGCATTTTCATTGACTTGTATTTTGGATCACGATTCATGATCTATCATCAAAATGAACAAATAAGAAAAGAGAAATGAAGCGTCCTGTCACTGCATAATCTGATGTGTCATTGAAGTTCCTATTTCTTTTATCTTACCTTGTTGGATCTGCGATGGCTCACAGGCTCCCTCTTATGGTGAACACGCTGAGAAGCTCATTAAGGATATCAAGGACATGTTCAGTGCCCTTCCTGTACAATCTTCATCTGCCAACGATCTGTTTCAACATCTTTCAATGGTTGACACAGTAGAACGCCTTGGAATAGACCGCCACTTTCAAAATGAAATAAAGATAGCTCTCGACTATGTTTATAGGTTTGCCTATTTTTGAGCTTCAAGATGAATGTTATTATTGTTTGTTTTTTCTTTTCTTTTTTTTTTTGCATTGTGTGAGAACGCTAGTCTTCAAGTAAACAGTCATTATCTTGATCAATGCATTAGTTGTTTATGATTATGATGGATCCATATATATTATAGGTTGTATTCTTTGTCAGGTTTCAACAACACATTCTAAACTTTGACTTGTTCCTATGATTATGATGGATCTATATGTATTATAGGCTGTCAACATCGTCAGATTTAAACAACATATTCTAAAATTTGACTTGTTCATATGAATATGATGGATCCATATATATTATAGGCTGTGTTCATTGTCAGGTTTAAATAACACATTCTAAACTTTGACTTGTTCATATGATTATGATGGATCCATATATATTATAGGTTGTATTCATCATTAGATTTAAACAATACATTCTAAACTTTGACTTGTTCAGGTCTTTTATCTGAAACCACAGAAATAGGCGGATTCTATTGAAGAAGCTAGTGTCATTTTATATGAACCATCTAAACAAATCAAAGCTTAGATTGTGCTATTTAAGCCAAAATTATATTTGTTAGCTCATTCCTCATACCTAAGAATTATTTGAATAGCAGATATTGGAACGACTCAGGCATTGGATGTGGTAGAGAGAGTACTCATGCAGATCTAAACACCACAGCATTGGGTTTTCGAATTCTTCGCCTTCACAGATATGGCGTCTCTTCAGGTGATATCTGCAGTTCTTAAATCAGATTTTTTTTCATTTAAATTTAGAACCCTTTTAGAATTTATAGAAAACAGTCAGATAACTTTAAACCATATTTAGACTACAGAGATACGGTAGCAAAAGTTTCTTTTTTTTCTGCAGTAATGATATTGCCCATAAAATTTGAAAAATCTAAGACAATATAAGGATTAATGGAATTTATGTGTTCTATCGTAGAAACAGTTATATTGTTTAGATTCGAAATTTTACTATTTAAATCTTAAAAGAACATACGCTACTGAGATATACAATGTTTTAGACTATTTATCATATATACAGATTTTAAGATTATTTGAATGTTTAGTTTTTTTATGAGTATTTAGTTTTTTACAAGAATTTTTCAAAGAAAATAGAATGTTTAAATTTAAAGAAACATTAAATAAAAATGTTGTTATGTATATAATTATGATGTTTAAAAGACTTTTATTTAAACATTTGATTTTGTATTGTTTTGATTAAATATTATATTACATACTAATTTATATAAATGTAATTTTAAAAAAATAAAAAGTAAATTAGATTTATTTTTGAAGAGTTTAATAAATAAATATATTATAATTTTCATTTTTATTTAAGTGAAACTGTCATCTAGTAATTTAATAGATTTGAATCCACATAAGATATGTAGAAAAAAAACTCAAAATAATTTTTAATTGATTAAAGAGCTTTAAAGTTTATTGAGTTTGAAATTTTAATATAATATTAAAAAGCTCTTCAAATCATTAAATGCATGAAGCTGGCTAATAAATGTTTAAGTTGATTATCCAATCAAAGTCTCTTTTTTCCTCATTTTGTAGAAGTTCAACATAATTGATTCATATGTGTTGTATGAATATATTATACTAGGAGTAAAAGGGCTTCACTTTTAATAGGATATATATATTTCTATTTAATATGAAAAAGTACATTAAAATTATTTAAATTTTATTTCAAAATTCAAATTTGTTTCAATAAACTTTCCCATAAATTGTAAAGTGTCACTATTGTAATCAAATTATAGATTGTAGAACATTTCTTTATTTGTATTGTAGTTTTATATTCAAATGTGTTCACAATTATTTTTAAACTATACTAACTATTCTAATTTTATTCATTGAAATATTTTCATTCCTCTAAAAGTAGTAAACTTCGATATTAGTGATTTTCTTTAAGTAATTTACAATACATCAAATCAATTCTAACTTATATCAATGCAGACATGTTGCAACAATTCATACCTAAAGATGGGCAATCTTTACATTCGAATAATCAATCAAATGAGGAGGAGATAAAAAGTATTCTAAATTTATTTCGTGCTTCTCTCATTGCATTTCCTGGGGAGAAAGTTATGGATGATGCCAAATCCTTTTCTACTACATATTTAAAACAAACTCTACCAACGATTGACAATTTAAATCTTTCAAGAGAGGTATCCATTCTTATTAATATTGTTTTTATATTAACTCTATGAATCTATTTCTCAATTGAAATTCTAATCTATGTGATGTAATAGATTCAATTCAATCTAGAGTATGGATGGCACACCAATGTGCCTAGGTTGGAAGCAAGGACCTATATTGATATATATGGAGAAGATATTTCAAGGGCTCCCAAAACTGCCAACAAGTAACTTCAATGCCTTGTATCATATTTATCTCCTCAACATTTAAAATTTTAGATAATCATTTGAAAGTTAACATTAAATATTTTAGAAGTTTTAATAGAAAAGAAATGTGAATTTTTAACATTTGAAGTCTTCTTAATGATTGCTAAGAGAAATTTACATCACAATGTTTGATTTCTTGTAGCATTTTCTTCGCAAAACTTTTAGAATTGGCAAAGTTGGATTTTAATATGATTCAATCATTACAACAAGAAGAGCTTAAAATTCTCTCAAGGTGAGAAATTTATATTAGGGAAGATATTCTCTATAATTTGAGGTTTAATTTTCTTTTAATATAATTTGTAGTTGAAGATTCAAAAAATCGAGTTTATTAAGCAATGTGTGTGCATTTTAGATGGTGGACAGAGTCTGGTTTGGCTACACTAGAGTTTGCTCGCCATCGCCATGTGGAATATTATCTTTGGGCAGCTGTAGGATGTATTGAGCCCAAATATACTGCCTTTAGAATTGGATTTGCAAAGATGTCCGCACTTGTCACATATTTGGATGATATTTATGACACCTATGGAACTTTAGATGAGCTCAAAATCTTCACAAAAGCTATTAAAAGGTATTTATTTGTTGTTATTAATCAGTTAGGGTGATATAAAGGAAAAACTTAAATGAGATATTTATTTATCTAGGGACATCAATCTCAATGTAAAAAACCACATGTTGATGATCATTTATTATGGTTAATGGTTAGAAAACATAAATGGGTTTAATTTTCCATTTTCTTATGTGCATACTCAAACACATATTTCTAGACACTATTATTAAAAATATGTTCATTATATTATTTATTTATATATTAAAATATAGTAATAACTTATGTTGTGATTTATGTAAGGTGGGATTTATCAGCCATAGAAGGACTTCCAGAGTTTATGAAAGTGGCATTCAAGGCATTTGATGAAGCTGTGAGGGACATGGCTGAAGAGGCCAAGAAAACTCAAGGCAGAGACACACTTGACTATGCACGTAAAGCTGTATGGATTTATAAATTCCAATGTGTTTTAATTAATATAATGAATGTTATATTATATAAAATGTATAGATAATCTATTTTACTTTAATAAGATATTCATCTCACTAGTTTTTTAAAACATAAACCCATATCATTACTATTTACATCTAATATATAATTCATTAGAAAATATTAACCCTTGAGAAAAACTAAAATAAATTGCATACATGATTTTTAATAAGAAGTGGGATCACTTACAACATAAGTTATATCTAAAAAAAAATTCTTCTTAAGTCCATCAATTTATTGATTTTTTTTCTCTATTGTATGTGAATAGTATAATTTTAATATCCTTTCTTGTGGTTATTTATTATTATTAAAAAATGAGAATCCATATTGATCTTGAAATAATTTATTTATTTTTATAAATTTGATAAAACCTTATTGTAAATAGTATTAATCAAGTAAGAGGGGGTATTATTTATTATCATTCCTATAATAAGCTTTGTTTTTATTATTTAATGTTTAAAAAAATCCATTTGTAAAGTAGTAGTCTTGAACAATGATCCCCTATAAGGCTCATTTATTAATCATAAACTTTACAAGTATTTACTAGAAACATTGCAATGAAAGGAGATTGGTAGGTATGCAAGACTATCAATGATTAAAAAATATAACTAAAAGTAACCAACCAAAATAAGAAACACAATAGACGTGCTACTACTAAGAGAGGAGGGGGTAATTATCCTATTAAAAAACTAAGGGGAAATTCTCTAAAAGAAGGACTATATACCTCTTATCCTTTCTAATATTATTTGATTACAAGTGTAACAAAAATCTCTAGCTAGATAATATATGTACAACATAAGACAAACTATAAAATTCAATATTGATATAATTCCTAGGTGTAATTTTGAAATTTCATTATCAATATTGCTAGCAAATTAGAAAACATAATTTTAGAGTTTTTCTCTCTTAATTTTTATGCATTTCATACAAAAATCTATCAAATTTAATATTCAATCTCTTTAATAGAATGAAGTTTAAATAGGTTATAATAGTTAATTGGTAATAAAATTAGTGAATTTTAGGTTATTATTTATCCTACATCCATAAGAGACATATAATGAAAGTTAGAGACATATTATATATTCCTTATGGTTTTCATGTTAACTTTAGTATATAACGATTTCAGTTGTGATACTAAAAAATTTAAAATGTTGACAATTTAATTAATATTTTCATTACCATTTTCCCTATATATTAGCTATTTTATTTTGATAGTGTACTATATATACTTATATATGTTCTTCTTAATAATATTAATATGTTAGTTTTCCTCAACCTTATGAATGAATTTAAAATATATTTTTAAAATTTAAATGGATATTTGACTTAATATTTACTTTGGGGCTAGGTTTTGTTAGATTTTTCTTGTTACTTTTTCTCTCATGAAGCAATAGTAATAATTTTGAATTTTCCTTGAATGTAGTGGGAAGTATATATAGATGCTTACATGAAAGAAGCAGAATGGCTTGCGACAAGTTATATGCCATCTCTAGAGGAATATTTGGAGAATGGAAAAGTGAGTGCAGGGTCTCGTGTTGTGACCTTGCAACCTGTATTATCACTAGATGTGCCTCTTTCTGATGAAATTCTCAAAGAAATTGATTACCCATCAAGGTTTGATGAGTTATTATGCTTAACCTTAAGATTAAGAGGTGACACAAGGACATTTAAGGTATGCTATAAATTTAGAATCTTTATCTTTCATAGCCTCATATTTATTTGCATATGAGATCAATCAACATATATTTAAGGTAACTATATTTGGCATCTTACAAAATGTTATTATTTTTTGTGAAGGCTGAGGCAGATCGTGGAGAAGTAGTATCATGCATAACATGCTACATGAAAGACCATCCTGGATCTAATGAGCAAGATGCATTGAATTATCTCAATTATTTAGTTGATGAAAGGCTCAAAGAATTAAATTGGGAGTATTTAAAGCCTGATAATGTTCCAATAATTAGCAAAGACAATGCATATAATTTATCAAAAGGTCTCCAACTTTTGTACAAAGAAAGAGATGGATTTAGTGAATCTAGTATTGAGACAAAGAATCTTATCAGTAAAATGATGATTGAACCAGTGCCAATATGACTTTTGAATTATTTTATGTATTTATAAGGTTAGAATCATCATTTAATGGAGGCTCCTACCTTCATCAATATTATATATATATGAAATGTAACTCATTTGGTGCAAGTTATATATAATAAATAAGAATTTTGTAGAATGAAATTTGCAATGTTTTCTTGCATAATTTATATCAACTTGTAAGGTTTTCTCAAATATGTATGCATGTATATTTGTATGTATGTATATGGATAATTTATTAATTTTCCTTCCATATATATTTTAATTTTTGGACAAGAAATAATTTCCTTTTATACTATTCTTATAATAATACTTCATTCCATAACTTTCACTAAAATTGATGGAATTTTATAGTAAACTATGTTATTTATATTTCATGTTGGTTTAATGATAAATATATTTGAATGTAAATACAATCTTTTGTTTCTACATAAATTAAGGGAATCAATTACAAATCTCATCCATAATTAGTCCTTTCTTGCTAAAACCTTAATATTAGAGTACATCAAGTTATGAATAGTCATCTTGTGGCTATGCTAACTCCCAATTAAGTCATATTATCATGTTATTATATTGTTATTTAGTTAATCATGTTAGCCTAGTGCTTATATAAAGTTATGTAGGTTGGATTAGTGATAGAAAAAAAGGTGGTGATTACCCCAAACCAACTCAAATTGATTAGACTCAAACAAGGAACCAACCCTTCCAACACTATTCACCCAAATTTCCCTAAACATATGCACCTAAAGGCTTGTAGCCCTCCAAAGTTGACTTTCCTTAATATCTTTTAGATAAGGCCACATAGATACCTATTAGACATTATCTAAGGCACACTTCAACTCTTGACACAACATATCAAAATATTTCTTGAGGTTTCTTTACAACAAAGTGAAGAATCAATAGACTTCCCTACCTTTTAGGCCACCAAATAGCCCTCTTTTATGAAGGAGGTACCTCCAAAACAACTAGTTATCACCAAAACTCAATGGATAATGCTTAATTATGTTACAAAACACCAAATTCCATAAGAATTTCCCAGTGACATGACCTTTAAGGTGCTAATCCTTGAAACCCTTAATTTGCATACAATCAACAAGGGTTTATTGAAATTCCTTTTTCCCGAGCTTATCTGACCCAACCAATGCTTCCAACAGACCCAAAATGGTCTAAAAAAACTCACTCAACCCTTATATAGATAGTACCATTGGCAATTTGACAAAACCCTGACTCAACACCCCATTTACACTTGGAAAATAATGCATTTCTACCCTAGGGCATCATCCAAAAACCCAACAACTCACTTCCTCTGCCCTCCAAACCATGGGAACATCTAACTTAATAGGTAAGAATTCATTCCACTGAGTTACAAGCCAGGATAGTAAGTGGAATGACTTAAGACATCATTTAAACTCCAATCAAACCCTTAACTAGTTTTTTAATGGGTTGTTCTAGAAAATTAATGAATTCTCCCACAAATCATAATGAAAAACTCTCAAACTTTCTTTAAATGGAATCTAGTCCATTCCCATACAAAATAAAACAAGCTTCAAAGCACACTTAGACTGTATGGGCTAATCCAATCCCTATAAAGTACAGAATAACAGAGAAGTTACAGAAAATAAGCGTTGTTATTAATATAGAATTTCAATACAATCTTCACCAACCTTTGTTCAAGACTTTTTGAGGCTTTATATACATATTGCATTCAAATCTAGCCAAAAAAAATTCTATAACTTCCCTTTAAACTACCATGACCCTTCACATTCTTAAAAAGTTGCATTTTGTGCAATTTATGTTGACAACTTTTTACCTATTTGCAATATTTGCATTTTTTATCCTCTATTCACCTAAAACATTAGTAATGGTCTATTTATACCTTATTATTCAACCTAAGAACTTCAATTAACACAATAAAATGAAATTTTTGATTCCTTTACATCTTTTGTCCACATTGACAACATCCTTGACAAGATTTAGCAATTTCTACAAAATGGAAACAAAAGACCTCAAAACTTCACCAATTACATTTGAATGATCACAATGGACCTTATTGAACTCAAAATATCCCTAAAACACCTAGACCCTAACACTTGACCATTTTTTTGCATATCTTGAACTTGGTGTTCCTGCACCATATCGCCTAAAAAGGTTTCCATGTCTCTTGGAAACTAATCCTCCATTGTTCCTCCTTTGAATGCTCCTTTTTTTACTTGCAAAAGATAAATTCTAAAAGATTTCTCTATACTTACCATCCTTGAGTTCATGAAAAAATTTATATGGTTTCTCTTGCTTTGTAGCACAACTTCTGACCTTCTTTCCATTTGTGATTGATATAGGGCATGTATCAACTGCCCTCTGCCTTGTCCATTCAACATACTTATCTTCATAACTCTTCCCTAGATTTTCTCCTTGTCTCACTCTTTCCTTTGACTTGAATTTAGGAATCAAATTTATGATCCTCAAAGCATTTTCACTTTCAAGCTTATACATCATTATTTTGTTAGTCCTAGGAGCCTTTTTCTCACCAAGGCTTGACTATTCCTCAACTTTTGCAACTACTACAGGAAACCACACTGTTCCAAACAAAATTTGATCAACTTTTCTCAACCCATCTTGCTTTATCATCAACAATTCACCATTAACCTTCTCTAGGCCAGTCTCCATCTTCCTTTTCTCATTATTTTTCCCTTCCAATTGTGCACCAATCTGCAATAACTCTATCCTATTGTCTACAACCTTTGTCATGGCCGCCAATTGATCATTCTTGAATTCTCCAATCTTCACATATTCTTTTTCTGCCCATCATGACTACCTTTTTTGCTCTTATCTACTCCCTATCTTCTTCGTGTAATGGAAACAAAGTGAATGAGTTCCCTTCATGCACAATCTGATAAGTATTAACCCATCCATCATACACAACACATTTATCAAATTCCCATGGCCTTCCAAGAAACAAATGGAAACATTGCATTGGTAGAATATCACAGAGTACCTTATCTTTGTATCCTCTAATCTAAAATTCAACTAAATCCTACTCATTGACTAGGAGTGATTGATCATCATATAACCATGACACCTTATAGGGTGTTTGATGAGGAACTTTCACAAAATTCAACTTATCTACCATTTCCTTTGATACTATATTATCAGTGGAGCCTAAATCAATTACTAGCTTGCATACCTTACTTTTGCTCTTGCACGTGGTATTGAAAAGACTTCTCCTTTGCAATAGTTCTTTCTCCTTGGAGGCCTTCAAGAGTTGTCTTTGCAGCATCAAACTCTCACCAAATTCAGAAACATAATTATGACTTGATGAATTGAAACTTTCCTCTTCAGCCTCTTACACAATTTGGACCCTCTTTTCACCTCTTCTCTCACACCCACTTGTAGTAGCACCAAACTTATCAGGAAACTTGAAGAATAGATGACCAAAATCACCACACTTGTAACACCTTCCTAGAAACACACTAGGATCTCTTCCTTGATCTGTATATCTTCCCCTATAGTTTGTTCTTCCACCTCTCCATCCACCTCTAGATTTAGCCACTTGTTCTTTTCCTTTACCAACATCTTTTAGATCTTCTTTGGACTATTTTGGTGTATAAAAAGTACCTCTACCTCTAGAAGTACTACATCTTCATCTTGTTTCCTTCTCTTGTCTTCTCTTCATTTTCTCTTCAGCCCTTATAGCCATTTGAAAACATTCTTCTATTGTCTTTGGTGTCATCAAACTTATCTCATCTTGTATATTATACCTTAGACCATTAAGATACCTTGCCACTCTTTCTTACTCATCTTCCTTATTCTTTTTTCTTATACTTAACAGGTCTATAGAACTCCTCAGTGTATGCTTGCACACCTAAGTCCTTCCGCCTAATATTTTGAAGTATTTTAAGAAATTGAACATTGTAATCATTAGGAAGGAACTTACCTTTGTTTTTTTCCTTCATTCTCTCCCAAGAAGTGATCTTAGCCTTTCCCTTTTCCTAGCTTTCATCTTGCACAAAGTTCCACCATAGCAAAGCATGTCCTTTCAACTTGGTTTTTTCCTTCTTCACCGTATTCATCTACCTCTTCACTTTCAAAATAATTTTCCATGGCTCCTATCAAATCCAAGAGCTCTTCACCATCTAGTTTACCTGCATACATAGGCAAGTCTATTTTTCCATGTCCATCACCTTTCGCAGCCTTCAAAAGCTTCAACATCCTAACATCCTCTAGATCCAACTCTTGCTCTTCACTAGAGGTTTCTTCCACTTTAGAATCACTCTCATCCATGTCAACCCTAGCTTTAGAGCTCAATGCAACAACCTCCTTCTTCAAGGCTTCCAATTCTCCAGCCTAGTTATCAATCTTCCTTGCAACAATGCTTCCTTTAGGAGGCATTTTGATTCCCCCTATTGCACCTTTTCCTTGCACACAAACCTTTAACCTTCTTCCTCAAGAGACCTACTCCCTTTGATCTGATACCACTTAATAGAAAACAAGGTGGTGATTACCCCAAACCAACTCAAATTGATCAGACTCAAACAAGGAACCAACCCTTCCAACACTATTCACCCAAATTTCCCTAAACACACACATAAAGGCTTGTAGCCCTCCAAAGCTAAATTTCCTCAATATCTTTCAGAGAAGGAAATACAAATACCTACTAGACATTATCTGAGGCACACTTCAACTCTTGAAACAACATATCAAAATATTTCTTGAGGTTTCTTTACAACAAAATGATGAATTAATAGACTGCCTTTCCTTTGAGGCCACCAAATAGCCCTCTTTTACAAAAGAGGTACCTAAAAAAAAGTAGTTATCACCAAAACTCAATGAAAAGTGCTTAATTGTGCTACAAAACACCAAATTCCATCAACATTTCCCAATTCCATGACCTTAAGATGTTGATCCTTGAAACCCTCAGTTTGCATACAATCAACAAGGGTTTATTGAAACTCCTCTCTCCCAGGATTATCTAACCCAATCAATTCTTCCAGTAGACCCAAAATGGTCTTCACAAACTCACTTAACCATTATGTAGATAGGCCCATTAGTAATTTGACAAAATCCTGACTCAATACCCCATTTACACTTGGAAAACAAATGCATTTCTACCCTAGGGCATCATCCAAAAACCTAACAACTCACTTCCTCTGCCCTCCAAACCATGGGAACATCTAACTTAACATGTAAGAAGTAATTCCATTTAGTTACAGGCCAAGATAGTGGGTGGAAAGACTTAAGGCATCATTGAAACTCCAATCAAACCCTTGATTAGTTTTCTAACAAGTCATTCCAAAAAATTAATGAATGAATTCTCCCACAAATTACAATGAAAAACTCTCAAACTTGCTTCAAATGGAAGCTAGTCCATTCCATACAAAATACAACAAGCTTCAAAGCACACTCAAACTGTATGGGCTCGTACAATCCCTGTAGAGTACAAAATAACATAGAAATTACAAAAGATAGGCATTATTATTGATATAGAATTTCAATACAATATTCACCAACCTATATTTGAGCCTTTTTGAGGCTTTATATACATATTTCATTAAAATATAACCAGAAAAACATCTATAACTACCCTTTAAACTACCATGACCCTTCACTTTCTTAAAAAGTTGCATTTTGTGCAATTTTTGTTGGCAACTTTTTGCCTATTTTCAATATTTGCATTTTTTACCCTCTAATCACCTAAAACATTAGTAATGGTACATTTAGACCTTATTTAGCCTAAGAACTTGACTTAACACTAGAAAATGACATTTTTTCTTCCTTGACATCTTTTGTCCACATTGACAACATCCTTGAGAAGATTTAGCAATTTCTACAAAATGGAAACAAAAGACCTCAAAACTTCACCAATTACATTTGAATGGTTACAATGGACCTTATTGAACTCAAAATACCCCTAAAACACCTAGACCTTAACAATTTATCATTTTTTTGCATATCTTGAACTTGGCGCTCCTGCACCACTTAGGTGATATCCTAAGCATAAATAAGTATATATAGGAGGTTGCGAGTATATTTCATCATTAGATTGTGAATTATGTTCTCATTAGAGATATTTGGATGTTTTCCCCCTCAAAGTGTTTTCTTATTCTCAGTTATTATCAAGTATTTTTAGCATATTTTCTATCATATTATTCTATTGTGCAAGTTAATTCATTACAAGTGGTATCAAAGCATGATATTGGCATTGTTACAATAAGGAAACTTTTCCAATTTTGGAGGTAATTTTTTGAAGCCCATATCTCTCTGATTTTGGTGGATTTTATCTTAATTTTAAAGGATTTTTGAAGGACATATTAAAGAAGCTATAGTTCATATTTCATAGGAATTGGAGTAGAATTGAGAAAATTATTATAAAATTAGGGTTTTTGACAAAATTATTTGGAAGGTTCATATATCCTACATCTTGAAAAATTGGTTCTTCAATTTTAGTGGGTTTTTGGAAGATATACTAGAGGAGAATACAAAAAAAATCAAATAATTTGAAGCAAAAATAAGTGATTTATTACAAAATCAGGGTTTTTAAAAAATCACTCTAAAGGTTGAAAATCACCTATTTTTGGGGAGAATTTTCTATTCAATTGTGACCCAACCCCTAGTAAACCACAGTGAAATTTTTGGATTATTTTTAATTTATTTGTGTGAGATATTAGAAAAATATTTTCTACCATCATGACAGGGCCTATAACAAGAGGCAAAAAGAATGCCACTACACTAGGCAAATATTTAGAAAATGATGGGGTAGAAACCAAAAGTTTTAATCCTAAGGATGAAATAAAAAAATTCAAGGGTGATATGTCATCATTAGAGAAGAAGATTATAGAGGAAATTAGTGAATTGAAATCACTTATTTAGGGTATGAGGTGTAAGGGTGAAGATTCATCTCATAAGGAGGAAGATAATATTTTTATTGGACATGAATTCCTTGGAATTTACTTTGATTTCAAGAAGGATCCTTCCTTTAATAATCATATGCCAAGGAAATTCATACCCAAGTTGGATATGAGAAATTTTGATGACAACGATCTAACCAATTGGCTATGCCAAATGTAGTAGTTCTTTGATATTCATCATGTTACTAGTCAACAAAAGGTGGATATGGCATCATTATACTTGGAACTAGATCAATTTATTTGGTATCATTGGTTATGTGATGAGAAGAGAAAAAAGGGTTGTGTGATCACATGGTTATTTTTTCAAGAGGAACTTGCTACCCATTATGGATATTACTCTATGGATAGCTACTTCTTCCAACTCACTAAATTAAAGAAAATAGGCATGTTCAAGGATTGTATTCAACAATTTCAAACCCTTTCTCTAAGAGTTGGGAATATGGTAGAAGAAAATATAATGAAACTATTTCTAGGTGGTTTAAAGGATTACATAAAATATGAAGTATGATTTTTCCAACCACAATCCTTATAATTACAAGCATTTGTAATGGTAAGAAAAGTGTTGAACACCTAGAATACTTAGGGGGGGTGAATCAATATTCTCTGAAACCACTTAACCATTTAAGAATTCATTCCACATAGCATATTCAATTTGTAGTAAGAAAAGCATGAAAGTAACCATCAAAACCACATAACACATGAACACCAAATTTTTACATGGAAAACCCAAAAAGGAAAAAGCTATGGTGAGGATTAGCTCACTTTATATTATAACTAGTTATAAGATATTACAAAAAATGCTCATTGCAGATGGACTCACTATCCCAGTGGACTCACTATGGTCCATAGAAAGAAGAAAATATAGAAGAGGGGTGGCACACAACCAAATTGAAGTATTACAAATGCACCTACAACATGCTAGAATAAAGTTCCACTAAATCTCAATATACATAATCAACACACTTCATATGACTTTGATATAACACTTTACTCTTCTCTATACTCACATCACCTTTGCACAATTCACATAAACAATACTTGTATTCTCACTCTACAAAATTGAAATTAACTTACATATATATCCATCATATCCACAAACACCTACAACATCAATTAGGTTGGCCTAATTAGATGTATTAAGAAAAGGCATAACTTGTTGGATCCCAATCAACCATACACATGTCATGCTTTAATTCAAAACATGAAATCCTATGGTACCTTTGCACCATACTCTCGAAGAAGAAAATATTCAAGTCCCACTTGAATGGGGGGGTAGAAACATGAAAGAATACTTGAAATCTCTCGCCTTATGTCTTTTGATCCCTACATATTATCTTCTTTGAAATAGACCCATGTTGGCTTCATCTTCACCTTAGGTTTATTGAACACTTGGGAAAGGAAGTTGAACTTGTCAAAAGAACCCTATCCCCCATATGCACTTATGCATTCTTCCTTAAATAGTGCCTTAACAATTGATACAACAGCTCTAATGGGTGTATGTGAAGCATCAAACTCAAGTATATTGTTGTGTTTGACTTGAAGTGACTAAAATCTACTTAAAACTATAGATAACCCTTGACAAAACAAATAACAGTTAGATAAACTATATTGCAATTTACCATCTAGAAATACCTTATGCAATGACAGTTGAATTGATCAGTCTTCCCATCAGATTGATGATACTCTTCCTCCTACACTTGGATGAGAACAAGGTCAACATTATCCACTGTAACTACTTGGTCAGCACCATCACTAGCTATGTCTTCTTTTCCTTGACTCTCACACTCTTTGACTGACCTTGTCAACATGGTAACAATTAACTGAAGTAGTTTGGTCTAAAAATCCAAAATGGTAACTTCATCTTCCCATCAACATCTCTCTCTATCGTTCTAATAACATACATTAATCCCCTTGCATCCTCAAACTCAAATAGCACATGGCTCACATGGTGAACTAAATGGAAAGCCGTATTCTTGTAGCCCAACAACTAAAAATCTAAACCCTATACTGTGTTTACCAGCAGCTCACCTTGCTCCACTTGCGTATTAGAATCAAATTAACTTTCTTCAAATGAATTGAAATGATTGATTCTTGAAATTGGGAATAAAGAAGGTGAAAAATCACCCACAACTATGTCTATATTATCCTTCAACATACTTTGGATCTCTCGTTGCAAATTAGAAGTGTCAACTGTTGTCATGACAGTCTAGGGTTTGATCATCATTTCAAAATTCAACTTTCCCTCCTTCATGGACTATGGGAACTCTTTGGGACTCATTAACATAATCCTTGACCCCACCATTGGATCTTTTTCTTCCTTCTCTATGATTTTGAAAAACACCTTTTCACTTACCAACAAAGTACTAGAACCCATTTGTGATTCATGACCTTCCTCTTTCAATGGTGTAAGCGTATAGGAAACTCCATCTTTCTCAATGACATGTATTTTTCCTAGCATCATGCTTAGCATTCCTATCATATTTCCAAGGTCTCCCCAAAATGAAATGACACACATCCATTGATATTATATCACACAAAACCCTATCCTTGTATCCCCCTATATGAAAATCAACCCAACTTTGCTCATTTACAACTACTTGTTGTCCCTTATTTAACCAAGATACCTTGTAGGGAGTAACATGAGGAATCCTTTGTAATTTCAACTTCTCAGCCATTTCAAGAGAAACCAAATTGTTTGTACTACCAGAATCAATTACAACCTTGCAACACCTACCTTGGCTTTTACATGTAGTTTTGAAAAGAGACTTCCTCTGTGGTGGTTCCTTCTCCATTGGCCCTTTGAATAGAATCCTTATCATCACCAAAAACTATCCAATATCTAGTTTTTCAACATGTGGTGAGGAATGTACACTCTCAAAATCATCTCCACCTTGTGCAATTTGATTTCTTCATTCTGTTCCAAATGAAGTAGTGGAATGATTTTCAGTGCATTTCCATGCTTGATGCCCTACAAATTTATTACACTTATAAAATTTACCTATAAAACCAATTGAACCTCCTCTTTGGCTTCCAAATCTTCCCCTAGAATATGATCTCCTTCCTCTAAAGCCACCTCTTGAATCTGCAGCTTGTTCTTGAACTCTACTTGTCTCTCCTTGACTCTCATATGATTGTCCTGAATCAGCAAATGCCCCTCTTCCTCTAGAACTTGTTCCACTACCCCCGCTTTGCTTTTCTTTCCTTCTCCTCAAATTATCTTTAGCCTTGATGGCCAATTGATAACACTCCTCTACCATTCTTGGATTGGTGAGGCTCAACTCATCTTTAATTTTGTATCTCAACCCATTGAGATATCTTTCCACTTTTTCCTCATCATCTTCTACATGACTTTCCCTTATGCTCAATTTGTAGAACTCTTCTATATAGTTTTACACATCCATATCCTTTTGCTTGAAATTTTGAAGCCTCTTGAACAACTGAATTGTGTAATCACTAGGTAGAAATTTTCCCTTCAATTTAGCCACCATCCTATCCCAAGAGGTGATTTTAGACTTCCCCTTCTTTCTCCTTTCACTTTGTACATAATCCCACCAAAGCAAGGCACATTTTCAACTTTGTCTTGGAAAACTTCACCCTTTGATCTTTTGGCACATCTTCATAGTTAAAGTAGTTATCCAATGTTCCCATCCAATCTAAGAGTTCTTCACTATCCATCTTTCCTCCATGCATGGGTAAATCCATCTTGATCTTACAACCATCTCCCTTGACTACTTTTAAGAGCTTTGCCATCATCAAGTCATTAGGATCCATCTCTTCCTTGGACCATTTTTGGGAACTTTACTCTTCCCCTTCTCCTTGGTCACTCAAGTCTCATGCGACCATTCCTCTTTTCTGACTTGTTTCTAGGGTAGCAAGCCTCTCCTTCAATTCTCTCATCTCTCTAGAATTTTTTTCCTTCAACTCATTCACTTCTCTAGTAATGATGGAATTCCCTTTTGGAGGAATTTTTGTTCCTTTGTCTCTTCACCTTTTCTTCTTCAAATCAAAATTATGCTCTAATACCAATTCGATGCAGAGTAGGGGTAGAAGTTACATGATTAATACCATATTTCACAACAATGGGCTCATTCATCTCTCAAAGTTCAAAGCAAACCATTTTAGGGCAGATGTCTTCAACAAGGGTAGGCATTTGATTCTTAAAGCAACTAACCATCCAAGGATAACCACAAACCATAGTCACCCACAAGGACCCTTTGGTCTCCCACCTATCAAACTCACTCAGTTAACTACTCACAAGAACCCTCACACATCAACTAATGACCTTTCACAAACTACCCCTTTACCCTAGTAGCCTTTCAATATGGCATATTTAGGCATAAATCCCAAAGTAGAATTGATACCCAAAATGTAAACAGGTAAAAGTAAAAAGTTTTGTCACACTTTTATAAAGGAAATGGCCAATGTTGATCTGAATTTTAAACTTGAATCACTAGAAAGTGGCATATATTTTTTGAATTTTGAAATGATGTAAACTAATAAAATGTGTATTTTTTGGTACATTCTATGTTTGTATTTTTTTGAAAAAATTAGAAAATTATTTGAATATAGTTTTTTATAAATTAACACTATAATTTAGTTGTTGATAAAATGCTAAAAAATGATGTTACATGAGACGTATAGTTTTATATAGTAAATTTTCTTTTATTTCCTTCAATTTTTTTGTGTATATTTATAATTGAAAGCTTTAGGGCATGGATTTTTTTTTTGCAATTTTAATAAATACATATTTTTAAATAAATATTTCAATGTGTGTGTATTAAAACACAATTGTTTCCACTTGACATCAACTTTTATATTGAATATTTATCTACAATAGAAAACAAATTATACTCTCTTAATCTAGACTCTTTTACCTAGGGCATCATATTTTTTAATTTTTTTTTAATAAGTTCTAGTATTTTTCTTGACATGGTAATCAACCTAATATTTTTGTACTAATAACCTACTTTTAGTAAAAAATTAAAAAAATAATATAAATAATATTGAACTATTAAAATAAATATATATTTGTAAACTACACTTATGGATCTACAAAAGGGCAGTTTTACTTTTTTTAAAAGTTTTTTAATATGAGTAGGAGTTGTTGAAACATTAAATTTTTCAAATAATTTTATTTTTTTAGTGAATTGGCCTCAAAGTAGTTCTACATATGCATTTAGCCAACAATTTTAGTTGGAAAAGTTGTGTACATATTTAACTTATCTAGAATGAATCTTACTAGATCAAATGTTTGACCAAAATTCATTTTTAGTTATAAATACTAAAATTCACTTGTGTTGATAAGTTGGCCAAAAGTGTGACACAACTTTGTACTTTTACCCAAACATATATTTAGATACCCTTTTGGGCCTTCTCAAACATATAAAAAATTCAAGTAGGGTTGTTTTGGAATGGAAGGGCTAAAAAGTGACTGTCCCGGTTTGCAATTAGGCCTAATGGCTTGAACTTGGTGCCAATAGGGTTTTTGCATCCTAGCTCTATATATTTACTCTAAGGATTTGAAAACATCACACCAAGTCCTAAACATAGGGTTCAATCATTCAAATCTTTCCCCAATTACATAAGACGCATTTCAACACCTCACTAGGTTTATTCGATCTAATACATCGGGAAACCAGACACTCATGCTTCCTCTATGTGTGCACACCATCTCCCATGATCCTAAAACTTTGAGAAATCAAAGATCATCCTACCTCAGACCATTCCACCAATTTTGAAGACCTTTCACTAGTGGAATGGAGTTATACACATTTACAGACCCAATGGTTACTCACTTACGGTTCAGACCAGTTTTGAGAAAAATCTAACTTGCTCAAAACACAATGGATTTACATGAAACCAATGTAAAATGAAAGAAGATTCAATGTGACATCAACCAAAATTGTCTTTATACTATTCCTAGATTGTACAAAATCATACAACTCATTGTAGCAACAAAGAATGTTTTGAAAAATGTAGAAAACAAAGTATTATTTGTTTGTATCTTCAAATCTTCAAAAAAACCAAATACATGGTCAATGACACAAGGACTTTTAATGAATTTCCAACCATCCCCAAATGGTTACAAATCAACTTTCAAATTAAAGACTCAACAAAACAACATTATCCCTTGTTATGACAGAAATTGCAAAAGTTGCATTGGCAACATTGTGCAACATTACAACATCCTGCATTGACATCTTACCTTAACACCTAATGACTCCAACCATACTCAAACACATATTAAATGGTCTTATAATACCTTATTACATTCCAAGAACTCAACCAACACAAAATATCAACTTTTGACACCATTTGGAGGCATGAAATCCTATGGTGCCCCTACACTAGCTTACCAATCTTTCCTTCTTCCCATCCTTTCTTGGATAGGACAAGCATGCAACTCTATGTATATAACTCCATGAAGAGATATTTTCCATCATATAGAGATTTGGGTACTAGATTTAACTTCATTTCCTCCTCTACATTCATCAAGGAACTAGAATAGGTGCAAAATTTGCATTCACCAGATCCCTGAGATGACCAAACTATGTACAATAATCTTCTCCTTTTGTACTTATAATTGGAAGAACTGCCACTGCATATTATCAATTATTGGCCTTATGCTCCCATCAATAACTTATGTCAGATCATAGGCACCAGATTCCATATCAATTTGGGACTCAATGGAGTCCATTTCATCCTTAATGCTTTGGTGGAGTTTTGCCACTTCATACAAAATTGGAACAACACCTTGGATTTGGCACTCTTCTGATGAGTTTGTAGAATTTCTTTCTAGGTAGAAGCATGGAAAGCATCACCTAGTTGTAGCTTTTGTAGTGGAGAAATTTTATCCATATAAACCTACCCTTGTTGCATTAGAAGTTGTAGTAGCTATGCAGATACAACTGACTAGAATTGGACCTACATACTTAACAAATTCTTTAGTGAATCTCTGGAGGTACTAGAATATTCTCCAACAATCTTCACTTTATCTTTTGCATCCTTCATTTCCAAATCCTTTTCCTTGTTACCAATGCTACTTTATGCTTTCTCATCATTCTTCTTAGAATTTTCAAGCTCTTCCTCAACCTTCTCATCTTCAGTACCAGATGCATTCACAGTGTTTTGCTCATCATTAATAGATTTAACAATTTTATTGGGAGGCATATTCATCTCTAGGTTATCTTATATTGCTCCTTCAACACTCTTTTTAGGTTTTATATAAGAGGAGCTATGGCCAATAGGTGTTTCCTCCTTCTATGTCTCTATAACCTTTTCTACATTGTACTATTTTCTTCCACATCCATGTAAGGAATTTAAGGTAGCAGAATAGCTTTCTACCCTAATATTGAGAGAAGGATAATAAAAAACTTAATATATTTTTTAAATAGTTACAAAAACTTAAACATAAATATCATGCATACCAAAACACATTGATTTACGTTGGGAAAACCCTTTTGGGAGAAAAACCCCACACTCCAAAATTCGCCTAATATATTATTCAAAAATCATAAAGATTATAATATTCTTTTAAAACAAGATTCTCAAATGAGTATCACCAACCAGAGATATAGAGGCAACATGACCACTATCAAAATCTCAAAGTACATCACAATACACAACCATAATACAATGCCCTCATAAAATAGGGTTTCCTTCTAGGAAAATTCAAGCTAATAAAATATCCCCACCTGTCACTAACATATGAACAATACCTTATGTAATTGGAAGGTTGAGACACATTTTTCAAAAAAATTAGAAGAGTGTCATTTTGCACATTCTCTTCCTCTATTCCATGCTCATGTTGAGCATATTATTGTTGTATTTCTTCTATTGCATTAACTTTTGGAGCTAGCATATCATCATGCATTTCTTCTTCATTGTCTGGAGTTAGTCCTAATCTCTATGCCAAATTTGCAACCTTCTCCATAGTTTCATTCAAGAGCCTCTCAAGATCTTTATGATCTCTACTCATAAGGGTAGTTACCCTTTATACTATTTAGAACTCCTTGTTGTACAACTGATCCAATGTGGCTTTATTTTCATTCGAGAGGGGTGTACTAACCTTCTCCAAAGAAAAAGACCTTAATTATATTTCTTCATCAATGACTTCCTATTTTCTAGCATATAATACATTCCTCAACTCCACACCTACAATTGTTTTTCAATATTCTTCATATTTAATTTAAAATTAATAATGTATTTGGGTAGGTGCAAAATGTTGGAGGGCCAAAAAGTGGCCAATTTTTTTTTTTAAATAAAAGGCTATAACGTGAGCATGTTATAACATGCTTGCATTATGGCTTGGTATGACTGATCCTAAGGCTTGGTCATAACGAGCCTATAAAGAGCTTGCATTTTAACCCGAGCACATTATAGCCTATTATAACAAAAATAAAAGCACATCAAATTTATTTCATTTTCACTGTCATTTTTTTCTTGCCCATGGTCATCA
Organism: Sequoia sempervirens; assembly: GCA_007258455.2. Lineage (NCBI taxonomy): Eukaryota > Viridiplantae > Streptophyta > Pinopsida > Cupressales > Cupressaceae > Sequoia > Sequoia sempervirens. Next base: position 65,759,870 of record VDFB02000008.1, on the reverse strand, counting down.
AACCCTGTCATTGTGCACTCACAGTTTGGAAGCATCAAATCTTGCAATTTATTCATCGAATCTTTGTAATTTATTTGCTAGGATGTTGCCATGTCAGTGGGGAGGTCGAATAAGTAAGCATTGTTTTTTTGTGATTTTTTTGTTAAATAGGTAAATTTAGATTATTTTTATGTTAATTTCTTTAATTTATAGGAGTTGATAATCAACCTAAAATTCCTCCTCAAAATATTTCTCCTCCTCATGAACGAGCATATGAACAAAATCCTAAACAACTATAGAAACAAAATCCTCTAACAATTCCTCAACATCCTCCTAGTACTCAGCAAAATTTAATGGGGGACATTGAAAACAACAAAAAACAAATTGAATTAATTGTGAGGTTGAACGATCCTGTAAGTTCAACCTTGGAAACAAGCACACTTGAAAATTCACTTCAATCCATGTTAACATATCTAGATGCAATTAGCAAGAAATTAAGTCGCTGGGTGGATAAGAGGTAGGAGTGTAGGGAATTTTATGAAAATAATTATCATATAAAGAAGTAAAAGATGAAAAAATTACAAAATATGATTTGTGCTCACTATTCACTAACCTACGTATAAATCAAATTCTTGACCTTAATAGCAAGAGGTTTCATATCCATTGGTGCAACCACCAAGTGATTAGGAAATTTTTTTGGAATAGGTGATGGATGGTTTTTGACCATCCACCATGCAATAATAATGAGGTCCCCCAATATTTCTTGAGGAAACTCTACTGTGAGTTCATCCTCAAAAAAATCTCCAACTATTTTGATATGCAAGACTTTCAAGGGAGAGGTGGTGGGTCAGCATAGGATAGACCATTGCACATCAAGATCCTTAGTAGTAAGGGAGATGAGCAGCCACTAGGTTTGCTTATGAGCATGTTGCTATCCCTTCCATCATGAAGGAGAGTGTTGAGGTGGACACTCTATAGTCTATTAGCTCTCTAACCTAGAGTATCATCCAATGTGCTAGTCTTGTAGTATAGCACCAACGAGGGGAAATTTTGAGGGGTAGGGTTCCACCCCATTCTTGTCAGGTTTGTGGGTCATCCTGTACATATGACCCCATTGACAGTCAAGAGACTGGTGCATAGGATACATCTACAACTACCCAATTGGCAATGGCAGATGAAATTTTGAATGAGGATTTTGGCCTCGATACTTAGGTAAATGTTAGCATGTGCATTGAATTTAATTTATTAAATTTAATTTTTGAAATGGAAGATTAAATAATTTAGTTTAATGATTTTAATAAAATTTTAGGGTCACAGTGTTGATACTGAATACATCAGCCCTCCACCTATTTTTTACTCTACTACATCTACTGTTGAGGTATGTAACTAGTAAACAATTATAAATATTACATGTGAATAGAATTATTATATGAATTATGGTATTCTAATATTTGATTTTGGATGTTGAATAGGTTAATATTGGAGGCTTAACGACAACACCTCCTAGTGCTAGTGGAGTACAAACCTTTACACAAGTAATATACTAAAGAGTTTAACTAATGAATTGTACTTAATAGATTTGTGTAGTTTATATTCATATCATTGATTACATTGCATTGCACATATTTAAAACTCAAAGCATTACTTCACATTGCATAACTAATAACTAGATATTGATAGATGACAAAATTTCAATTACAATATAGTTTTATAGAAATTCAACATAAGTAGTGATGCAATTACTTCACATAGCATAAGTAATAACTAAGAGAAACTGCCAATTGCATTTTCTTTTCATGGCATTCCATGAGACCGCATTTTATTGAGGCATTTTTTCAAATAGTTCACTACCTTGTCTATGTTATGGATGCTTGGAAAAAATCTGTGAAAGCATAATAGTAAGCAAGATCATAGACAAGGCAATGAGTTGTTTGAAAAAATTCCTCAAAGAAATATGGTCTCATGGTGATGGTTGAGGAATTTTTTCAAATAGCTCACCACCTTTTCTATGCTACCATATTTTCCATACATGTCTACCAAATCATTTTATCAAATAGTTCACTTTCTTGTTGTTATGGCTAAAATCCTAAAACAGGTGCTTTCCAACTAACTATGGATGCTTGGAAAAAATCTATGAAAGCATAATATTAAGCAATATAATAGACAAGATACTGAGTAGTTTGGAAAAATTCCTCAAAAAAATGTGGTCTCATGGTGATGGAATGCCATTCCATCACCATGAGACCATATTTCTTTGAAGCATTTTTTCAAACAACTCACTGTCTTAAGAATAAAAACCAAGCCTTTAGCCAAAATTCCCCTCCAAATCCTTTTCAATGTCCTCATCCTCATCCTCAATTTACCAATCCATGGAAGCTTCCACCTCTTATTCCACTTGTTCATATCTCCACCCCTCCCTCTTCATGTCATGATCCACCTTCATCTCGCAACCAAGGCCACACTATACCATCCACGCCATCCCAACATAATACCATAGAGAAGGTAATGAATTGTTTGAAATAATGCCTCAAAGAAATGCGGTCTCATGGTGATGGAATGCCATGACACATTTGTTTGGATTGGAATTCCATCACAATGAGACTACATTTCTTTGAGGAATTTTTTCAAATAGTTCACTTCCTTCTCTATGCTACCACATTTTTTGTACTTATCTACCAAATAATTTTATCAAATGGTTCACCACCTTGCTGCTATGGAAAAAATCCTAAAACAAGTGCTTTTGAACAAGCTATGGATAAGGAAAATAGTAAGCATGATAGTAAGAAATATATAGTTCAATAAGTACTCAAAATTTTGTTCATTATCTCATACATTATAAGCCATGACCCGCATCTCTATTGTAGTTTTTTTGATTGAATAATTTGTTGTTTTATTTTTAGATGTTGCAAACAGAAACACCTCTATATTTTCATAGGGAAATGGAGCTTGGTGTTTCTTTTTCTATAGATTCCTCTATTGGAATTGTGTGCCTCAATTCCACAGGCCTAAACCTCTAAGTGAGCTATTTCGATGTGACCTCTGGAATGTCCTTGCAATGAGGGTCATTGGCGTGACTTGAACTTTGGTGTAAGCTTTGTCTGATGATAGAATTCTGGCTGATATCAGTGTGACATTTAGTTTGTCTTTCCGATGGAAGTGGTTGATGTGACTTAAGCTATCATTGTGAGTTTTTAGTTTGTTGTTGATGGAGCTACTCCTGATGCATATCACTGTGACTCTTGCTAATGAGCTGTTTTCATCGATGTGACATGGGACCTCGGTGAAACCTTCTCTGATGCTTATTCTCTTGTTGATTATTGGTTTCCGTAGCTTGGTAAGCTTGTCGTGGTGTTTGGAAGTTCTGTAACTTCCTAACTAGATGACCTCCTTTGTTGTCGTGACATCAGTGGTTTTGGTAACTTAAGAACCTTGTTGTGGAGTTATGAAGTTGTCTTTTTTAGTGACAAGCTTAATGATGTGGGGACCACTTGGAATTCTAGGAGACTTGTTGAGAATATTGTAGATTCCTAGCTTGATTCTCTAGAAATGCACAAGCAATGAACACGTGTCATGGTGGAGACCACAAGGAATGACCAACATTTCGGTGTGATGGTCAAATGTGGTGTACGAGTAAATTGGTAATAAAAGGACTAACTCGTGGATACCTAAAGTCTTCAGGATTTTTTGTATAAACTAAAGACTATTAATATTTAGTGCCAATGTGGGACAATGTTGACAGTTTTTCTTCTTGGCGGTTGAGCGAATTGAATCATTTTGGATAGTAGATTCCTAGAAACCAAATATGTATGTTTTCCATGCATTATATGTAGTTGAATGGTTGGGGGCCATGAGGTTGGCTAGTAAGGCCAAGGCCATGAGGCTGGCTGCTAAGGCCGAGGCCATGAGGCTAGCTGGTAAGGCTGAGGCCATGAAGCCAAGTTGGGAGAGAGAGAGGAAGATTGAGGTAGGATTATGTTGTCAAAATCCCTCTAAATTAAGTGTCTTGGTTGATCTCTCGTGTTAATCTACATTGTATACTATGTGAGAGTATTGTAATAGTGTGAAGGTTGTATTGACTAAGAGGTTAATCAGGGAAAGGTAAAAAGGAGAGAGGGAAACATAATAGGGGTAAAAGCAAGAAGTTGAGTACACGAAGAGGGGAAATTTCGGGCAACAAAAAAAAATTCGCATAAAACGCGTACGCATTTTTTAAAAATGTGTACACATTACGGAACGGGTACCTGAACCTAAATCCGAACGCGTACGCGCTCAGCAATGGGTACGCGAACCTAAAACACGTACACGTACACGTTACAAACGCATATGCATTATGAAACGTGTACACGTTTTTGAAAAGTATTTATTTTTTTAAATAAACTGCTGGCTTTTCATTTTATCCACTGTTTTTGCCGAATCGAGAGAAGTCATGCAAGAGGGCGTACGCGTTTGGAGGCTGTTGCTCGCTCCTCCCGTCAACACACTTGACCTCTAAGACCTCCAGGTTGGTTGATTTCTGCCCTTTTTTGCTTTGTATCTTGTTTTTTTGTTTTTTAATTAGTATTTAAGTTTTTTTTTGTTTAATGCATTTTATTTCAATTTTTAATAGTTTTAAATTGCATTTAAAAAATAAATAACATTAAATTGTAAATTGAAAACCATCTTTTATCTAAACCTAAATTGGACATAACTTAGAAATCTAAACCCTAAAACGTAAAACTAGAAACCTCTTAGAGACCTCTCTCCCCTTAGGTGAGCTAAAATTAGAAACCCTAATACAATTTTAATAGTTCTTGTGTGTCATTTTGATATTCTATTAGCCTATCCAATTACATCATTAGTAACTAGACAATCCATAACATCTTCCTCTAAATTCTTTCTATCAACTAGATCACATTTAAGAATAGGTTAGAGTCAGGGTTTAATTACAATTATAATTTAATAGGTTACATTTAGAATTAGTTTTTTCATTATAATTAGGGTTAATATTGGAATTAGGATAACAAATATAGTTAGAATTATGATTAGGGTTAAAATTAGAATTAGGGTTAGAGTTAGGGTTATCTTTAGAATTAGGATAAGGGTTAAGATTAAATTAAGGTTAGGTTTATGGCTAGGGTTGGGGTTAGATTATTGGTTAGGGTTAGAGTTAGGCTAAGGTTTCAATTAGGGCTAGGGTTTAATTAGGGTTATAATTCAATTATAGTTAGGATTGAATTAGGGTTAAGGTTCAATTAGGGTTATATTTAAGATTTTATTTCTTTTAGGGTTAGGTTTAAGGTTAGGTTAGGGTTAGGTTTGATTAGGGTTAGAGTTAGATTCATAGTTCAATTCTATCTCTAATCATAACCCTAACCCTAACCCTAATTCTATCTCTAAGCTTAACCCAAACCCTAATCTTAACCCTAACACTAACCTTCACCATAACCCTAATCCCCACCATAACTCCAATTCTTATTGTTACCCTATCCATAACCCTTAATCTAATTTTAACCCAAACACTAACCCTAACCCTAACTCAATCTCTAATCATAACCCTAACCTTAACCATGTAATTTTATCTCTAACCTTAACCCTAACCATAATTTTAACCCTAGCTCTAACCTTAACCATAACCCTAACCCCAAAACTAACTCTAGTTCTTACTCTTACACTAACCTGAACCCTATCCTCAACCCTAACTCATGTTTTAACCTTAACCCCAATCGTAACTCTAATTTTTACCCTTTTCCTAACCATAACCCTAAACCTATGCCCAAAAAATAACTCTAATTTTAACCCAAACCTAACCCTAATTCTAACTCTAACCCTAACCCTAACCCCAATATTAAGCCTAACCCTCACCTTACCCTAACCCTAACCCTAATTATCTATAACCCTAACCCTAACTCCAATCTTAAGCCTAACCCTAAACTTATCCCTAACCCTAACCCCAACCCTAACTCTAATTTGTACACGAATTACAAACCATAGGTTCCAAGAGAGACACTTAAAACTTATAAAAAATAGGTATTGTAGGAGTCACTTGGATAATAATTCAATGTATCTTAATTACTATCCCTATATGGAATTTCTCATGATTGATTTATGAATTTTCATCCATTAACTATATATGGAAATAAATGGGGTTCCCTCCTCTAATCTCTAGTGATAGGAAAATATGGTGTCCAATCTATTCAAGTAAAATTAATGGATAAACAAGAATACCACTCTCAATCTTAGGATTTAATTAAATAGCTATCTTTTAATTTCTTTCCTTTTTACAAGTTCCAAAATAAACCTACATGTACAAACCTTTTTATCAATGCCACTTTAAAATTACATTCTTTATTATATAACACTAGTGGCCCCATAACTAGGGCACTCATAACATACTTAAATATTATAGTCATTTCCCTATTTTATTTTCGTAAGTCCAATGAGAAATAAGAAATCAAGAATAAAATTTTATTGAAAAAAGGGTAAGGAGAAAAAGAGGAATTCTTCTAAAAGAATTTTCAAATTCTAAATCAAGGCTAAAGGAGTCAAATGGGCTAATTCTAGGAAGTTGGTTGAATATTTAATCATAAAAAATCCCAAAAGGAGGGAAAAATCAACAAAAAAAAATAGTAGAGCAACATGTGACACCCTTTTGAATTCCTAAAACCCCATGTTTTATAGGAAGATGAAGAATAATTTGAAACCATTCCCCTCATCCCTTAGGAATAATCTATTAAGGAGAAACAATATAGATTAATAGAAAAATATTTGAATCAATGAAAATATATGAGAGAAGCCTTATCTTTTGAAAAATGTTTCAATATGGTAAGAAGTTCCATCTACAAGAAATGAGCAAGGAATATAGAAAGTGAAGAATAGGGAGATAAAAAGTAAGCTAAAAAACTTTATGCACCTAAGTTTGATTGTAGTGACAAGATTTTTCTCAGGCCCAGTTGGAGAAATTAGAGACTTACTTCACCCTCAACCCCATAACCCTAACCCTAACCCTAATTCTATCTCTAAGCTTAACCCAAACCCTAATCTTAACCCTAACACTAACCTTCACCATAACCCTAATCCCCACCATAACTCCAATTCTTATTGTTACCCTATCCATAACCCTTAATCTAATTTTAACCCAAACACTAACCCTAACCCTAACTCAATCTCTAATCATAACCCTAACCTTAACCATAATTTTATCTCTAACCTTAACCCTAACCATAATTTTAACCCTAGCTCTAACCTTAACCATAACCCTAACCCCAAAACTAACTCTAGTTCTTACTCTTACCCTAACCTGAACCCTATCCTCAACCCTAACTCATGTTTTAACCTTAACCCCAATCGTAACTCTAATTTTTACCCTTTTCCTAACCATAACCCTAAACCTATGCCCAAAAAATAACTCTAATTTTAACCCAAACCTAACCCTAATTCTAACTCTAACCCTAACCTTAACCCCAATATTAAGCCTAACCCTCACCTTATCCCTAACCCTAACCCTAACCCTAATTATCTATAACCCTAACCCTAACTCCAATCTTAAGCCTAACCCTAAACTTATCCCTCCCTAACCCTAACTCTAATTTGTACACGAATTACAAACCATAGGTTCCAAGAGAGACACTTAAAACTTATAAAAAATAGGTATTGTAGGAGTCACTTGGATAATAATTCAATGTATCTTAATTACTATCCCTATATGGAATTTCTCATGATTGATTTATGAATTGTCTTCAATGATTTTCAATATTTTTCATCACTTGTTCTACTAACCTTCTGTTTTTATTCAACTCTCATTTATAGTTCTTAAGTGACTATCGGTTTCTATTCAACTCTCATTTATAATATGAATTTTTAATGCTATGATTTTTTAATGTTATAAATTGAATTTTAATGTTATAAATGAAATATATTTTGAATTTGTGCATGTTCAATGTGATTTTTAAATAACTTTGAAATTGTGTGCATTATTTAATTAGTTTGTTGATATATATTTTTTAATTGTTTAACATGCAGTTGCCATATCATTTCTCGTCCATGGATCCACTTTTCACTTTAGAGGATTTCATGCCTAATCCAGAAATTCCTATAGATCCTGGTGCACACCCCACCCCACCACATGAGGATATGCCTCACTCACCTCCGCATTCTCCACCACCTGACCCCCCACCCCCTCCTCCATTTGACCAAAATCAACTAAGAGAGAATATTCGAGCCAACTTAGTTGTGATTCAAGGGAACATAGATCTCATAAAAAATGAGACTAGAATCCCTCCACATCTCGCACGGTTTGCATCTACGATGCAAACTATTGTCGATTTTGTTCGATCTATCGATGCGGACCTAGATAGGTTCCATCAATGGAGAGAAGAGAGGAGACAATTCTATGCAGATGGGCTGTCATATAAAGAAATCAATGACCTAAAAATCACTAAACAAGCTATGTGCCAATATTTTGTGAACCCCCAAACAAACGAACCAATACCACCCACAAAAAAAAGAATTTCAATTTTATGGTGTAGGCACCCGCAGATAGCTGCAAATTTTTGGGAGAGATGGTGGATGGTGTTTGATACTCCACCACATGGCAACAGTGAGGTGCCCTTATATTTTTTGAGAAAGTTATGGGCTGAGTTTGAGTTGGGTAAAAAACCCAACTATTTTGATATGAGGTCATTTCAGGGAGCTGGGCGTGGCATGCCCCAACATAGACTAGGAGCACATGTCGATCCTCAGCGACGTGCTCCAGTTGCGCCTCTTGTTCCTCCTCCTTCTCCTGGTATTCCCGCTGCATTTCAGCAGCAAACCATGTTATCTACACTAGGAGCATTGAGTTCACTTTCAGGACATCTCACTCAGCAGACTACACACGCGGCCACTGAAGTGGCCAATACAGAGCATGGAGGCTCGGGCTATAGGGATACTCAGACATCCACTTCAGGTGAGGCACATGCATCTGGGGTGGGATCATACCTAAATTTACTATATTCTGAGGATCGTCCCACACAGGTATGTTCATCTTTTGAACTTAAATTTAATTCAAGTTTGAAATGTAAAAAATTCATGTAAATAATAACATCAAACTATATATATAATATAATATTAATTCAATAATTTTGTGTTTGGTGTATAGACGCATGATGACGTGATGCCCGAAACTCAATATCATCATCGTGTGTATATGTCGAGTGCTGTAGATTTGGGCTCACCTTTTCGACAGGTACTTGAACCAAAATATATTAAATAATTTGTGTGTCCATATATATATATAATTTAATTTGAATTTGTACACATGTGTGAATTGATATATTATATCTAGATGCAGGGAAGTCATACTATTCCTAGTATTGACGAGCCACAAGTTACAGTGGTGAGCGCTCCTGAGACATCATCAGCTCAGGTGCGTGCTTTCAAAAGTTTGTTAAGTTTAAATTAAATACACATCATAGATCTAATTTAATTTTTACATTTACATACACATGTGTGAATGATCTATATGAACTGTTGTACATCTATATGTAGGGATTTGATGAGATAACCATGGCGGGCCGCGCACCTGAGACATCATTGACATCTATTCATGGGAAATCTCAGGTGCGTGATCATGAGGTCATATCATTCGAGGTTGTAAACTTTACTTTAAATCTCCTATACAATTTTTACGAACATTTTATATATATATATATTCAAGGTTTTCACATATTGTTTGCTTTATATGAATATGTAGGATATAGTGGATCAGGAATTTGCATCTTCTCAACAGACAGTTATGTTACCTGTTGAAGAAAATGTGCCAGTTGATTCACATGACCATATGGTAATTTATGCATACTAGAAATCATTTTTAATATATTTAGTCAATATTTAATTAGTTTTTTTTATCTAAAAGTTTATATTTTCAATTTTAAATATGTTTAATTATATCAAAATTTCTAAATAAATTTAAATCTAATTTCGAGTTTCTTGAACTCTTTTACAGCATGATGCAGGTACATCTAGTCAACGTGGAACAAAGAGGAGACTTGATTTGACCGATCAGCCTGAGAGTTAGATAGTTTTATATTTTATGGACTACAAACCTCTAGTTTCATTTCAATATATGTGTTGGACTTGACATATAAATTTTATGGACTATGTAGATCTCTAGTTTTATTTTGAACATGTTATTATCATATATGTGTGTTTATTTATATCAGTTGACTTTAATATGATGATTATATATGCAGTCAATTATGAGATCATGTTATGTTCATTTTCATAATTATATGCATTTATATACATATCTATATATTTATATTTTATCAAATTTTCAAGTAATACATGCACTATATAATAATTCTTATCTAGAATCGAATTTCATATATATATAACTTATCAAATGGCTAGGTGACAAATTAAAACATTCCTTAAATAGTTTCTTAAATCATATTCATAATAAATTAAGGGCAAGTAATTCTAACTATTTTCCAATTACATAGCAAATATTTGAATCAATAAACAAAAAACCATCTCCTTGTATGTATATTTAATGTATAATCTATACAATTGAATAATTATATAAAATGTGGTAAATAGAAGACACATGAAATATGTATAATCTATAGAATTTGAATAAGATATTTAAAAAGTGACATCGAACAAACATATATAATGTACATCAAGAAGTTTAATGTACAACTATATAACATGATGAAACATATATGTGCATGTAGATAGAATTAAAGCTTATCAACTTTTAGGTGAATACCAAAAATTGATACTTACATAGTCTCCAGATAAAATAGTTTTCCAGTTCAACAATCACATTGTAGACCAACTTGATGAGAACTTGAAAAAATAATTAATGTAAGTAACTACAATTTTTACGAGTCATTTAAGTAAAAAATTCATGCAAGAAAAGAATTGCATATAGTAAATTCCATACAAATTCAAATGATGTTAGCCATGGGATGGATTAAGGGGA